>BMAV01008444.1:0-219108 GCA_019973955.1 Trichonephila inaurata madagascariensis | reverse complement strand
TTTCCCTTTCCCCGGGACAAAACAGAAGAAATTTCAATACACACATCTAAAAGCATTCATCTACACCAAGGGTGGCGAACCTTTATGGATCAACGTGCCATTTTTTCTAAAGAAATGCTAAATGAGCTTTACACGTGCCATCAAATAATTTTGACTTGTGATTATAGGGAAAATATATAATAAAACTAAATACTAACAACACAAACCTCTTTATTTACTACAGAAAAATACATTTTGTATTTTATAGTAGTAAATGTTTTATTAAACGTGTAATTCAAATTATATAAAGCAACAATAGTGTGATTTATCTATCTGCTCTTTCTCTCTCTCTCTCTCTGTTGCAAATTAGATAATAAATAAATTATACTAGGATTAGGTAAAATGTTACTTTTAGCAGAATGCATGCTGAATTGGGTTCATCTGCCAAATGGTTTCTCTTAGCGAGTCTTTAATGTTATTCATCTCTGAATATAATAACTCGTAGACATAGGTCAATGAAAATAGGGTTAAAATAGCATGAGCCTGCTTCTTCAAACAGTTAAACGTATCTGGAATCGAATTAAATGTTTCCAAAATTTCGTTACTGGCATTTTTACTTATATTGCTTGTTAATCTTTCTGTTTCAATTAATTCTTTTTTCTTCTTTCAGTAAATTTTTGAATCCATATTGAACTAGACTAGAAATCAATCAATTGCATTTCAAATTCTTCAATTTCCAACGTCGAATTGGGGCAAGTTCAATTTATCAAATGATATCACATCAGGGTACATAATAAACTTGAGCGTTTCTGATAATTCTTTGAACTGAGAAAATCTCACTGATAATTCTTTGAACTGAGAAAATTTCACTGAAAATTCCTTGATTGAAGAATAAATCGCGGTTGATCGTTTTGATTGGTGGCGTGCCCAAAATATTGTGCCGCGTGCCAAAGGTTCGCCATCCCTGATCTACACTAAGAAATGGAGTCATAATTGTTTTAAAGAACCCATCAACCACCACAACTCTCTTATTTTATTTAATATTATAAACTCTAGTTGTTGTTTTTTTTCATATAAAAAATATGGGTAGCATTTTTAAAGTTTGGAATTAAAAATTTCATCAGCATTTGTTTGATTTTCTTGCATTGTCTGAGTATCAAATACATTTTTCTGAAATTCTGAAAAACTGAATTCTATTTCGATTTTTTTCTTCTGATAATTTACTTCTAATATCTGATTCTGAAATTTTTTTGGTCTTTTCAGGTTTTAAAATGTTTAACTGTTAGCAATTTTTAATTACTTAATAAAGATCCATATTTATAATTATAATTTTCATTTCTTTCCAAAAGAATGAATACAAATGCTGTACAATAATATACTTTAATTATTCTAGTTCATGCGGGGAGCTGCAAATTTGGGCGGAAATTTTAACTACAAGCTTCAATTCACATTCACTCCTTCTCCTAACATGTGTCTTAAAGGAAGTCATGGTCACGATCCAATGAGCATCAACTTCGAAACTTATTATCAGGTATGATAAATCGTACTATAAATAATTATTCACAACATTGAAAACAAAATAATGAATTTTATTGTTAGAAAGTTAATAACTAGTATAATCTAATTTTGAATTCTTCAAACAAAAACATATTGAAACTCATCATGTGTGTTGTTTTCCCTGCAGCAACACTCTTTATGGGAAAATTGAATTCTATAGGCAAAGTTCACTTCCTAGCGTGAATTTGAAAAATAAAATTTGGCAGTCATAGAAGATATGACCTGGGCTACCAGATTGGCAACGAAATCGCCTTTGGCAACAAATTTAACGAAAAATCGATATCGCTAAGAAATCATCGAGAAAATTCTAGGATTAGGATTGATCTTCCTAGAAATTATCATGAGAATATTTAAAGGACATTTGAAACAAAGGTGGAGTCAGTTCGGTCGAGATCATGTTTGTGCGTTGACTGGACATGGTTTGTGCGTTATCTGTTGGAGTTCCTGCTGATGGAACTGTTCTGGAGAACCGTTTCTGGAATGTCGTAAAGCTAGTTTATGACGAGTGAATTTTTTATTGTAAATAATCTGTTATAATATTTTTTGTGTATATATTAGGTTCATTCAAATGAAACCCGGTCAGTGCGTCTGCATTACACGTAAGGGGACACCACGTAACTGCGTGTATGGTGTCACTATCTATCGGTAGACATACTGACGTGTGATGTGACGTCATTTGAATGCCCCTTATACGTCGATTTGCCTTCGCGTAGTCATATGTTTGTCTGTTAATAGATAAACCTGTTATTATTTAAGGTGACTGCCTACCTTGAAAATGTCGTTTTTCGTCTACATAAGGCATTTTTTTTTATTTCAAAGTCTTATAGTCTGAACATTTTTCTTTCCAAAACAATTTTTTTTTCTCATTTACGCGAAATAGAAAAAAAGTTACGGTGATTTTAAAAACATCACTCTATGCAAAAGGGCGGTAAGATAAAACTTTAAATGAGTTTTTCTCAAAATTATGTTTTCGAAACAAACTCTTTACCAGATACATGATATCTTAAGAACTAAACCAGATAGCGTTTTGAAATTTTGTGGGAATGTTTATTATACTATTTTTCATAAAGTGGACCATAAGTTTTGTTGTAGGTTAAATATTATTTCATTTAG
Source organism: Trichonephila inaurata madagascariensis (assembly GCA_019973955.1). Lineage (NCBI taxonomy): Eukaryota > Metazoa > Arthropoda > Arachnida > Araneae > Nephilidae > Trichonephila > Trichonephila inaurata. The sequence goes on along the minus strand of BMAV01008444.1, from coordinate 216,459 downwards.
GGTAGTTTTTATAAAGAAAACAAAAACTTTAAAAATATCTAAATTTTCATATTATTATGTATAATTGTCTGTAATTTTTTGTATTTTAATATTTCTCTTATATTTCGGCTCATTTCGAAGAGCACCTTAATATGCATGTTGTGTACAAAGAAAATTATGATAATTGTATTAGAAATTTTTATACAGTTGTTACCCTTTTTTAGTAAAAATTTGGTAAAATTTCCCTGAAAACAACCAATTTTTGTAAAAGTACAATATTTATTTAAAAAGTTTTATGTATTTACATATTTTTTTTTTATTTTTCTTCCTAAAAACACTCAATTTGTTACAAAAATTTGTTTTTATAAAAAAAATTGGGTCCTGAGGTAGGCAGTCACCTTAAATAGTTGGAGTTGTCGGGGCTTCTTTCCTCTCCCACAAATTTTAACAATAACCTTAAAATATTTTTATAGCTACTCTTGTCATAATAACTGTATATTGATTGTCCCAAGCAACAAAAGCTTCATATAGCGACAATTAGACTTCTGTGTGGGCCAAGTGAGGAATGAATGCGATCGTTCCATGTTCTTTATCCTTAATTTTTGTTATGAAATTGGCTTAACCCTAGGTAATAAATAATTGTTACACTATATAGTGATTTTATTGAACCTAATACAGAATCTGTGTCATAATTGGTTTCGTCTTTAGCATTCGACGCTTTACATTTTTACATTTAATTAATATTTCCAATTAAAGCTAAACAATACTGAGGTTTCGAGGTTACGTGGCTTAACAACTTTATCAACCAAAATTTGTTCAAGAATCGCTTTTTTTTTGCCAAAATGATTATTTGTTTGAAAGTTCAATTAATTTACATAAATAATGTATCATGTGTAGCATCAAAATACGATGTAGTTGAAATTCTGGTAGAAAATATTCACTTTCTTGTTTTCAGCTTTGGAACAAATTGACAGATGACTGGGAAGAAGACTCGAACGTGGAACCTGGCTTTCTTTCGTGGAATTACACGGGAAACGATGGCGCGGCCATGGGTTTTAATGACACATCAGGCCTGAAACAATTCAAAATTCTACGGAATAATAGTGGAAGGAACTTGAATAAGTGTTTGAAAAGTAAACTTTGTGACAGAGTGAACAAAAAGAATCATTTTTGTACATTTCATTTTGTATATACATGTTTGTTTTTATAATAAACTGCTTTTACGTGTTCCGATTATCAAAATTATTTACAATTTTAAAACAAACAAAATTACGATGTAAAAAAAGTATTATACATTAAAAACAATTAAAGGGTAATTTTCTTAGTCTTCCAGCAGATTTAGAAATTGTGAGAGGTTGACACCTCTCTCTTGAACAGATATGTGAGAGAGGTAGGGAAGAAACACTAGCCATGATTAATAAATAGATTGATTGGATCATGGTGAGTGTTTCTTCCCTAAGAAGAGGTGGTACTCTTACAATAAACTAACATGGGGTTGAATTGATTGAATTTAGTATTAAATTCTCTTTAAGGTATCCGACTACGTTCGGAACCATGATTTTAAAAACATAAATGTATAATTTTCATGATATTTAGCGTCACTTAGATTAGAATGCATATATAAAAATTGATTTAGGACAGTATGACAAACAAAAAAATTTATTTAAATACAATATTTTTGGCAAAAATTAAATTAGAATAACCTTTTTTTTTTCAAATGTTCTCCTTATGTAAAATTGCTTCTATTGCATTAATATTTTTGCCTGTATTCAGCTCAGACCTCTGTACAGAGGCTATTTAACACTATGACTTTTGAAAAATTCAAATTATTCCAGAGTTACAACCATTTTGAAATAATTATCGGCGTATTTTCTTAAATTTCTCCCTTCTGTTTTCGTAAAACATGGATAAACCGACTTCAAGTTATGCGTTTCCAAAAATTCTAGTTGAGCTTTCTGTACCTGAAGCTGGAAGGCAAAAATATTATACAACAGAAGCATTTTACAAAAGGAGAACATTTGGAAAAAGTTATGGTCACCCATCATGTATTCACATCATAATCGCCAAAACAATTGCTACATATTCTAATCTATGTTTCTCAATCATAAATGTATCATTTACACGCTTAACAATCCCGGTTTCGAACGTAGTTGGATACCTTAAATAAAAGACTTTGCATTTTGTGCAACGTAACATTTTTATAAGCATACAAACTTAAAAAACATAACAATTTTAAAAAGTGTCCACAATTTTGGCCACCACTGTATATATATATATATATATATATATATAAGCAATATGGAAACGAATGATAACATGGGAAGTAGGATTCTGTTTGGAAAAAAATTAGTTTCCAAAATTGCTGATAGGGGTATTATTTATGAAGTTGCACTATGCAAAAAGTGTTACAAAAAATAACACATACAAAATAACAGTGAAATGTCAAGTTTTTTCATTACATTCCATTTCCTGGCTAAGAATACAACCACATTAAGTAAAACCGCCGTTCTCAGGGATTACACCATGCAATCTCTACACAACATTTCTTGCGGTCGTTCGCATCATGTCACAAGGAATAATTTAAATTGTTTGTGATATATATATGAAAAACGGTTCTTATGATCCATCGACGATTAAGGTATCCGACTACGTTCGGAACCGTGATTTTAAAAAAAGAGTATAAATGGATAATTTTCGTGATATTTAGTGTCACTTAGATTAGAATACATGTATAAAATTGTATTAAGGAGAAATCGTGACAAAAACATTTATTTAAATACAATATTTCGGCAAAAAATTAACTTAGAATAACCTTTTTTTTCAAAATGTTCTCCATTTGTGAAAAATGCTTCTATGATAATAATATTTTGCCTGTATATAGCTCAGACTTCTGTACAGAGGCTCAACCATGATTTTTGAAAAATTCACGTTATTTTCAGAGTTACAACCAATTAAAATAATTATCGGTGTTTTTTTCTTAAAATTTCTCCCGTCTGTTGTCGTAAAACATGGACAAACCCACTTCTAAGTTATATACTTCAAACATTCTAGTTGAGCCTATTGTGCCCATTCTGGTCTATGAACAGGCAAAGATATTATTATAATAATGAAGCATTTTACAAAGGAGAATATTTTGAAAATGGGTCAATCTATGTTAATTTACACATCCAAAATATATACTTAAATAATTTTTTTAGTGTAATACTATTCTTAAAAATTTTAAGCCATTTTTCAATCTAGGTGAACGTCTTCATATATATTCATTTATACCTTTCGGTTCCGAACTAGTCAGCACTACGATATATGTTACCTCTTCTAAAACGAGCTTATGTCCTCTGCCTGGGCGTATTGTCAGTGACTTATTTCTTCAAACTTAATCCTTCCTTTTATAGACCTTAGAAGTATTAACTTCTGTCGGGTTTTGAGCTCACGAAATTTGTGTGGATGATTCAGGTAATATTTACATCTTTTACGAATGATATTGCGTTTTGGTAATGAGAGTCGCATTTCCTCGAGCTCTGCAACCACTTCAGCTAAAAATACTATTCTACGGAGCAGTCTACATTTTTATACCCCAAATTACTGAATTAGTTTGTCACATATGAAAGCGCAGCAATTTGGATTTTGCTTTCCAAACCCGTGTTTTATGCAGATTCTCAGTTTGTGTGCTTCTACCCCTACCCAAGTAATACCTATCGGCGATTTTTTAACTATTTTTCCATAACCCTTACTTTCCATGTCATTATTAGGAGTCCACCGAGTTTGATGCTATTGGGGTTGTTAGATCGAGTACAGGTGGATCTAAAGTCAGTTAAAATAAAATCACCCTGTATATAAGCTAGATTGTGAAAAATGAAATTTCTGGCGTTTTTCCTAGAAAAAAAAGCAAAATAAATAAATAAAAAAATTCCCATTTTATTTAAAAATTGAATCTAAAATATAATGTTCTTTGTCAGTTACAACTGTCTCAAGCGTTCTAGTAGCTCATCTAACACACCGGAAAAATCACTGCACTCTGTTTTGGAGGCAAAGTATTCTTCCACTGCCATTTAGCCCTCTCGTAATTTATGTATTCAATTCAAGAGAAAGTTTGCAGAGACCTGAACTGATGATAATCAGATGGTGCAATATCAACGAACTATGTTGGCTGACGTAAAGTTCCAAATACAACTCTGGAAGTTTTTGTGTGGCTTTCTTACCACGTATTAATTAAACTTCATGATGAAAAAATTAAACCCTTTCTGTTGGTCAAAAATGGATTCTTTTATTCCAAAGCATCGAGTTGCGAAAAGTAAAAATCAGCATTGAATGTTCAATTTTTCCAGCAACTCATGTACACTATACCCTTTCGGTCCCACCAACACAATATAACCTTCTTCTGGTGCACTCTAGCTTTTACTAGATGTGAATGGTGGTGTCTCCTTCTGAAACACATACCCTTTCTAACCACGTGTACACACTACACACTTTCCATCTCCAGTCACAAAGTGGCCCAAATACGGTTCCTTTTTGGGACGAGCAAGATTTGAAAAACATTACGAAATTCTGTCCATTAAACTTTCTTCGCTTAGTTCGTGTAGCACCCAAACAGAGAGTTTGGACTCGAAACCAAACGCGCAATATAATTGAAAACAGTAGTTTGATGAATTCCAAGCTTGAAGTGCGCATTTCTGTGAAAGTTAATGTGGGATTTGTCCTGACCATTTTGCGTAGTATTTCGTTACTGACATCTGATGTCCTTCCTGATCTGGGTTCATTTTTCAAAGAAAAATCACCCGAACGAAATTTTGCAAACTGTCTTTGTCATGTTCGAGCTGTTACTGCGTCCTCACCAAACACGTCACGCATTCTTTATTTTCTTTTTCTTTTCTTCTTCTTTTTTTTTTGACCTTATACAACATACAATGTCTACAACATACAAGTAAGCTTTTATTTCACTCATGTTGACAGTTTTACAAGTTAAAAAAAACTTACGAAAATATGTATTTAAATCATCACTCATATACTAATCTAACTGCTTAAACCGGATTTAGTCGGATCCGAATTCTTGCTAAGGAGTGACAACGCATAAAAGTGAATATGTTCAAAAACGACGGAACTTTCCCTTGCAACCAATACATATATATATATGGATAATTAAATTAGATTAAAAATTAAATTCTCTATCTAGCACTTAACTCATCTTTTTCCTCGCCTCTTCAAGTATCAAACTAATCACCCATTTATTTTTTTCCAAACATATGGCCCTAGCCAATAAACATGTCTAAGTCCAGATCGTTATATTTAATAGCCCTATATGTCAGCATTAACTTTCAAGAGCACTCATGAACGCCGCGATCGGTGTTTTAAGTGTTTAACCCACTTAAGATTTTCGGTGGCGTTCTTTCTCTCTCTGCCTTTTGCGTCAGAAGAGATGTACTCATTCTAGAATAAAACTAAGTCTGTTTCTGACTCCAAAAACATGTCATGTATATATATATATATATATCATGAATTTATGTTATGTCATTATTCACCACAAATGAATAAATATTTGAATTAGCAAAGTAAAATACTCAAGGTAATGAATAAATTAAAAATAAAGTTTAAACATATCCTTAAATTATTTTCTTTCTAATGCAAAAAATAAATAAATAATAATAATCGATGTTGAATTCTGAAAGAAAATATCCAAAAGTAGGGAATCAAATAATTTTTGTAAAATGTAATATTTTCATTTAAAAGAAATTGAAAAAAAAGAAGAAAAGATGATTTTTAATTATGGAACTTTAAGGAAATTGTTCATTGTATTCCTTTTAGGAGTAAATATGAGTCCTGAAAAACAAAGAAACAAAATCAAAGTGATTTAACTTGGAAAAGAAAATGGAAACCGTGCTGCAGCAAGGATGTTTGATCTCTGTGAAAGCTCCATGCAAGAGTGCAAGAAAAAGGAAATGGCAATCATTCATATGACAAGGAATAAATGTGTTTTTCGTGCAGGGGTAACGGAACTGCCTATACTAGAAGAAAGTGCTGCAAAATAGGCCTTAGAAAATTGATAAACAGTATACGTTTATTTTCCTTAAAGTGGACAAAAAAATAGAATGTAAATGAAGGGAGAAATTTTGAAGCAACTTTGAGTTGGTATAGCCGATTTATGGCACGGAATAATTTATAGTTGTGCAAGAAGAAACAAAAGTTTAATAAATGCTTCCTATATATTTGGATAACAAATTGATAAGTTTCCAGGAGTATGTCATTAACCTATGAAGGCAAAGAAGAAGAAAAAAATTACTATTGACTTTTGAAAATATGGAGGAAACTCAAATAATGTTTGATATATTAGGAAATAAAACAACTGATGTGAAAGGAACAAAAACCGTTCACATAAAAACAATAGGTAATGAAAAATCTCACTTGACCTTTGTGTTCTTCTGTTTAGTGGACGAAACGAATTACGTATATTTTTAAAAGAAAACCTAGCCGAAATCTAACTTCTCGAAAGGTGTTTTGATACATGAACACGAGAAAAGGTGGACAGTCGAACATAGTGTAAAATTTTAGATAAGAAATGTTTGAAAGAAACGTGCAGGTGACATAAAAATGCAGAAAATCTAGTTTGGGGTCATTCATTCGTTAGATCCTATTTAACGAATAATAAAGGAGAATTTCTGACAGTAGCAACGCAGACATGGTATCATAGACGCCTTATGAATTTTTGAGGCGCTGAGGCCCTATGCAAAAGTAGGCTGACCTCTGAACCTTAAAAGTAATTAGAATATAACATACGTTGTCAAATACTAGCAAAAACGATTACTCGAAACAAATAAAGGGGAGTAACTCACAAAAACCTAGGCAAAAATCAGGTTGACCGACTGCCACCCTTCTATTAAATGACTAATGATAATGTATATTGGTAGGCCTAGCCCTAGATATGGATGACTGTCATCACATAATAATTACTGTTACTAGTTGGCATAGAGTTCGAAATTCCCAGTTTTTCGGAGAATATGTCCAGGAATAACATTTAACCATTAAAATTATTCAGAACGTGATCTTACCGAGGCTGAGTCAAAAAGAAGACGAAACCGTTGCCCTCGGCCCAGGCCCAGTTAGACCATGTCTTAGGCTTGTTCCATACCAGGCGGGAGTGCCTGGCAATATACATTGGTTCCGCCTTTAGATGAGTGTATCAGAAAAAAAAATTCAGAGTAAATTTTTAAGATGATGAGGGAATGTACGTATGTTTTGGAAAGTAAAAAGACATTTACAAAAGGAGGCTAAATGCACTATGCCAGTTTAGAAAATTAGTATTTGAGTGGATAATAATAGGAATGAAATTAAACCAGATATATAAGGTTCATTCAAATGAAACCTGGTCAGTGCGTCTAACTTTGCATTACGCGTAAGGTGGCACCCCGTAACTGCGTGTATGGTGGCACCATCTATCGGTAGAGATACTGACACGTGCGCAAAGTTTGACGTTTCAAAGCGACAGTGTGGTTTTACGCTGAAGAGAAGGTGGTCACACAAGTTATCGTCCACTACTGAATATACGGGTGAGTAAGAAGGAACAACGAGGAGTGATTCGGTTTTTAGCGGCGACAGGGAGTTGGAGGCTCTGAAATGCATTGACGGATGATGGTTGTGTACGGTGAGTACAATCTGTGTCGTTCAAGTGTTGTGGAGTGGTGCAAAATATTCCTTCAGGGGCGCGAGTTGCTGGAAGATGATGCTTGACCTGGACAGGCTCATTGTGTTATCACACCGGAAATGATTGCGGAAGTGAATTCTTAAGTCTTGGACAACCACAGAATGACCGTGGACGAGATCCATCGGTTACTGGGTATTAGCGTGGGAACCACTCACACCACAATGCATCAACACTTAAATTTCCGAAAAACTTGTGCGCAGTGGGTAACCTACCAACAGACCGCCGAACAGCGCAATACTCGAATGGTGCTGTCTTTGAGTCATCTGCAACGTTATCATGAGGAGGAATACGGAGTTTAGTCGCTAATTGTTACTGGTGACGAAACATGGTGTCACCATTTTGAACTGAAAAGAAAGCGTCAGAGAAAGCAATGGAAACGTGCGGCTTTACCCCCTCCAAAGAAATATAAAACCGTGCTTACCAGTTCTGGTGTCACAATGTCCTTTTTTTTCACCACAAGTGAGCAATGCTTATTGAGTTCCTGGAACGGGGAACCACCATCAATGCCGAGAATTATAAAGCCACATTACAGAACCTTAGACGAGCCATCAAATCGAAACACCTAGGCATGTTGTCTAACAACGTTATTCTTTTGCATGATAATGCCCGCCCGCACACGTCCAATGTGGTGAAGACGACATTGCAGCAGTTTCGGTGGGAAACGCTGGAAAAATCCACCGTACAGTCTAGACCTTTCACTGTGCGATTTTCATAATTTTGGATTTCCAAAACGAGCTATTCGTGGAAATTGATTCCCAATAGACGATGAAGTGTGTGACTGGGTCCAGGCCTGGATCCAACAGCATCCTACTAGCTTCTTCAAAGGTGGAATCGACCGGCTAGTGTCGCAATGGGATAAATGTGCAAAAAATTTTGGCGGCTATTTTTGAATATGTGTACTGTATATAACTACATTTTTGAGTTAATAAAATCGTTACCGTTACCTTCCACTGGTGACCGGGTTTCATTTGAATGCCCCTTATAATTCAAAAGTCATTTAAAATGTATAGTATATAAAACAATCTATCTAGAACGGAAGATGATCAATTATTCATGAATCAGAGTAATAGTGGTGAAAAGAAAGATAAAATAGAATTTGATGATGTGCTTGAAGATATAATGGAAGACGAATATGATAGGTTTTTCATGTTATACAATAATAAAAATTGATAGGCAATTCATTTCTTTCAAACAAACTACTATATTTAAATGCATATACAAATCTTTTTTTTTCATATTTATCTTTTCTTTATTTTTAAAGCTATCGTTTTTAAATCCAGAGTATAAGGCGCATCCATAAATTTCAATTTTATATTTTGTGTTAAATGTGCACTTTATACACCGGAATATACGGTGTGTAAAAGATAAAAGTGATTACTTAAAAGAAACAAGTGCTTCAATATTTTTTCTTACAATAAAAAATAAAGACAATCCTGTAGAAGAAATTTCAAAAAAGGAATATCGTATCACAATAAACGTCCATTTAAAAAAAAAATGCCGTTTAATTGTTTAAAATATGCTAAATTTTTCCCATGTAAACTTGAGATAATTTTAAAATTTAATAAAAGTTCTTCGTTCAAAGATGAATATATTTATATTTCTGGTAAACTCTTTATTGGTCAATTTTCTGTTTAGTCAGGTGGTTGGAATAACATATTAATTTACCACCTCCCCTTTCCAAGAATCCTGACTTCTTGGAGTCGTGATGTGTTTTCTGTTTTTATTATTAAGAATTCCGAATTTATTATAAGTGGATAATCACGATTTATCTTCAAAATTCCCCCAGGTTTTAAACCGGAGAGAAATCGTTTTTCGTAGTAGGGCGCTGACTCACCCAATATCTATAAATAAAAAATATATTTTGAATCGCTATTTTATTAGTTTTTGGATAAACTAAAAACTAAAAAATAGAGTTGAGGTGTAAAATAAAATACCGTAATGTATAGTTAAATATTATTTTCCAAATTACATTTTTAACAATTGATTCTAATGTTAAGATACAAAAATGATTAAACTGAAAAGTACTGAATTTCTTTACATTAAACTTCAATTTACTTCTTCGTATAGTTAAAATTTTTCTTTAAAAATGTCTTTTTATTTTTTTAAGCGGCTCGTTTTGATAGTGCTTCACATGAAATATATTTAAGGACACCTTTCACATATAAGCATATTAAACCAAAAGAAATAGCAGGAATGCTTGATTAGATATTCTGAATCGGCTATGCTGAAATGTGAGCATTTTCGTAATTTTAAATAACTGAAGGACTGACAAAAAAGTACGATTATTCATAACTTAATATTTATGATTTTTATTTTTAAAGAAATACAATTTATTTTTGTATTTTTGTATGATTATACCTTATTGTTTTTCACCAAAAAAATTAATTTTATTTAGTTAACTTAAATGAAGTATTTTATCTGATTTTGAAATAATATTTTTTACTTAAAAAAAAAAGAAAGAAAGAAAGAAAAACGGAAAAAGGGAAATTCGAAATTGTTCAGGCTACCCTAATAATATTTTCAGAAAACATCAACGTTCCAGAAATGCTGAATATTAAAATACAGTGTATTACTACGCGAATAGTTTTCCGCTTCTATCATTTTACAAACAAACTCCTTTCAAAGATATGCCTTAGCGATGACCCTTTAGCTAGAAACAAGAAATGGATGGTAAAAGATCTTCAACCCGTTCTAGTGAAGTCCCCCGTTTATGTCCAGCCTTTAAATTATTAAGATAATCTAGCCTCCACTAACGCCATATAAACTGAAGAATTTTTAGTAATATTTACCATTGAGATAACTGATGTTTGACTGACTCTGAGAAACTCTGAAAAGAGGTTTACGTATGAGAAAGAATCCTGGGATGAAGACTTGAAAATTGTTAAGATCCAAAGACATGATACTAAGAGGGCAGCTATCCAAAACACATTTTAATTGCTATTAATTGTTCTATTATTAATCGCGAATCATTTACTGTTCTTCCAAAGTGATGCATAGAAAATCTTGCTATCAAAATAATTCATAAGCAGTTGTTACAGAAACAACAGAAGCTATGTTGGCAACTCTGAAATGATTTTTTAGTAAGAGAGCAAAAAATACTTTAATTTGTACTGATAATGCTAAAAATTTCATAGCTGCCTGTAAAGAACTCAAAGCTGAAACAGTAAGATAAAAAAAATCCAGCACATATTCTTGCTATTTATATAAACAATGAAGAAATTGCATAGAAATTTACTTCTCCAAGCCACCTAATTTCAGTATATTTGCCTTCGATGAAGCGATGTGAACTATATTTTAAGGTAATGATACGATTAAATCTAATTGATAATCATTAGTTAATTAATTATCCATCTTCTTCAAAAGTAGTTATTAAGTATAATTATTAAAAATGTGAATAACTTCAAAGTGACAGTCCAACTTACGGAGGCTGCGATGCGGATGAGGTGACTGTATCGCAAATAGAATTTATTCTTCTGCATTGTTTTCAATTCTGTCAAATGGCAAATGCAATAAATTTTTCAACAAGTTTTATGAGGTATTTTTGTTGATTTGAACGCTTCCAGCTATTAATGATTTGAAATGGAGGACCTTTAACTAGAATTAATACACAATGACTTGAAATGGAGGACCTTTAACTAGAATTAATACACAATGGTGAAGCACAGTAAACTGACACCCCATTCCCCCCCCTGACACCCTACGTCAAGTGAACGAGCAGATTTTGAGTCCCAACACATTTAGTGTACATTAGCACTCCTGTATGATGGGTGCTTTGTGGGATTAGAACCTGAACACACGGGTTGACTGAACTTGATTACTGTGCTTATCAAATATTATGATCTTTCTTAAGCAAATATCCACATATCATTGACTTTTTCTTTAGTGGTAACTTTTTGTATAAAATAAAATGAAAACTAAGTCAAGGCCCCCAATGGAGTTTTTAAATTTATTTAACAAACAACTGATTTAACTATAGAAAGCAATTTATTTTATGGATAATTGAGTTATATTTTTTTCGAATAATATTGTTTCGAAGTTTGTCTTTATTGAGGTATCAGTACCGAGGGGAGTTAATGTCATTCTAAAAAATCTTTTGTGAGAACTGTCCCAGAAAAAAAAAAAATTCCAAAAAGTTAGAGTTTTTTTTTCTGTTAAAATTTGCGTAATATTTTTTAATTTAACTTATAATATCTAGAAGGCTGTTTCGATCTCATTGTCCACATTTTAGCTATTGCCATTATAAAATAAATTTTATTTTGTCATACGTCATTACTGGTAATATTACTACTTTTTACTCCAGCTTGTTTATTTATCTTATCACTTGTCTTGAATGTGGAAGTAACCGTGATCAGTGTGTTGAAGTTAAGAGGCTCGAAGCACACAGGCAAATTATCTTAAAATGGCATCTCTTTGTAGAATTGTAAAGCACGGTTCTAATCTTTGTAATGTCCTTGAACGTAAGGTATGTATTTTATTTAATTTTAAGCGTTTTATGTTTAAAAGCATTCACAGGTTAATAACCTTTAAAAATGTTTATGCCGACCATGTGATCCCCGAATCATGCATGCTCAAAACGGTATCGGCTATCTTACATCACACACAGTTATATTAACTATATTAGCATTATCATCCTTATAAATTTTAATTCTTGACATTTGGTGGTCGAGGTTAAAAAACTGAGGCCTTTTTTGCTATGCATCATCGGGGAAAATTTTAATGTTTTACTCACATGTAATGCCACATGTGTAAAATCTGGTCGAGCATACAAATTGATGTGTATCAGTCAAACCTACACCAATCAAAATACGATATCGCATCGCTTGGCGACATGTTTCTAGTTTGGCGATAGTGGACGACAAGGTTTGTACTTGTACGAAAATAATTTATGACAGTTTTAGGAATTTTTTTTAACAATATTTAAATCCAAGTTTTTACATTGTTTTCAAAACGAATAAGAACTAGGATCAGATAAGTTTTTTTTAAAATGACATCGAATTTTTGGTACTTTACGTATTATCGCAACCTGTTGGCGACAAATTACGAAACGCACACATGACTACCAATTCAGGGATTACGACATATAGGAATTGGGGGTTACCAACTTGGCAAATTTTTTGTGGAGTTGGCGATTGTTGCAATGATACGTAAGTACCAAGTTTTTTAGTTTCAATTAGTTATTGATTGTGGAAGTGATTTAAATGTGTTTTGTTTCCAATATAATGTGGATAGTAGTAATACTGGAAATAATGATGTACTAAAGCAAAATTAGGAAATAGAAGGCAAAATCAGATTTTTATTATTATTTTTTTTTTACTTGAAAAAAAGTTATATTTTACTCCTGTTTTCTTTCTTTTTAAAAAAAAATTTATTTTTTCAAATTTTTAGTCTATTTCTTATGGAGTTAAATTTAAATCACTGTAAAAATATACATAATTTGAGTGAAGTTTAATTTAAAAGTACTTTTTTTTTCAATAAGTAACAAAATTGGAAAAATTTTCAAAATGCTTTTTTCTTCTTTCTCAAATTTCATGAATACATGTAGGTGAAAAATAACCATTATTGTTCTTGTTCTAAGTTGTAAAAATGGCATATTCTGCACAAAATCCTAATATAAGGTGCCATACACAAATAATTTTTCATTTGTATTTTTAAAAAATTGAAAATCAGCTTTTTTTTTCTTTTGTAAATTACTGCATGAATTAGAAATATATATATATATTTCATTCATACATACATACATACATTAAAATTTTGGCTCAGATGATCTTTATGCCTGGTTGTCAACTGTATTTTTTAAAGCTTATATGTATAACTTAAGGAAATCATATATAACCCAAAACACAGAAATATCACATATATAATATGATTACAAATCTATACACGAAGTACTCTTTCATGACTTATTCAAAAGTTTTACATTTTAGAAAAAAAACAATTAATTTGTTTTCCATATTTATTACACTAGTGAAAAAGCTCCTCTTACTCTTAATAGATCATCCAAAAAAATTTGTGGTGCTTAGTATTTATCTGTTAATCATTTCCAAGTGCTTTGCTATATGGACAATAATGAAGAAACCTTCCTGTATGTGTTTGTATACAATAACCTTTTTAATAACTTACCCTATTTTTCTACTCATATTTTTTTGTAGAAAAGTGTTTAAAATTTAAAACCTACTTTGCAAGGAGGAGGGAAAACCTGATTTGTAGTAGGGCTGATGCAGGTTGAATCTGTCATGGCTTAATGTCCCAATGTTGGCATGATGTGGCAGTTTGGTGAGTGGGATGCTTGCTTAGGTGCAATCTTCATCATTTGACCACAGTTTAAAATAACAAGGTCTGTTGCCAATAGCTCTTGTACTGCTTTAGAGTGTGATGTTAATGAACATGTTGGGAAGAAAAAACTTGTTGCAGGTATCAAAGTTATGGGATTATTCTATTAAAAAGTGTGCTATGGATCAAAATGTGTCTATTTGAAAAGAGAGAAGCTGCTTGAATAATGTTGCTGTTAAATATTATGTTTATTTAAAACAGTTGGTATTTTTTATGTTAAAATTATGGAGTTTACATGATGAAACATTATACTTTATTTATATAAATAAACTTTGGTACAATTTCTTTGAAATTTTTGCCATTCATTAGTTAATTCAAGTTGTTTAGTTAAATTTACACATGTTTTCAGTATTTGTAAGACGTGCTTAAAATTTATCATCATATTAAAAAAACAATTTTGTTCCTATGATTTCTTACGAACACTTAAATATTGGTTATTAAAGAAAAGACGGCCATTATTTCTAAAATAACTGAAATAGCAAAATTTTGGTAGCATTAATTTAAAAAGTTTTTATTTTATAGCTCTATTGTTTAAGAAAATCATAAATTATTAATAGTATGAAATACAAAATAAATATATGATGCTGTGACAGCAGTAACAAAAAGAACTTTGACTTTCTATATGTTAATAAAGAGTGAATGTAACTGGCAAAATTTGTTTAGTTTAATAATGAAGTGTTCTGTCATAATCTAAATGTTCCAGGTACTATGTATGAAAGTAATCAAAACTGAGAGATTGGTATTTCCTTAAATATTTATCACATATCTGATATATGAAAGTTATTTTATTTTTTTGAAATTTTATTTTATATGCATAGTTTTTTAAAATGCTAATTTTTTGATTGTTATAAATGTTCAAGAATTATAATGAGTAGAAATAAGTATTAATTTCATAAATGAAATTTATATTTTCCTTATCAATATACTTCCATGTACTATACATGAATACTTATGGGTACTTACTTACTATTGCAAATGTACCAATGTTTATGATAACTTGCTAAGTTATCAACCCTGATTTCGCATGTGTTATACACACCTGATTGGCAACCATGTGCTTTGTTTCATATAATGTCATCAATACCTTTGAGATATTACGTATATAAAAGTTCCTTATAATAATATTTTTTTACGTATTCTTTGTGACAAAATATATTTGCTGTTGTTCAATTATGGATTATATGCCTAATACTAACTGATAAATCTGAATAAAAAGGAAAGTATACATTGTTGCATTATTTAATGTAATTAATATTAAAATGAAAACTTTTATTATTCCAATGAACAACAATGCATTAAAAAAATTATATTCTAAAATAAGTTTGAAATAATTGTATTATTGATTAAACTACAACAAAATCAATGTAATGAATTTGTTATGCTGTTTTTAAAATCAATCTCTTTATAAATAAAAATTCTAAAGTCATATTCATTGAATTAGTGTTAAATTTAACTATTACATTTTGTGATTGATTCAAATCTAACTTCCTAATTCAATTCTTCCAATCTATAATCCTACTAAATTTCTCTATTTTATCCTTATTTTGGAGTTTTAAGGACTCATTATGTGGTACATACACAAAGATTGCTAAATCCATGATTTCTGTAATACAATGTATAATTTTATTTATTTTTTTCAGCTTCCATCAACAGTTGTGTCACTACGCCATTTAAACTTACAAGAATATCAAAGTAAAAAATTAATGCAAGATCATGGCATAAATGTGCAAAATTTTAGAATAGCAACCAATGTAAATGAAGCAGAAGAAATAGCTCATTCATTTCGTAAGTACTTTGCAATTAATTAATCTGCAGTCGCATATTATTCACACAGCCTTTTCCATCAAGTAAAAGGGGGGGGGAAAGTGTTGCGTAATTCGTGGTAATTTTTATGGTGAATAATCCAAAATATATACTTTTGATAATGTAGTGTCACATAAAATATACAATGTGATTAAAAATATAAGTAATAAATTGTACAGAAAGCTCTTCTGATGGAGAACACTTTTAACCAGATTATTTATTTTACAAATGCCACATACTACAACAGCACCTATGCCATTGGTGCATGTGCTCTCTGATATTATTTAACCAGATTATCTGTGGTGGCATATAATACACACAACAAAATTAGAAACTCTTTTAACACATAATCTGTGAATTTATATATGTTTTCACTCTGTAAGGAGGATTTTTGGTTAACAAAATGGTACAATAAAATGCACTCAGGAATGATCCATCTTAAATCAAATCTAATTGAATATATATGATGCAAAGATAAATATAAACCAATGGAAACAATCATTTTAAAGCTGTTCTTAAGTCTGCTACAGTATTTCCACCTGAAGAAAATAATTGTAGTAAAGCTGTTGAAAGTTTAAACATTTAAAAAGTAATTTAAACTTAAATTATTTAAAATTATTTATAATGCAAATGGACATGCATGTAAAAAATATATTTACATTGTAAATTATCTTCCTTTCTATTTGGTTGAGATAGTTTTTAAAAAAAAATTTTTGTTTGTTTGTTTAATAAACTACTTACAAGAATATTTTGTAATTTACAAAAATTGTTGTATTAGACTGATTGTATTACAAAAATTCTGTAACACATAAGAAGTAGGTACATGTGACCATGTCTCGGATATGCATATTATTGGAAATTGGTATTAATAGTTTTGCTAATTCTCTTTTGTATTAATGATTCATTTAAAGAATGTGAAATAAATAATTCAATTAAAGAAATTTTTATTTCTATGATTAATAAAAAAAAGTTGTGTGAATTTTTAAATAAATTTTCTAAACACTAAGTAATTTAATTATTTCTTTTTAGATGTTGATGAATATGTAATCAAAGCTCAAATTTTAGCTGGAGGACGTGGTAAAGGTACTTTTTCAAGTGGTTTAGTAGGTGGAGTTCAGCTGACCAAAGAGTAAGTAATTTACTTGTAAAATTTGATATGTATTACTAGAGCTTGATTGATATTATATAATATTAAGCATTATTCAATCAGCATAATGGAAGATTTCAAATTAGTTTTTAAAGCATTTTATTTTCTTGTAGAGTTATATAAAAGGGGTTGGAGACCTTTTTTTCATGATGGGTGCTGCAAAGTTTTTTTAAATGATTTAAGATACATTTTCAAAAATAAATGAACAAATTAAAAAATATATATATGGGCCTTTACCACGTCCTCCAGCTAAAATTTGAGCTTTGATTACATATTCATCAACATCTAAAAAGAAATAATTAAATTACTTAGTGTTTAGAAAATTTATTTAAAAATTCACATAACTTTTTTTTATAAATCATAGAAATAAAAATTTCTTTAATTGAATTATTTATTTCACATTCTTTAAATGAGTCATTAATACAAAAGAGAATTAGCAAACAATAACTTTTAGATTTTTTGTTGGAGCTGGACAAAATTAGTATCAATGTTAATAGCTTAAAAGGGGACTAAATTAGGACATTAAGTGATTAAATTAGTAGATTATACAGGTAATTAACCTAAAAATAATTTTCTCCTAATAGATATTAATTTTTTTACTCATATTTTTTCTAATCATAAAAAAAGGCAAATTTTTTAAATTCAGTTATGAGAAAAGCTGAAGTGTAATAGGCAAAATTTCAAATTTGGATTACTCATATCATAAGACGCTGAAATTGATACTTTCATGTAATTCCCAACCATGTTTCAGGAATTATAAAATTTTGAAATTACAGTTGAAAATTGCTGTGTCTTAAGGGGCATTATAGGGTCCACATTTCATAAATATTTGAAAAGGGAAAGTATTGTAAATCAATAGTCCAAGGTAGTTTAACTGACAATTTTTCTCAAATATTTCTTGAACTAGTGATAGAATTTAAATGAAATTTAGTACACAGAGAGTATTTATATAAATTTCTGTATAATTCTGCAAAAAGAAAAGAGGAAGAAAATTGGACCCTCCTATGAAAATGTTCTGCTTAGTAAGTTAATGAGAGCATAGACTATTTAAAACATTGTTCTTCAAATTCAACAAAAGGACTCATAATAGGGAACTTATTTCTAGAAATTAATTTTATTAGTTAATTCATTACATCATAGGAGTTGGTTCTTTTGGGCTGTTATGAGTAATTTTGTTATACAGCTGAATTGAAAAGTTAATAAAGGAATCCTTTTTTTCTTTTTTTGACAACTGTTATAAAGTTTAATTTGGGGGGAATCGTTGTAATTTCGTAATCATAATGTTGTCATATATAAGCAAAGCTACACATTTTGAATGATGCATATTTATGTGCTCTAATGTAACAATTTTTTTCAGTCCAAAAGAAGTTCCTAAATTTGCTAACGGTATGCTGGGATATAATCTTGTTACCAAACAAACTGGAAAAGATGGTGTTAAAGTCAATAAAGTAAAATTATTTTCATTGTTTACTGTAAATTATTATGGAGAAAGTTACCTATCATGTAATTATCATACCATGCATTTTTTCTTCTAGATTATGATTGCAGAAGCTGTAGATATTGCCAGAGAAACTTATTTAGCTATTTTAATGGACCGAGAAAGTGGTGGGCCTGTAATTGTTGCTAGTCCTGCTGGAGGAGTTGATATTGAACAAGTAGCAAAAGATACCCCTGACTTAATTTATAAAGTATGATTTTTAATAAGTCTGTCAGATCCTTATGATCAGAATAATATAATTGTATATAGTTCACCTATCTATGTAATTATATAAAGAATGAAAGGGAAATTTCAGTTTACCTGCTATGCATTCAATTTCAATATTCAGAATAGTAAAATTAGATATGGTTAGCGAAATTTTATTCTTCTGTTACCAAAACAAATATATCAAATAAGTAGTGAACAGATATTAACTTTCAGAATATTAAATTTTGTTGTAAATTTTAGAATTCAGTGTGCAAATAATAATTAAATGAATAAATTAGATTAGATTTATCAAACTTTTTTAATTTTCCAAAATTAATATTTATGAGAAGTCTGAACTTCAACAAATTTATTCAATATCCCTTTATGTATAGACAGTTGCAAATTTTGTCTTAAGAATTAACTACATAACAGTATTATTTAGATGCCTCAAAAGAGAACTTGTTTAATTTGCCTGTACTTTGCATGAGCAGCTTATTTTTCTACACCTATTATTTTGCCTGTTTTTTTTTTTCCATTTTTCAAAAGTATTTATAGCACTTTAAATATATAGTTTTAATAGTCTAATAAAAATTTGATTGCAAAGCGAGTGTATAACAACAGCTGTGAATGTGAAACGGCTCGCTATAAAAGTTTCACAAACAGGAATTCAAGCACAGGTAGGCACACAAGCAGGTTTTGATTTCGACCTTTGTCTCAAAGGTCCGTTTTGGAAATTTTCATAGAAGTTGCAGAACGGTCGATCCCAGAGACTTCTCAAGGGTTCCTTGGTGGTATAATTTTTCTTGCTAAATTTGTCGCCAAGTGCGATAAAGCCGCCAAACTGGTTTCCCTGATCACATCTTCAACAGTTGTCATATTCTACTTTTCAAGTTTTTGCTAGGAAGCACACTTTCCTTGTAAAACTCAATTTTCCCACAAGCAATGTATCACTGCTGGGAAAGCAACATACATAGGACATGTTTCAATATGTATATTCACAATAAAATCTTTGTTAAATAAAGGAGGTATAGTAATAATCGAACAAAAATTGAATATTCTAATAATTATTATACTTTTGTTTAATTTTGAAAAAAGATTTTGTAAATAAATATAAATGTTAGTATTTTTACCCTCATCTCATTTTCTGTGGTGATATTTACTGTGAACATTTACATTAAATATTATGAGTGAATATTTCTGAAAGCTTCAGAATATTGACATAGATTAAAAAAAATTTTTTTTTAAAGGAAGTCATTGATATCACAAGAGGAATCTCTGATAGTCAAGCTAGGAGTATTGCACAAAAATTGAAATTTGAAAAAGATTTGCTTCATGAGGTATGTTGAATTCTGAATTTTTTCATTGCTTACAGATATTTTTGTTAAATGTGTAGTTATGGTTGTTGAATAATTATTTTTGTAAACTTGTGGTTGACAATATTCAACCTGAGCTGCATGTTTGAAACTTATTTTACTAAAAGAACTATTATGCAGAATAATGGGAACTTATGCATGTTCAATGGAATCAACCATTAGAGCCATTCTGTAATGTGCAGCAAATATTTAGTGAGGTAACATCTCAGATGCTAATATTAAGATCCTCATGTTGCTCTACTGAGATGTTAATTCAAAATATACAAATATTTAGTGTAGAATACTTTTTTACTCTTTTTCTAGAAATTTAGAATAAATATTGTATTTAAATTTAGAACACTTTTTCTGTTAATGATTTAGTTTAATTATGATATATAGCTTTGAATTTTTGGTAATTATAATGTTATATTTTTGTGTTAAAATATGGAATTATGTGGTCTAAAATGTTTTTGTTTGTGTGTACATTCTTTTTACAGGCAGCTCAGCAAATCAAGAAGTTATATGAAATCTTTATTAAAGTAGATGCCACTCAAATAGAAATCAATCCCTTTGGTGAAACTAAAGACAATAGAGGTAAAATATTTGTTTAATATATAAAAAAAACTTTAATTTTATAATTCATATCTTTATATATATATACTAGTGGTCCTGACAGACGTTGTTCTGTACACAGGTCTTAAATCCGAAAATTACAAAAATTTTGAATAAGTTGCAACAATCCGTTTTGATGAAATTTTTTATAAAGAAAGTTATTACAATACCTGACACCATCACATGTACAGTTACCACAATTTGACCTATCGATTGCGTGTGAGTATGTGTTTACTATGAACTAAGTTGAATATAGAAGCTATTCTGAATATAAACTTAAACTTGTTTTAATTAAAGGGTAAAAAGATAAAACTCGAACTATTTTTTAACAGGTATATTTTTTTAATGCACAAAAAATAAATTTATCGTAATGCCATTGAATGTGCAATGTTTTTGGTTAATCCTTGTGGGGTATAAGCAAACAAATGCGATGGTTTGCCAACCCTTGTACACGCAACATATAATTGACCATGCGAATAGTAAGGATTTTCTAAATCTAAGCCACAAATTGTCATTGTTTGACCTTGTGACTTATTAATGGTCATAGTAAATGCCAAGCGAATTGGAAATTGCAAACATTTGAATGGGTAGGTGAGTCTGAAAGAATCATTGGGATCTGTGGTAGAAGTACCACTCCACCTTGAAGTTTGCTGCTCAAAATAACGGTCTCAAGAATATTGCGCATGATTTTTTTATGAACAATCGCGAGCCCTTACATAATTTTGGCGCATTTTTAACTAATTGCGATTGAATTTAAATCATTCTAGAATCCACACAAAAAATATCATCCAAATTGGTCCAGCCATTTAGGAGGAGTTCAGTCACATACACACACACAGAAGAATTATATATAAAGATATATGCTGTATCGTAGCGAAATGAATAATCTTTCTGATTCTGTAATTATTTTTTGTCTGATTTTAAAAGAAAAATTAGATTACAATTTTAAAAACGGCGAAAATAGCGGAAAATTCTCCCCTCTTCTTTCTTTTTTTTTCTTGCTGTGCATTTAGCAGAATAAACAACACACATGGGTAAAACAATTATGCGTTTTAAGGTTTTTAATTAATATCTTTTTAACTAATTGCGATATTGGACCGAATTTTGAATCTAAACCATTCTTGAATCCACTTGAACCTACACAAAAAATTTCATCAAAATCGGTCCAGCCGTTTAGGAGGAGTTTAGTCACAAACACACACACTGAAGATTTTTATATATATGAAGATATATATATATTATATGTTTTAAATTTTATAGCTGTTGATTTTTTTTTCAGTGCTTTGCTTTGATGCAAAATTTAATTTTGATGATAATGCAGAATTCAGACAAAAGAAAATTTTTGAAATGGATGACCATTCTGAAAGTGATCCTAGGGAAGTTGATGCTGCTAAATATCATTTAAATTATATTGGTATGGATGGAAACATAGCTTGCATGGGTAAACATATTTTTATATTATGATAGTAAGCATAATAGAATGGGATACACCTTATAGGTGTTATAATAGTTATGAAACTAAGGTTAAATAAATGGTAATGAAATATATAGAATATGTTTTCAAATATTCACATTTTATCAAGTAAGTTTTGCAATTGTATATACATAATTAAATAATTTGGAATGTAGAAAATATTATATAAACTAGCTGCATGGCCCAGCATTGCACAGGCTTTCTCTACTTTTATAAATTTTCCTTCATGAAACCAGCACTTCTAATACTCTTTTTCAAAATGTCTTCCACCCCTACCCCCTCTTCCGCTCACCCTGGCGTTGCTCGGGTGTATAACTTAAAATTCTGTGTTTCGAAATTTTTTCACTTCTTTTCTTTGTCAGACAGGTTTATTTCCCCCCGGCATTGCACAAACATTTTTAAATGTCTAACATATTGTCATGGAAATTCCCCTTTCCCTCTCGCTATCAACCATTCCTGGTATGTGTATGTGATTTCTATATTAAAATCATTACAAAATTTGCATGGTAATTTCCCACAATTAATTATTAATGTCCTTTTAAAATTTTGGCACCGCTGAAGACCCGCTGTTAATCTGTCGAGAGTTTAAACGTCCTAGTGTTTGTGTGGTATGTTAGTTAAGAGAGATGGGTGCCAGCTGAAGTCTCATCCTCATCACTTGACAATGGTTCAAAGTGTCGAGGTGTGTTACCAAAAGCTTTCGAGTAAGTGAACAGTGGGATTTTAATATTCACTCACTCACTTTGCAACTTTTTATACCCAGGAAACGAAAATGTAATTTTTTAAAAATAGTTGTATGTTGAAAAAAGTAGAAATTTTTATAATTACAAAATTTCACACTATATTATATATTGAATTAAAATTGTGAGCATTTTTTGAAATGTTCAATACACGGGATAAAAGTTTAATCCAATTATTTTTATAAATGAAAAAGTTATAAAAAATTTGAATTTGATAAGTAGTTCTTAAATATTTAAAATTTGAGTAGTTTTTAAAACTTTGTAAAAAAAAAGTTTTTGACATTTTATTTTTAAATCACTAACTAAAAGATCAAAGTAGGAGTTTTTTAAAAATAATTTTCATATAAACGCATCGATATTGATTCATTTTAGAAAAAATCATAAAATATGTAAAGTATCGTTATACTGTGTCGTGACGAAATAAATTATCCTTCCAATTACAAAATTGCTGGCAAAGTTATTAAATGCGCGAATAAAATTTTGAGTACTTTTTTAAAAAATCATAAAAATTAAGCGATGATGTTGTTTTGAACCTGGGTACAAACGTTAGTAATCAAGCGCTCTTCCGATCACGCCACGAAATCTTCGGGAAAAAAGGAGTGAAAAGATCTTTAGAGTAAAAGGAAGAGAAATTCAATTTCGCCAAATCTGGTGATTTTCAATATTTATAGGCGCGTCTTCTTTTCTAGTGTAACCTTTCATCACATGTGACGGACACAGAGGAAAAGAGTCATTTGGCGCCAAACACTTGGCTATTGCGTTATTTGTTAAAAGTTTAATTTTTTTTTCGTGCTTCATTTTTAAGTTAATGCCTTCAAACTTCATATATCGATTGCAAACAACGGTAATTCTTAAACAAAAATATAACAAAAGTAATGCTTAAATATTTCTCGCAAAAAGGGGAAAAAAAGAAAAACACAATTTTTTTTTTAAAACCGTAATTTTTAGTAATTTTTTCAATCTTTGTACAGATTACGGATAATATCGTTCTACACATGGAAACAAAAATTTTGTGAGATTATTTTTATAAATAAAGAAGTTATTAAGTATTTAAATAAAATTTTCAGTATTTTTTGAAAAATCGTAAAAAAGTTTTTGACATTTTATTTTTTTAATAACTGATTCTAAAAGAGAAAAGCATGAACTTTTAAAGGGTAGGATATCATTTCATTAATGCGAAAGAAAATGCAAAGGAACGGATTTAGAAATCATTTTCATAAAAACGTATCGATTTGACTCATTTTAGAAAAAATCGTAAGAAATGGAAAATATAATTGTTTTGTAAAATAAATTATACCATATCGTGATGAAGTAAATGATCTTTCCGATTCTGTAATTATTTTTTGTCTGAGTCTCATAAAAAAAATTAGATCATGTGTTTTAAAAAGGTCAGGGATAAAAAAAACCCTCCCAGTTTTTCATTCTGTTTGGCGGATAGAAACAGCACGCAGGAGTAAAACAAAGGTTTTTAATGAATATCTTTTTAACTAACTGCAATATCGGAATATAAATGGTCAAAACGGACTCCTCTGATTATTCCCGATCTTTTAATACCTTCAGCGAATTTCTGCATTGTACGGTTCGTAAGAAGATAAACGCACGTAGAAACATAGTATGTTGTTTCTTACAAATTTTAATAGTGTAAATATTTCAATTAAATTTATGAATACACACTTTTATCAATATAAACTTATTTGATTTTCTTTAAGTTGATGAAATGCAATTACTCTGTAATTTTTAACATTAAACTTTTCAAACCAGGGGGAGGAAAGCAACTGTTTTTTAAATTTGTTTATCTTCTTATATAATGTTTCAAAATAGTTATGACAGTTACTATAACTATTTCTAAAAAAAATTAACCACACTTTGAAAGAGTGAAAAATAATTGCTCACACACATATATCATGTTTTAAGACTTTTATCTTTGATAATTTATAGGGAAGGTTTTTATATAAAAATGTTACTGCGTATTTATTTTACTGATAATTTATGATTTTATTTTTAAAGGAGTATAATAGTTTTATAATAAAGTGTTTCTTCAGATAATCTTTTTTTTTTCAACAATAAGCTAGTCTAAAAAATACCTAAAGACTTTTAAAAAAAAATATTACTATAATTTTATTGTAGACTGAGGCTTTAAAAACCCAACTTTGTTTTAATTAAAAGAAAATTAACATATTTATGATGCATTAAATACAACATTATTATTACGACTGTGTATTAATTGAAATTTCTATAACTTTTAAAAAATCATATCGTATCATTTTATCTATTTTCTACCAATGCAATAAGAGTGTTTTTTTAATATGTAAAAAAAAAAATTCTGAGTCATTTAAAAACCATGAAGGAAAAATGGTCAAAATTATATATATGATACATAATTTATATTTTTAATATGTTTTATGCCTTTTTAATTGACTTTGTTTGAACTAGAATTAATGCAATAATAAAAGTGATTATGTTAATAATTCTCTGAATTATATGAAAATCAAAAATCGATTGAAACATTGAACTTAAATACAATTATTGCCAATATGATTTTTAAAATTAATGATCATGTAAAAAATATGTTCTGTATTTTTTAATTCTAAACTATTCTTTGACTATCATCTTTTATATTATTCATCATAACATACTTGGTCATTTGAAATGGTTACTTATTAATATTGTTCTAAGAACTTTTCATAACCATTGTATGTGAACTTTACTCATTTCAAAACCAGTTTAAAAGAAAGAAAAAAATCAGGTACATGAATTTTTTTTCTTTTATTTGTTATACTGCAAATAGTTTTGGATTATTATTATGATAATTCTGTGATTATGTTTCTATCTTGTATTCAAGTTTTTGAGTATTTAAACTTTAATTTCTTACATTAAAAAGAATTTATTCTGAAGCTTTTTAAGGCCATTTGAAGTATGTATTGAAAAATTAGTAACAAAATTAATAAAAACATTATTTTAATTTGAGGAAAATCCCTTACACAAAATAATATAAGTATTTAACTGTACACCAATAAAATATATAATTAATTTACAAATAATATGTATTTTTCCCTGGCATCAAAATTCTAATACAACCAGTACTTGTTGAATGCATAATTTTAACTAAAGTGAACTTTGAAATATATGTTATACAATTGTTTACTTTAGGATGAAATTCTTTTGGTGCTATTATGTACTTTGATTTCTTAAAATTCTTGAGGCAAAAATTTTGAAAAAAGAAAAAAAGATGCTTTTTACAAGAAAAATTACTTATTTTTTTGGCATCTATCTATCTTATCTTTGATGTCATTTACTGCTTAACTATGGGGGACAGCTTTATTATATATGTTCAGTTTGATTTAATAATTATTTTTAAATTAAAGGTTTTTGGGATATATCAATATTAAAGAGGTTTACCAAATTCGAAGTAATTGAACATTGTTAATAAAATATTCCTTAAGTATGAGATAATAAGTAGAATTAAAAAATATATAAAAGTCTTGAGAGTATTATATTTTATTACATGGATACAAATTATTTAACATTTTTTAAAATTGAATTATATATTACTGATTCATGATATAATTATTTTAGCATTATTTTACTTAACACAAATGTATGAGAAAGGAATGTACAAATTAACTTACATTTAAAATTCTGCAGGAACAGTTTACTTCATTTTCGCTTACCATATGTTTAATTTAATGCTTTTATTTATAAATTTTAAATAACTACTTTATTTTTGTATTACATATTCACCATATTAATAGCAATATATAAAATTGCAAATATTAATTTTTCTTTTATTATTATGTTAGCTATATTCATTGTTTAATATTTATTTATGTGCATATTTATATACATCTATGACATTCAACTTGGTAATTTTTGTAAATTCCTATTCTAATTGCTAATAAAATTCTATTATTCTTTGTTTGTAGTGAATGGTGCTGGTTTAGCTATGGCTACTATGGACATAATACATATATATGGTGGTAAACCAGCTAACTTCTTAGATGTTGGTGGAATGGTTCAAGAAGAACAAGTTTATCAAGCATTTAGGATACTGACATCTGATTCTAATGTATATCCTAACTTTTTAAATATATTTTTTTACTTCCCCTATTAATAGTTCCATCTTAACTAGCCATTACAGAATTAAATCTATGGCTAACTAAACCAAATTATTTATTGAAGTACTACATATATTAATCATTTTATTTGAGAAGTTTTTATATGTGTTAAACAACATTGAATTTAGATGAACATATGCTATGCTATTAGAAAGTTTTACTAAGCTTCTTATTCTTAGGCATGGTAGAGCATATACATAAATAGTTGAGCCTAACAAAAAAAAAAAATGAACTGTATCATCTAAGTTTCTCAGCTGAGCATCTGTTTGAACTGAGGCAAGTTAAGAGGATACACACTGTATATTCATCAAATTAAAATTCATAAGTACTTAAATTATCAATAACTCTTGTATTTAGTGAAAGCTTCATTATTTTTAAAAAGATTTTTAATCATATTACAAGAAATGAATATAAAGTTCCCCTTGGGAGTTGATCTAACAAATTTTGAATGCAGTTCTCCCTTGTGTCCTGTATCATATAAAATGTATATGTACACAGCCTGTTATTTCTATTGCAATAATTTAAAATGTATTTATATTTTATGAATAGCTTATTTATATGTATTGTAATTTTTTGTTTTTAAATTGTATTAATTTTTTCCCTTAATTTTAAGTTAATAAACAAAGGCAAAATAAAAATATTTTTCTAAAGAGGATTTTTTATCTTTAGTCATGAAATGTTTAATTTTCTAAGTATGTGTTGCATATATTTTTGACATGTATTGCATTTACATAAACATGTTTATTATATCACATATATTACTATTTTTTATCAAGCATGCTGTAAAGGGTGGACTTTATTCCACTCTATTGTAATGTAGATTTTTAATGTTATTTTGTCTTTTAGGTGAAAGCTATACTTGTAAATATATTTGGCGGAATTGTTAACTGCGCGATTATCGCTAAAGGAATAACTAATGCCTGTCAAAACATCCAGTTGAAAGTGCCATTAATTGTTCGATTAGAAGGTATTTATTTTGGCATTTTGTATCTTTTACATTTAAAACAAATTAGAATAGTACATTAATTATTTTTCTTTCTTTAGGAACTAATGTTGATGAAGCAAAAATTATTTTAGCCAACAGTGGTCTTCCTATTGTTACAGCAACTGATTTAGATGATGCGGCTAAGAAAGCTGTTGCTAGTCTTAACTAAAAAATATAATGGTACTATAAGTATCACATTTTAAATGTTTCTAAATGTTAAAACATTTTTTTTTAAAATTTAGTTTGCTTAAAAATTGAGTATTTTAAAATTTCTAATTATTTTCATTTCAAGATTATGCTTAAATTTAATTGAATATAAGTTGTATCAAATTGATTATGTGTGTTAAAAAGTTTGTCTTACAATTTGTTGTTGTACCTTAAATGTGCTGAGCTTAAAAATTGTCTCATGGGAAAAAGAAAAATCAGATGTTGATTTTTTATTAAAAGCTGTTATATGTATAATAGAAACTATATGAAATGTTGCTACTTTTAAGAATCTTATTAAATATTTGTAACAGAATGAATATATGGTCTTGTTATCTAGTTTTTTACAATTTCATATTAAAAGATGTTTGTAAAATTTTGAGATTAAAAGACTGTGTGGAATAGATATGTACATAGTTAAGCTTTTAGTTTTATAACATTTTATGAAAACACTTGGAATGTAATAATTTTATTTACTTCTAATGTTAAGTTTCGAAATTCAAGTTTAGCATAAACATAACAAGTTTTGTATTCTCTTCTTATATGTATATTATCTAGAATTTTTTGACTTTGTTTTTATTCCTATTAAGAATGTTGTTATTTTCAGGTAATATTTTTTTTTATAAAACAACAGGAATTTTTTTAGAGAGTATAATATACTTGTTGTTGCATAATACTTGTAGATTTATATGTTACAATTCCATTTTGCTTTCTATAAAATGCACATGAAATACTATCATATCAATTTGGACACTTGTGTCAAAAATGAACTATTTTAGAGCAAAATTTATATATTTTTTCTTTTGATGTTACACTTCAGTGTTTAAAGCAGAATTAAAGTTATTTATATATTCTGTTATTTTGAAACTTTAGGAGTACTTATTTCTTGTTAAATACTTTGCATTTTGAAAAGATCTAAACTTATAATACATGTCTTAGAATGCATATGCCATTTGTGACTTATTCTGATAAATAAGTATACTTATTTTTGTCATAAAAGATGATATATTAATAATTACTTAATTAGAAATATGTTGCTGTGAATAGTTTTTGAATGAAATGTATTTTAAATTCATTCATATTGTGATGCTCATTAAAAAATAAAAAGTTTTATAAAAATATTTATACAATATTTGAGCACAAAATCCAAAATCTTAAAACATCTGTCATAATTACTATAGTGTAGTACTTATTTTTTATTCTTTTTTTGTACTGGAAAATGTGTGCATTAAAGCATTTTCTTTTTTTGTATTTAATTATTTGTGTGTGAAAATATACTGGAATAATACAATATAATTGCATATTTTTTTCATTTAATACTCTTCAGAAATATATTTTTTTAAAGAATAGTAGAAGTACTATTTTTGAATGCATTGAAGACAAGTTTAAGATTCTTAGGAATTTTTAAAACAATCATTTATATGAAGCATTGAAGTACTGCCAAGAGAAATAAATACAACAGAATTTTTAATACTGTTTTACAATGAATAAATCTTGAAGTTATCCCTGAAGTATTATACCAAAGTAATATTTTGTGAGGAAATTGGTTGAAATAATTTATTAATGTCCAAATAATGAAATAAATGTGTGTTTTGAAGACATTTACAGAATCAAAGCACAGTATATATAACCGTGAAATACTTAATTTTCAATATAACTGATAAAATTATAATTTCTATTACATTTAATTTTGATGTGAATTTTTTAAAAAATATTTTAGTTAACTCCTTGGGTACAAATTTGAAGAAATTCTTGAGTTTGGAACAGATTTAATTAGTTGATGCGTGTTAGCATTAAAATGGTCAATAGCGGTTACTCACAAATGAATAGACACCACTCAATAAAACACAACACAGTGGACTGCTAAAAGTTCTTTGTTTTGCCCACATTATATGTAAACAGTTACACTGAAAAAACAAGGCATGGCAGGAGTCGCGTCTTCCCTTTCGATGTTTCCATCCTGCACTTAACATGCTCCTGCCTTGAACCTTTAAAGGTTCAACAAAACAAAGCTGAAATGCAAGATACACTGATACAAGAAAGAAAAAATAGATAAAATGAATTTCTAAATTCACAATAGTAAATGCTTATGACTAAAACTACACACACAATAAATCCTAATAAACAAAAAAATGACACAAATTCTGAAAAATTCAACAAACAATGAACATTTGAAACAAGCAAATAATAATTAGCAATCAATATTGTTGTAATGGTAAAATACAAAGTTTAGTAATGCTTCTTTTAAAAATACCAGGTTTTGTTTTCACATTGGCTACTCTTTTATCTTTCCATCTGACTCTGCAAACATCTCTGTTATTCTCCCTAACAACCATTTACAAATAGGCATGTTTTCTTCCTTTATAACTAAGGTCCCTACTTTAACATTATCCTCTGATTCTCTGTTGTAAATTACTTAGACAGGTGCGGGACCAACATTTCCAAATCGTTTGAACTAATTTGGAAATCATTTGCCAGTGTGAAAGCCTATTATCTGGCAAAGAGGTTAGATCAGTTTCTGGTAATGTATCAATTGAACGACCTATCAAGAAATGTGCAGGAGTTAAAATTTCTAGATCAGGCTCTGAAGATAAAGGAGAAATCAGACAGCCACTTAAAATTCCTTCAATCTGATTTATCAAAGTTAAAAATTCTTCTACAGTTAATTTTGAATCTTCTGACGTTCTTTTTAAATGATATTTGCATGATTTGACCAGCCTTCCGAAATTTGGGGATCTAGGAGGAATGAAATTCCACTGAATTCCTTTATCAGACAAATAATTAGTTAATAGCTCATCTGGTTTTTATAATATTGTACAATTTCTTTAATTCAGTTTGGGCTCCAATAAAAGTTTTTGCATTGTCACTAAGCAATTTACTACTTTTACTGCATCTAAATCTTAAGAGTAGCAAAACAAATAAATATGCAAATATAAATTTTATGAAATACACCTTTTCTTTGGGTTTTATATCAAGTGAAAAAAGGACCACAAAAATCTATACCTCTGTACAGTTAAACACATAATTTTGATTTACTCTATCATGGGGTAAATTACCTAGAAGTGTTGCCTTTCAGTAATAGGCTTAGTCTTAAAACATGTTATACATTTATGCACAATTTTTCTACAACGAGATTTTCCATTTACAGGCCAAAACATTTTACAAACATGATATAACAATGATTGAGCACCAACATGCAAATACTTTTTATGAAAGTATTCTATGATATATGTAGTTAAACAATGCTTATCAGGTAAGATAGCAGGATGTTTATGACAAAATTTAAGATTAGCATTTTGTAATCTACCACCAACACGTAAAATACCATCATTATCAATAAAAGGACACAAGTTCAGAATTCTGGAGTTTCTAAGCTGTGAGATCCAGCCTAATTTTGTACTCATATCAAAGGGAAGATTTGAGGGCACGTTTGATAATCTCTCCATTGATTAAATGCAAAAACACATTTACACTTAATAAAATATTAATTTTCGCTGATTTATGAAAGGACGGATCAGCTAAGCATAAGTCATTCAATTTATAATAAATGTTTTCAGGTAACGACACATGGGGAATTTTGTCTGTGACTTTCTCTATCACAAAAGCAGACGTTGAAATCTGATGGTCACGATGTAAATAGTAGATCCACTTCTCTGTTGCAGTATTTAAAGAACCTAAACATGAAACTGTAGCTGAGCTCTCTCTAACCGTCGGAGAATTTTGTCTGTGACTTTTTCTATCACAAAAGCTGAAGTTAAAATCTGAAGGTCACTTTGGAAATGAGACGTAAATAGTGGATCCACTTCTCCGTTACAGTATTAGACTTTTTGCATGGAACTGTAGCTACACTCTCTCTAACCGTCAAACCAAATTTTTTTGCGCATTCATCCAAAGTGAATGATGTTTGACTTCTTGTATCCAATAAACATCTCCACGTAACCAGTTTTTGTTTGGAATTTCTAATTTTAATCAATGCAGTGCACAGCAAAATATGAGTTTGTTTGCTATTATAAAAACTTGAAGCAAATTCAGTTGAAGTCGTAGGCTCAAAGGAATTTGTAATTGCATTAGGAACCTTTTGGAATAAATGAGGTAGCTTCTGGGGAGAGAATACCAGATTGATTTCTTGGGTTATAGTTTTCATAATGCAATATACTATGATGCAGTTTACCACAGTTTTTACATTTGTTAATACTCTTGGACTGTGTGACATCTCTCGCGTTCTTCTAACATAACTCCTACGTTCTTTGACGGCCACGATTAATGGCAAAACTTTTCCAACCCAATACCAAGAAGAGAAACAAAGCGAAAATGCAAATAAGATATACTTTAAAAGGATAGAGGGTTTAGTGAGAAGGGACGGCAATCTTAGAGATAACTTAGTGCGGAACAAGTGTTAGACGGCCTACTCACAAGGAAGAAGGATACGCCCATCTTCAATAATAATAATTATAAGAAAGAGTAATAGTACCTGAATACACCTATCTACAAGTAGCAGAATAGGTGAGTCTTCAACCAAGGTAGGAGGGTTACTTTATAAATGGTAATATTTTGTATAATTAACTATAATCAGGATAAGTGATCTAGTAGTGCGATCTGACTTAAATATTCAGTTTAATTTGTGGCTTATTCTCACTTAAAGAAAGTTGTTCATTAGATATAAGTAATTTAAGTTATTCTTAATAAAAAAGTTGTATTAAGAATTATAAAATGTCTCATCCTTTAGATAATCCCACACCTCTAGCTTACACGGATCCAACACGACATAGCTATCGCAGGATGGCTATGTCACAACTGTTTTACTTGATGAATACTAGATAAACAATTAAAGCACAATATATATATCTATCTGAAATTGCTATAGATTGAACGATTCTAAATGCATCCTTTTAAAGAAAATTTTAAATAATGAAGTTTTTGAGCATTGGATAAATTAGATTTATTATGGACACTTGCTTTAAAGAGATTTTTAAGTTATCCAATCATGTAAATTTCCACTAAATGTTGGCAAGGTTAATTTAGGAAGCTTAACCGCTTCTAATGAAATTCTTTCAGTACTCACTTCTGAATTAGAGTGAGAGCTCATTTTTTTATTTTCTCTTTTTAACTCAAGTATAACACCATTAATTCTTTCCTGAATATTTAATTGTTTCTCAACGAATTTATCTATATCTGTTTCTTCACACAGATTAAACAATTCATCAAATATTCTTTTTAACTCGTTACTTAATAGTTCATATTTTTCAATAAACAACTGACATGCAGTAGAATCTAAATTTTCCCAATTTATTTTTCCTTTAAACTTAGCTAGTTGGGTTTTTCCACATACTTTTTCTTGAGTAAATCAGCTTGACTCATTTTTAAAATGTCACAAAAAGTATCCCAAAAATCACTTATCGCTTCGATGTCTTCTCTTGAAACTATATTTACAAGTGATGCAATTATAACCGAAGCGTTACCAGCTCAGGTGTCGTCCAAGTCACTTGACCATGGTTCAAAATTACGTGGTCCGTCGCCAAAAGCCCTCGTGTAGCTGAACAGTGCGACGTTAATATTCAATCAATCAACCAAGAGCAATAAAACTGCTGTAATTTTTCAAAGAAAAAACTCAAATAAAATTATCAGATTTTATCAGGAATTAAATTTAAGGACAAATGTAGTAATGAATGTTTAAAATTACTGGTTATAAAGTAATGTATATTTAAAATTATGTGTAGGATTAAAATTAGAAAATGTCTTATTCTCATATAATTTTTTCAAAGTTGAAAATACAGTACCTGTTTTTTTTCCTTGTTTTTTTTGCTGAGTAAAATATATAAAAATTTACTAAATAGGTATTAATAATATTTAATGTTTATGAATTAAAAATTTTAATGTAGTTTATAAAGTATACGAAATGACAAATCTCTAGCGAATTTTCCATATAACGAAGCTTTTCAGGAATTAGCCCTTTTGTTAAATAGAGGTCGGACTGTATATTAAGAATTACTTTCATATCACAGATATAGTCTTAAATTATTTGTAGATCATTGCTTTTATTCAACCATCCTATAATTATTAAGATAATAGTTTTATTTTAACAAAAAACCTACCTTTTCATTGAAATTTTGCACATGTTCATAGCACTTACTAAAATTAGATGATCGCCGGCGCCTATTCCCAGAAGGATATATTAAATTTAACTGAGCCTCTTAATTCTTCATATGATAAATTATGAATCAGCATCATTTCAGATGTTATCGTAAAAAATTACGATTCATAGTCATTAGCCTTTTTTTTGCTTGAGTGAGATTTTGATGAAAATATCTTTAAAACAAGAATCAGTACTGGAATAAAAATTCAAACTATTAGTCATATGTCATTGGACCAACTTGTATTCTATTTAAAACCTTACCAAGATATCTTTTGTCAAAAAATTATATAGTATATTCATTTTTGTTATATGCAACTTTACAAAGGCATGTGAACTTCCTGATTCATATATCATTGTATTTAAAAGGGAATTTTAACTTACATTGATCTAATAAAAAAATTCTTTAACAGATTAGAAATTTGTTTTATGCAAGTAAATCACATTATAAATTTTTAGAAATCTGTGTAACATATACAAATTATGTTCACATTCTTCTGCTTTACCCCTAAATATTTTTAATTATGTAATGAGAATTAAGTTGAATTGTGATAATCTACCTTTCATGTTATCTAGAAATGTGTTTCCAGTAAAATTTAACTTTTTTTTAGATCTTAGAGCCTTGATGTAGAGTGGTACTGTTAATGTGTCAGTGTGCTAAATGGATGTACTTGCTCTATTATATCTTGGATGACCGAATTGTCTTGACCTATATTATTTGAGACACATTCTACTAGATAATATGTGCATTTTAAGATGTTGATTATTTTTTTTAGGAATTTGCAAGCTTGATTACTATGAAAATTTAGAAAATTAAACTGATTGTATGTATAACTTTCATAAATACAATATCAATGGGGCAAAAATAAACATTGATATTATACAGAAACTGTACGATTTAAGCTATTAGGATAATTCAATAAGTAAATTATATCCAATGCTTTTGCATTTCAGTTACCAATATATATGTAGAAGAGTACTAGTACTAATCCCTCCCAACTGTTGATTATTTTTTAAACAAATACATAATTTTGGTGTCTCGCATATATTTTATGCTCAATATATATATATATTATTAACACAAGAATTAGCAAGATCTGTTTTTCTAAATTTTTAAACTTTAATAGAGTATAATAATAAATCATTTTGAAGATAAAAATTTACAATAAAAAATTCTTTAAAAGAAATCATTTAACTATTATCTACCTCCATTTGTAAAAAAAAATGTTCGCAATATTTTAATAAATTTTTGACATAGTTAAAATTAGCTGCAACAGATGGCACCAAGATATTTTTTAAAATAAATTTATTCTTGGCAACGAATACTTTGTAACAGCATAATACATGTAAATTACAGTTTCATAATTTGAGCAATGAGTATGAACAGTTGTATAATTTGTACAATGGGGTTAGAACAGGTGGTTACTCCCACCCAGTCTTTCATAAAATAAAATTTCCATATCAATTATTTTGATTGGAACTTACACTAAGTGTCTTTTATGCAATAAAAATTTACAAAAAAGAGATATTGATATGTTTTTTAAAAACACACACACAAGTTTTACATGAAGATATATATAATCAAAAATTTAATAATTAAACAAAACTGTTAAGTTATAAGTTTTTTATTTCATGAAAATATTCAAATTTTGTACACAAACAGTCAAATAGAGTACACTTAAAGGATCTATTTTTTTTTATTTACATCTATACAATATATATTTCTTTTTTTATGGAAAAAACCAACCTATGATAGGATACATTATAAATTTTTTTTATACAATTCATGATTTAGTGATTTTTTGATGCAGCAAATACCATCAAAAGCTGTACTTTAAATGTAATCATTTTTTTAAATACAAAAAATGGGAGATTCAATAATATAAACACAAAATTTGCATTTAAAGCACAGCTTAGTAAAAAAAAAATAAATAAAAAAAATCTGAGTTTTATTTATAATGAAAAAATTTATTTGAATGAGATTGGTTTCAACTTTCCCTGGGCTGCAGATGATTAGGCGCATCATCAAACATATATTTCAGTCTATACGCATCAGCAACAAGGACACTTATTTCATTGTCAGTCCAATGCAGAGTTGGAAGATTCTGAAGTGTTAGCATTAAGCCCTAAAAATATGTTCAAAAATTTAACCTTGCTATTACATGTAAACAAATATACTTTATATATTTTTTCAATTACTGATATTTTTTAAGCAATTTTGTTTTACATTTAACATTCCCTATTATCATAAATTAAAGAAAATTAATACACAAAATACAAGATAAATATATTCAAAAGAATTATTTGATTCTTAAAATTATGCTTAAAAGATCAAATGGAAATGGATAATTCAAATGGAAGAATAATAAGCCTGATAGGACACATTTCTCCTATTATAAAAATATTAATTTGAAATTTTACCATCTGGACAAAAAGGCAAAATGCATTCATATGTAGTATGTATGTATAACATGACGTGGAGTACTTCTAAGTTGATGTGTTTGTGATTGATAAGAATAATGAAAAGTGCAGTCATTTATCATACGATAGTTTATTCCAAGGATTCAACAAATCATTCTATACCTCAAGCCATGACTTGAGCAGAGTCCTATTTTAAGCGTCAACTGCAAGAGAGTTATGTTCATCCTCGTGGTTGGTGTAAGTCAGTCAAAGTAGTTATGTGGGAGGTGGGTCGAGTTGTACTAGGCAGGAAGTTTACCCCAATTGACACATATAAAGGGCTGGGGATTCAGCACATGCCTGCCAACTCTTCAAAATAAAGGATACAGAAGCAGCATCCATTTCTGATGCCGTTTATTAAGTGCCAAGAGCAACATACACCAATTGAGTTTTTATTTCCTTCCCTTTACATGGGAAACAATTTCCTGGATCCTCAAGCATAAATAACTGTTATCTGCCATAAATAAACTGGATGTTTAAAAGTTATCTAACATTTTCTTAATTATGAGTTGGTAAATATTTTCTCTGAAGGAAAATTTCCAGTTAAATTTGGAACCACCACAGAAAGGCCACTTTAAATTAAACATTTTACATGATCACTCACAATGGGATACCATTGTGCTACCATTACTGTTATTAAATGCTGCCGCAAAAGGACCTTGTTTCATGCATTACACTCTTTCTGAACGGAAACTAGTTCACAAATAAGACGTTTTAATCCTAGCCCATCTGTACTGCTTGGCAAATGTCAGACTAGCCCTATTAGCTGCAGTCAAAAATACATTATGTTCTTCAAGGAAAGATATAAACATTATTTCAGCTTATTGCATGGTTAGACATTGTCCTATAAAATGATCCAGCTGCTAATTGATTTCTCATTAGTAACTTGGTTTGGAGCCTTCCCACAGCAAAAAATATATCAATCACCATGACAGAAGCATGCTTCCCCCTATTCTGGGATGTGTAAATACAACTTGATTCGTTTTCAAAACATTTTGTATATATTTGAATGCATATTTTACCTTTGTTTGACATCATGGTAGACAGAGCAATGAAAAACAAAACGTTCAACAATATGAAGTACAAGGAACACAAACATGTGCAAAGTATGAGTTGACTTCTTAAGTTGCTCCAGGGGGAGAAAAAATTCAAAATGCTTTGCTTAATGAAATCACATTAATCAACTAGGAACCAATAGTCAATTTAAACTTATCGACAACATATTTTATGTCTTTCATTAGTTGTTGCAAGTAGAAAATGGTAAATAACAACTGTAGGGTAGAAAATAGTTGGCAGAGACTGAAATTTAAGGAAAAGATGTAAAAATGAACTATCTAGGCATAAATGTTGGTATGTATGTGTATATCATCATTTTAAGAAAGACAAAAAAGTGTTTATCCCTTACTTTTTACTACTTTTTTCAGCTAATCTTTAAAAGAACTTACTTGAAAATCTTTTTCTTGCAACAGTTCCCTGGACCAAAATTTGAGAAATGCTGCACAGACATACAAATGAAAATTGCTAAAACCATTAGGTTCAGACTGTAAAAGAATAAAAACAACAGAATTAAAAAAAATCATTACTATAAAATTAGCAATAGAAATATACATTACAATCCTTAATAGTATATTATATATATATATTCAAATAAGACTTAGAAAATCCTATATAATTCATACTTACCATTTTTAATACATATTGCAAGAAAAATTATTATTTGAAATTTTTTTTTTTGTTCATGGATATGTGAATAAAAAAGAAAGGAATCGGAGAAGAAAGCTGACTGCTGCAAAGCTTTGATATCAGATTCCATAGTACATTGTCAAATTGTGAATAGGCCACAAACAGGATATCAATCAGAAGAAAAAAAAATCAGTGTTTGGTTGAGAGCACTGCCATAAAATTGCAATATTTTTAAATAAGATAAGTACAGTCTAGAAGCAATTGAGCTTTTCCAGAACAAAAATTCACAAAAGCAATATTTTCACAAAGATAGTATCCTTGACGATTAGTGATAAGTGAAGTACAATTACTGCTAACTGCTTTCAAAGCAGGGACCAGTTTTCTCACTAATGCATTATTTTAAGTGCACCTTGTAAAGATAATTTTGTAATGTTTTTTTTTAGATATATATTTCATTAACATCCTTGGATAATCAGCTATGATTTTAATGAACTAAAACACATAAATAATTAGAAACAGAAAATATGGTTCATTTTGACTTGTATTTAAATGATATGCATATTCCCACTTTATGGAAAATATAATTGAGAAATAAATGAAGCTGAAAGGAGGCAATGTGATGGGTCAGAAATGTATTATTTCAGTGATCAACATTAGATGATTGGTGCAAATAAACTCCTGGACTAAGGCTATGAATCAATAGTCAGCAAGTAGCGGTTTTGTGAGGAAACGTTAGTAATCTTGTAAAAAAGGGTTCTTGTATTTTCTTATTAGCAATTTTATTTTATTTTTTGTGAGTAAATTCTTATATTTTAAGTGGACCTTTCCACTTCTATAAAGCATAAATGCACAAAATGTATGCAAAAGAGAGAAACAAAGGCTTAATAATACAGAAACACTTTAGTATTATTTCAATCATTACAACAACTAACTCCTTCTATCATAACTAATTCCTCTGTGGTTGATTTAATTGTTCCTTACACAGATAACCCCTTTTTCTATTAGGAGTATAAAAATGATTTTGATAATTATAGTGTCTTGTTTGCTTTCAGATTCAAAGGAATAAACTTATAAGAGTAAAAAATGCAAAGAGTGTCTTAAAATTCAGTTGTAAAACAAAAGACAATGTGCCAAGAGAGACAATATTAAAATAAGCACTTTACATGACTGCAAGTTGATTAATGTATCAGGAGAAAGTATAACTTTTGTTTGGTATCAATAAGAACAATGTTTTACCTGAAGGAAAGGGGCACAGGGGTTAAAATATCATTTGAACTATTTGAAATTTAGATTTATTAATAAAACTTGACACTAAGTTACAGCTACTGCATGCATACTGGATGTTTAACTAATGATGCCAAAAATACCCACATATTTAAGTTGAATAATTTCTAAGAAAGCATGATGATAAATCTTTCAATTCATAGTTATTCAGATATAGAAAAATAAAAGTTTTTATATGAATGTAGAAGAATTGGGCCTTATTGTTTACATGCCATATGCAGAGGCTTTAGAAAAATTAGCTATCCAAGAATAAAAATTTTTGTTTGGTAACACTTCAAACACAGAATTAAAAGAAAAATCATAATATTGAAACTTAAGTAGTAATTATGAAGATTTGCCATTCTATTCCAAGTATTTTGATGAATCAAAAGACATTATCGATCTATTATTCATAGTTTCAAAGTTGAATACCCATATATAAGAGAAAAGGTAACAAAAATTTTAATTCAACTGATATTTTCTTCTGTTGTAGCAATTAAAAACAGCATTAAAACCAGTCTCAAAACAAGTAAGCAAATGTCATTATAAATATTTATTTTTTAAAAAGGGCATCCTTAGGGATGCCTTGCACTTGTTTAAGCAGATAAAGTAAGGTTTACGAAGTTATCTTATGGCAGAGAAATTTAATTAGTATACATATGCATAAAAGTATTAGTATACACAAACATATAAAAACAATTTAAAACATAGAAATTAAAAAAATTGACATACATTAAGAATTTTATTTCATTAAATAAGACAAGTAATTATGCAAACATTTGAACTTTTTAAAAGCATTTTCAAGGAAAGATTTCGTTTGATGATAAATAAGCCATTGTTAAATAAATAGATAAAAAAAAAGTTTTAATATCTCTGTCATATAAAATAAAAATTTCAAATTGAGTGTCCCATAACATCTGACTGAGGGTAAAATTATTAATATCCCATTAAATAATTTTAACAATGATATCACTAGGAATAGAGTGGCAGATACTCAGAACTTTTTACAATTCTGAGCCATAAAATATCTATATATAGAACGAGATGGGGGGGGGGAGAAATCTATTTGTGTAACTGACAGCATTAACATATATTTAAACAATAAAAAAAAATTCAAATTCCTTTGTTCTTTTACCTTAGCAAAGAAATCAAATTAGAAGCCATGATGTAGGCTATAAATATAATGCACATAGGATCTTAATTTCTCTTCCATAGAAATGATTTTATAGATGCTATTCAATTCAAAAGTAAAGAATGACAAAAATTTTAATTAACTCTGTGTTAATTTGATTTCAATTTTTAGAGCAACTTATAAATTTTTTCAAAATTGCAAAAAGTTTTGTAAATATTTATTATTATTACTCTTATGTATTATTTTAATTATGATAGGAAAAAATAAAACTGATCCTACAATGACTAGAAGAAATGAACACCTTCAGATACTGCACACATCTGGATATATCAATCTTAATAAACACTTATTTTTATACTACTTATTTAAGACACCATTTAATTTTAAAATATTTATGTTACTAAACTCCAATATTTATTTTCCAGAAATAAAAAAGAAAAGAAAAAAATGTATCAATTGTATATAGGGGGAAAAAATTACAAACCAGATATGTATCCCACAGACGAATAGTACAGGCCAAAGGTAATTCACGCATTAGAAGATTGTTCATCCATCGAAAAGAAAATTGCAAATATTCAATGGAATGCTTTTTTAAATGATTATGCAAAGGTGCTGAAATAAAATCCATACATAAATAAAAAACAAAAACATGAACTTTCAAAATATTTTCATATTTTGTAAATATGTAAATGACAAACTTGCCATCAATACGCTGAATGAGTTCCTTTAACATATGAACTTTCTTCTGAATTCCAGGTTGCGCAAAAGTATAATTGTCTTGAATGCCATCTAATAATTTTGCCATGCACCAATAACTGTCTGCTTCAACTTGCTGTAAAGGTTCTGAATCAAGCTTGCTTACATCATAGCTTTCCACATCAGCATCTACAGTATTGTAATATTAGACATTTCATAAATGAATTTTATCTTAGGAAATGTTTTACTTAATTTAGAAATAAACTAAAAATTTAGATGGTTAAAAATAGTTTAGTTTCATAAACATAGTAACTTATGAAAATTCATACCTCATTTTAGAAATAAAATAATCATCCTTTTATTATGGCTTTAAAAACTATCTACTTTCAAACTCTTTGTGTGTGTGAATTCAAAATTAGAAAAAATTTCTCTTTTTACTTTTATCAACTTAGAATTACAAGATTATAAAACAGCAAAAATTGTAATTTTGAATTATGATCAGAGGAAGATGGTTACGGGATTAATAATGCAAACAAAATTTTCACCTTGTACCACAGACTTAAGTTGAGATCTAAAAAATATAAGTAAATTACACCTTTGACTAGAACCATGAAAAATGACATATGAAATCAGGACATAAAAAAACCATTAATAAAAATATAATTCTCTCACATTAAAATTTAATTTTGTAAAAAAATCTTACATTTTTTCATTCTTTAGTATTACAGTTGTATGTTATCCTGCTATTTCTTATGCATCGGATCAGATAGTTATTACTGTTCATTACATTTTTGTCTTTATCATACAAATGAAGATTAGAATATTAGATTTTTTCCTCCCATATTTAATGAATTTAAGCAGCAGTACTAACCTGGTGGAATGAAATCCTGTAAGAACACAACAAAAAACGGAGTAACTAGATCATTCATCCCTTGAACATAGCCACTAGCAGGATGCCTAATAGCAAGTATGTAAAGAATGCGTTCAAATGCCTAAAAATTTCAAAATAAATATATAATTTAAATTATACATTAAATTATATTTTAGCTGTTCTATCCATAATTCTGTTAAAAATTATATCTTAGAGATAATCATACAAAACTTGGAACCCTGAATTGTTTCAAACTTAAAAACAGACAGCTATTCTCTAAAGCGATTTAACTTAGGTTTATCAAGTATTAAATTAGTTTTAAAAAGTCAAGTGAAGGTGGGTAAGGGGTGCCTTTCACTTGAGAGCTACCAGATTGATTTACCTACAAAAATAGGATATAAAACAAGAAAAGTTTTTATGAAAATTAAATTGATACAATAATTGAATATTGATAATGAAAGATCATTATAAAATGACTTTTCAACAGAGAGACAACAAGAAATTTTCAATTTAAAAGGAGAAAATGAATAAACAGTTAAGCTTAATAACATCACAATACTTAGGAATCAATTCAACTTTCATTGGTTCCTTAGTGGTTTAAGGAAGTGAATAGCACTAAAAATCTTTTAAATAGATTGACGGCAAAAAGTTAAAATTTTTTTTTTTGTAGAAAGCTCAAAATTTTTAAATGAAAAAGTCAACTCATAACTATAAAATTAATTCTCCATATTATTGTATTTGTTTTCCCCTACAATCAGGTTACATTTTAAAAATGCCTCTGATAAATTTAATCTTGATATCATCTGAGGATAAACATGATAAAAAAGCTAAAATGAGAAATTTTTAATAAAAATTTAATTAAAATCATGTCATTTCCTACAGTATAAAACTGATTACAAACTTAGAAAGTGACTTCTAATATGATTTTTACACAACTGAAAACTGATTTTACATAAATTTATCTTAGAAAGGGCATATTATAACATGAATAAGCATCTTTAAATGAATATGAAAGTGATTACCATAAAATCCGGCTTATAATGCACTTTTAACACAAAAAATAAGCTCAAAATTTACAAGTGCGCATTATACGCCAGGTAGAAAAAGCACAGCTTTAAAAATATAAAAAATGAGCATAGAGAAAAATTAGACTTCTACACATATTGAAACACTGTTTATTTAAAAGTAATAACATTTCTTATGAACTTCTAGAACTATAACCTGTAAGTAAACTTTTTTTAAAAGCTTGGAATAATACCTTGATTAAATGACTTAAAAACATAAGAGCATCCTGTACATTTCGGGTTTCTTCGCAAAAACGGGTGCGTGTTATATGCAGGATTTTACAGTTTTAAGTTTTTGTTTTATTTAAAAAAAAAGAAAATGATTAAAACTGGTATTTAAAAACATATGCAAATTATCCAGAGTAAAACAGTAAAATTTCCATCTAAATATTTAGATTGTACTGTGGTTAAATTGGTCTGAAATTAATATTTCTATGAAAGTTATTTTATAATCAAATGCATTAAGCTAATCTTATCACCACTTTTCTCCTAAATGTTTAATATATTCAGATATTTTAGATAGACATGCACCTTAAATTACAAGTTAAATACATTTTTTTGTTTTTATATTAATGAAGACACTAAAATTACAAAACGAGCTGCTGACAACAGACCTCTATTTCAGCCATGGGAATTTTAAACTAATTATCTCACTAATCAAACTTCCATACTGTCAAAAACAAACTTTAAAAAAAGTACACTTTGCTTTACTGTATTATACTCCTATTAATCAGCCAGATGTTTTTGAAAGAACCAGAACTTAAATGCATTGATTTGAACACTAAGATCATGATTTTAGTGACTAAGCTATTATAACTCAAAAAAATTACCAAAATAGATGCAATTGACAACAATAATAAATATTACCATCTGCACAATTTCTTGTTGAAACAATGGCACAAGGGGACTCATACGTGGAACATCTATATGAATCTGTGAAAGAATAATATGATACAACACATTTTCACAGAAACAAATTTATAATTACTGCTTCTTACAAAATACATATAAAAGCTCCAACATATTCAAACAATTTGCATTATATTTACCTGTCTGTATGTTTCATGGTGTATATCTTCATTTCTACGTTCATAATAACGACCTATAAAGGAAAGATATTCCTCTTTTCTTCTCAGCAGGAATGATTCCCTACGTTCCAGGCAAGTAGGTAAATAACCCTTGAGTACAAATAACAAAATTGAGAAGTTATTAATTAATATTGAAACTAGGCTTATAATACAAGTTTGTATATGTGAAAATTTTTTTAACACAAAAATCATATAGTAAGGAAAGAGAACTTAAAAAATTTTAATCGGTGAAAATAAAATGC
Organism: Trichonephila inaurata madagascariensis; assembly: GCA_019973955.1. Taxonomy (NCBI): domain Eukaryota; kingdom Metazoa; phylum Arthropoda; class Arachnida; order Araneae; family Nephilidae; genus Trichonephila; species Trichonephila inaurata. Next base: position 171,712 of record BMAV01008444.1, on the reverse strand, counting down.
ACAATAGGAACACACAACACATACATATTTGTGCTATACTTTAATGAAATATTTTAAGTTCTGGCTTTCTATTTTTTTAATAGAAAATTTAGAATCCTCAAATCAATACCTTTGTTATGATACGTAATATTTTGAAAATTATTTTTACAAGTTATAATTAATTTGAAAAAATATGATGCATTTTTATTAATATAGTAGAGTCCCGAAAACTCAGCACTCAATAACCCGGAAGTCTGGATAACTTGGCTACACTCTTGCAGGTTGAAAAAAATCCACAACAAGACATTATGCATTTCTTTCAAAAAAGTAGTTAGTTTTTCCAAAGTAGGCACTTCATTTTCATAAAGGACAGCTTTTTGATGTTAAAAGAGTATTTTCTGAGGTTTGTCTGATATCAAGTAAATTTCTGTATACTATCTATTCCTTAATTTTCATTTTTATGTAGTAAATGCTCGATGTTTTCATAAAGTACGTACTTTTTCCTTTGCTTAAAGGTATTTGGGCAGTATACAAACAATACATACAAGTGCAGTCCAATATTTTTTGAAGAAACAACTGTACTTTTTTTAATCCCACTCCCGATAACCCAGTATTTTCACAAACTTGGCCACCCTTTGATCCATATTAGGTCAAGTATAAATATGATAATTAATCAGTTATTACATTTAGTATATCTTCAATTCACGATCACAAAAAATAAAATTCTAGAAAATTACATAAATAAATGTTAATTACTGAAAGTAAAACAAGTATACTAACAGATAATAGTTTCCAAGTTACTGGGCGAACTTTGGCTGGAATACCGGGCCAACTTAATTTTCTTAACTCTTCTGCAGGAAAAAAAGGGAATTCTAATTATTTTATGTGAAACTTGCATAAATAAAAATTCCAAACAATTTCTGTGGTATATATACATATTTTTTAAATTTTAAATATGACAAATGTAATATACATACAAAAAGAAAACAGGGATGAGAAAAAAAAAGAAATCACAACATAATTGTTTTACTACTTTAAAATTTATTTTAAAAAATAGCACTTGCACATTGTATCCTTGACTAATTTTGCCAAAAAAAAAATAATAATGTTGTCAAATGATTCTATATGCAGCCAATAGCAGAAAACTGTTCCAGAGCATAATAATCTTGATCGCCCATGCTCGATAATAAAATTGTTCATATAATTTGTAATATTATTAATTTGTTATTTTATAGTGAAAAATGATTAAAATTTTATGGAAGCAAAGGCAGTGAAGTGCTTCCAAAAATACATTCTAATACCAAAAGACAATGGGGTTTACCAAATGGCAAAACAAACATCATAATAATACATGATAACATTTAGGTTCAAACTTATGTGGCCTCACCTACATAAAGAAGGTTCACTTGCTGTGATTTTGAATGCAGTTATAGCATCTTGACCACCTGAATAATGAAGGTATCAACCCACTCAATTATTTCAAGGATACATTTTTTAAAAAAATATGGTATCTAATTCTTCTAAATCATCACCCATTTATTTGATAACAACCTAATACAAAAGGAATATGAGAGAGAATTTCTTTTGGCACATGTGCGAAATTGAGAGTCATTGGAAGACATTTTTTTTATTCAACAAATTCCTTTGATTTAGCGAAATTGGTCAACAATATAATACATTAGTACCAAATATATATATATACACATGCAGTTATTAAAATTCTTGAAACAGACACATAAATTAATTATGACACAATTTTTGTTAAAATTTATAATACAAAAAATATATAACACATCTAATATAAGCTTTACAATTTTTTAAATTTTCAAAACCAGATAACTTTTAAGACTTAAAAAGAAAATGCTGAAAGTAAAAGGATGAAAACAACACTGAACTGAAAGTTAAAACAAAATATCTTTACTTTTTAAAAAAAATCAAGATAAAAAAAGCAATTATGAGAACTTAAGGAAAATTATTCAACATTTAAAAAATGTTTTCAAAAATAAAAGATATAATGGAGAGAAAGAAAACTCACTTAAATCTGTATTTTGACTATTGAGAAGTTTATGAAATGCCTCGAGTCTTGCAGCTTCTCGCTCTGATGATCCTGCAGAGCTTGAAAGTGAGAGATTCTGAGTATTAAATAAAGATGGTGGTTTCTTATGAGTTTGACGAATACCAATGCCAGGACCAGGAAGAGGAGCAGCATTTGGAGCAATATTACTTGCTGTTGTAGAAATGCCATGTTCCTCCAATGAGATATCACCTATGATGTTTATGTATTTATAAAGCATTTACATATAACTAAAATAATGTACAAAACTGCAAATTGTTGCAACTGTACAAAACTTTTATAAATTGCAAATACAATTTTAAAAAAAAGAAAAATTCAAGCAAGAATGTGTGTTAAATTTTATTTTCAAAATCAGTACCATATTTTTTAAAATTGTTATTTGAAAAATATCGCATAAAATCATATGGACCTATAACTATTAATTGGAATTAAGAGCTGAAATTTTTTATTTTTCACCTTTTTAACTTGAAATTAATATTTTTTACTTATGAAATCATAATTATGTGTAATCTGCAATTAACAGACTGAAAGCATTAAAAATAGTAAGTTTCTTTACAAAAAAACTATCAAATGAATGTTGAAAGACAAAATTTGTTAAAAGTATAACCGAGTTCCAATACAAATTTAAAACTCAAAATATGTCTATAATGTATATTGCTATGATGTTACTTTTTTATGCATAAAAGGATGCAAAGAATTTATATTAAGTTTTCATACTTATCACCTTGAGTTTTAAATTTAGCTTTTGATATCAAAACGTAAGAACACCTAATTGAAAATTAAAAATATTGATAAAGTAATATAATATTAAGATTTACATATGTATCCTGTTATTTTATTTCACCAAGCAAGCAATATAAAATAAGCACATATCACAAAATTAAAAAAAAGAGTATTTCTTAAAAAATTATGTTTGTTGGAAAAAGTCCATAAAAAATCTATACAATAAATTTAATATATCTGTGACAAAAATTTCTAAAGTAAAGTATGTTACCTAGAAAACAAATTCTACTACGTGAAACACAGTAAAAAAGCAACTTTATTTCATTCCATGATTCTTGGAAAATATTTTTTGGAACAAACTCATTGCAAAGCATCCAGAGATATACTACAATCACTGAATTAAGAACTGTATATCACAATCATTGATGATTGGGAATCTAAGAATACATTACTACTATCCCAATATTCGAACAAGGTTGAAAAGGGGCAATAATATTTTAGATTCAAAAAACAACATTTTACAGATCTAATATACAAGAGATTCCATCCCACTGAGAAACAATTACTCAATCTAATTTTGATTGGGATTAATTAATCCCATTTCTAAAATGTTTCAATCTTAAAATTTTTTTTAAAAAAGACCTTTTTTATAGTGGTTGCTTAATATTATTTAACTTTAGAATAATTTACAACCAAAATCAAAATATCCAAACAAATAAAACATAATTAAGAGGGTTTTTTTAAAAAAAAAGTACTGAATTCCATATAATTTATTTTGCAAAAGATTTTAATAGCTCATACCTTTCTGTGTTGCAAGTCTCTGTAATGCTGCTGCTTTGGTCTCATAACTACCAAGATTAGAATCATCATTGTACTTGCTCGATACTGAAATTTCAGAAGAATTTGTAGTATTGGTTTATTGGTAGAATTATTTGAAAATGGTAAGGTCCCTTTGCTATGATTGCTAAGCACTTTCATAGCAGTTGACTGAGCAACTTTGGAATGAATGGGCACATCTATATTAAGGGGAAAAAGAATTAAAACATGTTAAAATTTCTTTTTACTTAATTTTTTAATATGATGTGAAGATATAGTCGTCTTATTTGATCATTTTATATATATAACAATGTGGTGCCCATGAGGGAATTTTAAAATGTCCACATACTAAAATCTAAATTTTAAAAACAAGTATATTTTAATTGTATAATTTATGCAAAACGGCCAAACCTTAAGGGACATTTATATAACACTGGATGAGTCAATAATCAAAATTTTTGACCACTAGAAACATCAGTTTGTGCTCTTGTACTAAATATATATATTTTCTTTACAAAATCCCCATAACATATATGAGAATAAAGGGGGTGAAAAATAAGTTGATTATACAATATATCCTGTGTTCTTGTGCATTGTAATAATAATAATAAAAATAGGTTATTTTGTGGTATTGTATACTTCTCAAAGTATTTTGAACTAAGTATAAAACCATTTTGGTACATTTCAAAATTTTCTTTTTGTTATGATAAAAAATAACATCTGAAACATTGTGTTTTTAAAGTAGATCAGATAAGTTAAGTACTTTTCATCTATTGTACTGAGGAGAGTCAGGTCTTACTAACATATATATAAAAATACCCCTAGCATATATATAAAAAAAAATCAAAAAATTAAAATTTTTTTCATGACATTTAGAATGTATGGTCAATATAAAATGTATGCATAGTTGAAAGTGACAGTTTTCAGGAGATGTGTGATTTTTTTTTAATTGTATACCACACTAAACACGTTTTTAATGATTGAATATTTCTTCAAAATATGTATAACACAATAAAAAATATTAATAATTTAAAAAAGGTCACATGTTGCATTGAGCATCCAATTACTACCATTAAAACATATTACATTCAATGGATTTTTTGCAATATACTTAAGAAATATTTATTACACATATACACATGTTTATACTAAATTATTAATAATTATATTGGTAAACAAAAAGTAAGCTTACAATAAACTTTACTTATGATTTTTGAAATATTTTTGTTCCTGTTATTGAAGATATCATGGAAAAACAAAAGAGACATTTTCATACACAATTAGTCTTCATTTATCATAAAGATAAAATTGAATGCTTATTGTGCAATTCCAGTATAGTGATTTCTTAAAAATGTAAGTTGAAGAGATACTAAATCACAGTTCATACAAATTTTAAAATAAATTTTAAAATTCAAAAGAAAAAATATTTTTGACCATAAATTTAAGTAAACTAAACAGCAGAATCTAATCATCACACCAATTTCTCAAGCAAAAAAGCAACTACTGCCTCTTAAAATTAAAAATTTATTGGCAAAGAAAATGAAATCATTTATGGAAAGTGGGATCATTAAGAAAAGCCATGTTATTATTTGACTACAAAAAAGTAAAAGAAATTATAACAGCAATAAATGTTGCTTAACTATCAGCAAGAACAGTAACTCAAGTATTGGAATTAAAGCTACTGGCATTGAATCAAAGCTTAATAATATTTCAGAAAGCATGCTCTTCTCTCTGCAATTAGGAGAATGAATTAGACCAATGTGTGGGTCATTTCATTATGCATTACCACAAAGATGGTTTTTTACTTTTCCCATAAAAGAAGAATTTTTAGGAATTTTTCTTTTTAAAAGACACAAAAGGGGCAGAGCAATATTTATTAATTTTTAAACAATATTTGTAAGAAAATAATAAAACCTTAAAAACTTAAATTGTCTTTGACTAAAACAGCAGTGCCCCGAAGAAAAAAAAATAAAAACAAGCCTTACAGTAGTCGTATGATGGTGAAATCTGACATGTTTTAATGGTAAATAGCTTTTAATAGTTTTTTTTTATATCCTGAAAAAAATGAATTGGGTATGATTGAAAATAATTTTCTATCGAATAACTATATCTTTAATGAAAATTTTATTTAATTAACACAAGGAGTAATGCAACTTTTTATCAAAATTAATTATTCTTATTCAATTTGAAGAAGTGCAGTGACAAACTAAAATATGACACAAATACTTGTGATTTCAAAGGATTTAAAAACCGTTTAAAAACAGCATCAATAACATTACCACTGTTAGTTGTCGAAACATTTCGAGCTTGAGTTCATCATTCAAAAAAGATACGAGTCGCTCAGCTTTTGGAAAACTGAAGTAAAAGTCAAAATCACCATTCAAAATCATGGGAACTCGCCAACATAGTTGCCAAACTTGACTCTATTGCCAAGTTCCCACTGACATCACTTCTTGTTACCCATTTCCGTCCCTTTTTTAATATTTCTAAAATTTGTATCTTATCACTGCATAATACACCAAGAGTTATGCTTGAAAATAATTCCTTTATTGCATATTATACTAACAGCAACAAAAGTTATAAATTTAATAAAGGCAGGGGAACATAGATTATTTAATTTAATCTTAGAAAGAAGATGCAGAGAGAGAGTTTAAAGATCTTATCACATACACAGAATTGAGGTAAAGGAAAGGTACTCAAACAGTTTAAATTTACTAATTTTGGATAAAGAATTCGGAAAAGAAAAAACTAACGAGAATTGTATTGAATTGCAACAAAATTTTAGTTTCATTTTTATTATTCAATTAGTTTTATTTAAAGCATCTTTCTTTCTATAGGAGTAAAGCTACTGATTTCCTGAAATTTGTATCTTTTCTGGTATAGGAGCTAAATCTGGATAACATTAATGATAGGTCAGACTTTTTTTATTTCATCATCCCGGCTTTCTTCCAGGATTCCAATTTGAGGGTTTTAAATGCTGCTTTATAGTATGTAGATATCGCAGCTTCCAATAATGTATCTAAATGACTAGCTTTACAACCCTGATAGGCATTTCATCATCTCATGCTGATCCATATTTACAATACCTTAAAAAGTGTTTCTCCCCACAGAAATTAAATATAACTGTAAGAGCAGTATGAGATTTCCTACTAACCTTTTTTTTTGTTCCATTTTGTAACTTTTCTTTTAGACTATTGTACTGATGAGTTTGCCCACATGATCATATGAGCTTACAATAACTTTTTTTTAACTCATTATATTAACTAAACTGAATTTGATTAAAATCTAACCAGTTATCAACCAAAAGGGAAAACTTTTTAAATTATTAATACTGGCATTGCACTGAAAAACTAACCAAGGAAATATGTTTTGAACATTAAAAGCATGACTATATTTTTGATAATACTTAAATAAACATTATAATGGAGAGCATATAAGACTTCAAAGGCATTTCTTACAATCAATTATAAATATCAAAAGTTCATTAGAAATGATTTCCATTAAATCATAAAATACATTTAAAATTCAAATTTCAAAGATTTTATGTATAACTAAAGATATAACAATTCAGGAAACTTTTTTTTAAAAAAGTGCATAGAAATATTACCAGTCGTAAGGCAAAATTCATCATCTCCAATATCCCAAGCATCTTCTGTACTATCTTGAAACTCTTGAAACGAACTTGATGAAGATGTTTTTCGATGTTTGGACTTGGATGAGGTTTTCTTAGGACTAATACTCCTTAAAAACATGAAAATTTTTATTAGCACTTTTTCTTAGAAATAAATATGATAGGAAAAAATATGATAGCTATACCATGTGTTTCTTATTATATTCTAAAAAAGGCAGATTTCTAAATGTTATTTATCTTTATAAACTTTTAATAACCAAATAGGACTGTGACACACAATATTTAATTAACAAATAGTCTTATCAAGAGGCCTCTTAAATGCATTACTTTATTCTTCCACGGTAAATTTCTCCCCTTCACATTTCATATACCGTATTTCTTTAAATCTATGTCATGCTTTTTTTTTTTACAATTCATATTACTGAAATTCAGATGCGATTTAGAATCGAAGGCAGAAAAATTTGGTGGATGAGGGAAATTGAATATGATACTGATGGTTAGAGCAATTACTGGTTCATGAAAGTATTTAAAAGTTTTTACTGCAGGTAAAATAAATTAATTATTCATTTTTTAAATTTTTAGTTTTAAAAAAATCAATCGAATTTTTATTTTAAATTTTTTTAATTTCAGAAATATCAGCTATTAATAAGCTATTTTACACTATTTTTTATATTTTTCCAAAACATTTTAAAGAATTTTGCTCTTGGATTGATAAACCGTAATTTTTTTATTAGGTGCAACAAACTGTTGTTTGTTAAGTTAACACCCCTCTCTTTCTACAGGATGGACTTGACTGAATAGTTAGCATATCTTACATGACATTATCAGTGCATTGAAAAAAAATCCATGACTTTTATCGAAAGTTTAACCTGTATTAGTATGTTGTGCACCTAAAAACACAGATAAAATAGTTAAAAAAAAAAGGTCAATGATTAGTAAAACCAAAGATGAAGTATATTTTTATAATGTTTTGTAATAAAAATGCCAAGTTTCGGTTCTTAAAAAGAAAATATGCAAAAATAATAAGTGCACTGATTTTGAATGATATTACATACTATTGATTGTCATTATTTTCAATTTTCCAGCATATAGCATATTTAATGGATTCAAATTTTGAATACTTAATGTACAATTTTAAGAGAGATAATTAGTTTTGATACAGCATTTAGAAATTCAGAATTAATTAAACTTTATAAGTAAATACAACATCATAATATAAGTAAATTATAAGTAAATACTACATCATAAAAAAATATTTAAATTTAATTGAAATTCAAATATTCTGACAAACTGCTATCAAACACAGCACACAACTAATGCCAGAATTTTAAGTCATACATTGGGTTGTTTTTCAAATAATATGTCCTACTTTTACTCTCGATTTCTCAAATCAAATTTTTCTGTGTGGGGAAGGGATGTTTAATTTGATCAATTGAAACCAATTTTTAAATAGAAGCATTTCATTGAAAATTATAAAAATATATCTACTGAATTTATTTCATCTTTAGTTTATCAATTTTAAGAGGTTCTTTTATGATATATACACAAAAATGACTGTAACACCTAAACTTTTTCAAAACACATATTTTCCACTTTTCTATATTTTAGACAATACCTATTTACCGTAAAATCTAGCATATAATGCTCATTTTTAACACAAAAAATAAGTTCTAAATTTACAGTAGTGCGTTATACGCTGAGTATAAAAATTGCAACTTCAAAAATAGAAAAAGAGATGGATCGAGCATAAAAAAATTTAGACTTCAACATAGATCGGAATACTGTTCATTTAAAAGAAATGACATACATAAGTGAGCTTGAATGGTTGTAGTTTTAGAAGTACACTATTTTTTTAAATCCTGGAATAATACCTCGAATAAATAGCTTTAAAACATAATAACATTGCTAATGTACAATGCAGGTTCCTTTGTAAAAATGGGGGTGCATGTTATACAACAAATATACCTTAAAATTTAAAAAAATCAGCTTAAAAGTATAGGTGCGCTATACCCAGTGCAGGCTATACACCAGATTTTACAGTATTCCTTTTAAATAATCTACATTTGATAACATGTAAAATTAAAATATAAATAAGATGTTGAAAAATATATCAATAATTCTCATTTTTTCATCTTTAAAAAGACATAGGACACAAGTAATTAAAAGGTAAAAGCATAAAGGAAAAAGTGAAATAAATCAGCTAGAAAAATAAATGAATATAAATATGCATAAAACATTTTAAAAATATTAAATTGTTAAAAAATGAAATGTAATAGGCAATAGCAGCTTTAACTACTTACAGTAATTTTATAGCTACTTATGAATAAAAAAAAATTGAAAAATAACTGGGATTAACATAAATACAATATTTATTAAAAAAAATCTTAGCACTTACTTTGAATCTCTAATTAGATGCAAATTTTGTGTTGTACTTGAAACTGGCCTGTTAAAAAAGATAAGTAAATGTATCATGAAACACCTAAATATACATCTCTAAATATTTGAACTATTACATAAGTTACTTTTTTTTACAAAAATTTGTATTAATAGCACTATTTAACATGTACTAACAAAATAAGAAATTAAATTTGACGAAAAATTCATGTATATGTTAAAGTTAATATTTGTTTTAACTACCCAAAAAAATAAGTTTTCTTTTCTAAAGCAAAAATGATTTTTAAACATCTCCTCCCCTGAATTAAAAACTAAACAGCAAAAACAGTTTTGACAATGTAAGATGATAAAATTTTTACTACAAAAGGTTGTGTTTTTTAGGGATAAAACTTTTTAAAATCAAACAGATACTAAATCAAAAAAGTTCTTTTCCCCGCATATTTCCGTACAAAATACAGGAAGAGGAGCAGGGGAGAGAACAAACGAAGATTCTTTAACTGGTTTTGAAATTTTATCAAAACTAGACAAAATTCATAATAGTAATGGTTCAAAGAAAACAAATTAAGGTATTAATGAATTAGTTTTTCAGTAATATCATTACCTAATTTCCAAGAAAAGAATATTTTTTTAAAAATACTGAACTGCTTTCTGACAAATCAATGTTTTAAATTTATAGTTTGGGGTTCCCCAACCCTAGACTAGTATTAAATAATAAAAAAAAAGGCTCAAATGAGCTTTTAGTTTTTTCCCAAACGGGGTGATTTTTTTGGGCTGTTAAGTTTAATAAAGAAATTTTAATTATTTTTGGAGTAACTATTTCTTTTTAGGGGGATTTTTTATCAAATTTAAAATTTAAAAAAATTATTAAATAAACACAATCTAAAAAAAACAATAAAGCCCCTTTTATAGCGGCCGGGTTTAAAAGCTAGTGGTTACAGCAAAAAATGGTTGGGAAGCACTGGGTTATAGGGACCATGGATTGGCGACTGCTTTTCTGAGGTGTTGCCAACATTATAAAATAAGATAAGTTTGCTACAAATATAATGACAGAACAGAATTTAGTGTTTTCTCTATGTGTTGCAATGTTTTGCTTCATGTGATCCCGCTAATCGATAAGTACAGTCAGACTCCGATTTACAAAACCCCTATTTAACTACGTTTCAGTTTTCCTGAATAAAAAAGAAGGTAAAACCCCTCTATTTAATGAATAACAAATCCTAAATTAACAAACTATTTCAACAGTTGAATTTTTTTTATTAGGATTAGATTTTTTTTTTAAATGCAATCATTTTGTTTGCAACAGAAAAAGACTACTTTTTTTTTGAGAGCAGCAAATTTTGATGGGAGAGGGTGGAGAACATTATTAGACTTTACAGGTGCAGATGAGTGTAACCTACTAAATGAGTTTTGAATAGGACAGGAAAATCCTTATTATCTCATCCCATTCCACAACAAAGTGATTATTTAATGATTAAGTTACATTTGATGACCGATTGCTTTTTATGCGACTGAAGTTGAGGAAATTGTTGAGTCGCCAAAGCCCACAAATAGCGATTCTGATGCAGTAACTGATAATGAAACTCCTCTCAAAACTGTTACATTTTCTAATGTACATTGTTTGGAAACAGCAAAAACATACTGTGTGCAGCAGGATGTAAATGACATAGTATCCTCTGCATAAAGTTGAATAAGAGCTCTTTTGAATCAGGAATAAAAAATATTGGTAAAAATCAGTTAGTCAGTATTTTAAATTTCCAATTACCATAAAATCTGGATATAAACAACTTTTGAACAAAAAAAAAAAAAAAACAAAATTTCTTTTGGGCGTTAACCGCTGGGTTTAAAAAGTGGAGCTTTAAAAATACGAAAAGAGATGAGCATAGAAAAAATTAAGCTTCTACATATACCTAAATACTGTTTATTTAAAATAAATTACATTCCACATGAATTTAAAGGGTTGTCATTCTAAAAGTATACTATTTTTTCTAAAGCTTAGAATAATATCTAGGTTGATTGATTGAATATTAACGTCGCACTGTTCAGCTACACGAGGGCTTTTGGTGACTGACCTAAAAATTTTGAACCATGGTCAAGTGATGAGGACGACACCCAAGCTGGAACCCTCTTACCTAACTACCACACCACACCAATGGGAGGACATTTCAGTTCTCGACAGATTTAATGAGCATCGCTGCCCTACACTTTAGTGGTACTGGGCTTGAACTCGTGACAAGGCAAGCCACAGTCCGATACCTATACCACTCAACTACCGCGGCCACAAATAATACCTCGAATAAATGACTCATAAACAAAAGAGAATTGCACTCACATGTCAGAATTTAAAAAAAAAAAAAAGGGTTGCGCGTTATACGGTGAATATATATAAAAATCAAAAAATACAGCTTGAAAGTATAGGTGCCGTTTTACGCCGCATTCTATGGTAATTGACATGCATTATTTCACTAATAGTATTTATAGCTGTTGAATAAAAAATGTGTAATTTTTTAACTGGATTTTTTTTGTAGTTGCTTATTACAGAATTTCCAAAAGGTAAGTACAAAAAACTTCTCTTTGATTGGATCCCGACATAATGAATAGACTTGAATTAATGAACAAAAATGTTCAGTCCAAATGAATTCATTAAATCAGGATCTGACTGTGTCTATAATTTCCTTTAAAAACCAAAAATATTCAAAGAAAATCATTTGGGGATATATGCTAGATTATTTTAAATAAAAATTAATTTTTTAAAAATTTTTCAAAAACTGAATGCAAGTAGTAATTGTATATATAAACTACTCTACAGCACAATAATTACTACTACTTAACAATTTCCAAATATAATTTCAAAATTGAATGCTTCTTAACTGTAGAAAGGGACAGCATGAAAGTTTTGATTTGAAGATTTAGTGACATGGGATATCTAAATACATATTTACAAAAGTTTGACATTTTTTCCCCATGACTGGATTTATTAATTGACATTTTCTTTATACATTTACAATTGGAGTAAAATATAATTCAGAGCAAAACAGCTATAGAGTACTGAACAGAAATTTTCTTATCAAACATTTGAGATTACTTACCTACTTATCAATGAGTATTTTTTAAGCATCTATAATTTGAAAATTTGGTACTTACAAATTAACGCATCAATTGCTAACTCTATTAATAACTTGTATTTCCTATGTTCGTATGCGCTGAATTGGCAACCATGTGCTTCGTTTCATATATGTCACCAATAGGTTGCAATAATAGGTAAATACCCAAAATTTCAAGCAGAATGTTTCGAAATTTTGTACGATTTTAAGATATGAAACTGAATACATAAAAAGAATTGACATCAATGTGAAAAATTTTTTTTTAGGTTACTCTACCATGTAATCGAATTAATCCATCTACATAATCTTTTTATGCCAGTAAATATTTTTTCAGTTCTAATAACATTTGGCAAACTTATTAAGTGTTCCTGTGTTTTATGACAACAATTCTCATATAAACACATTAAATTACAATAATCAGAATGTATCAAACTAGTAATTATAATTATAAAACACTCAAATACTTTAATTGCTAAAATCTGGAAGCTCTTTGTAATGACACTCCTAACACACACATTTTTTTTCTTATCAATACAGAAGAAATAAAAATAGAAGAATTCTTAATAATTGGTATTTTTCATATGGAATAAGAATTGTTAGTAATACTATCAAATCGAAAACCTAATTTAATAAAATGTGGTAATTTTTCCCAAATTAAACATTTAATGTAAAAGATACATGCTAAGAATCTTGCACTATTTTAAATATTTATGAAGAAAATATGCCCAGTTATTTTAAGTACAATTGTAATTCCTCCAATTTTTTCCAAAGTTTTCATAGAAACAATTTTAGCACAGCTACTCCATGTTTACGTTTTTATTGAGATTTTAGGAAATAGTTTGGATAAGTTTTTTAGTAATAAATCAGAATATAAAACAAAACGATAACGTATATTAAATGAAAATTTATTTTTAGAACGAAGAAAGATTGTCCATATAATTATTAATGGAACAAGAAATCAACTAGATTAAATATATAAATACATTCAAATTTTGATGCAAACAATCTTTAGTTGCCACGTTAAACCAATTCTGATATGTGTATACACAAACTTACCTCCCAGGAACATTATCACTTTTTTTCCAAGAAACTGATTTATTATCAGACACATCGTAGGAATTTTGCATGTTTTTTGAACACATGTACAATGGCTCATATTAGAGTGCTATATAGTAAAACAAACACGAAAGAGTAAAGGAAAACATAACGTCACATCACCGGTCACTCAATCACCAGATAGTAAGACGGCGACGAAATAACGATAGAAGCATAAAATATCTTCCTCACAGATACAGAAAGTAAATTATAGGAGTATAGAAAAAAACAAACAAGAAAAGCAGTAGTCAGAAAAATGACGTCTGTTAAAATTTAACTGTACCAAATAACGGTGAAAAGAAACTAAATGGGATTGTTTCTCTGAAATATTTTGTACCTTTCATAAAATAGAATATTTTTAATAAAATGCATACTGAGAAAAATTTGAGAAGGCATATAAATAATCGGAAAATAAGCGTCTAGGCCCCATTGCTGTGCTCATCGTCAAAATAGTAATAAAAAAAACTATTTTTGAAGAAATTATTCTATATCAATTTTTTTATTACTTTAAGGAAAACTGGCAATTTTGCTGAATGACGCCATTGTTGTTGACATTTTCTCATCCTGGTCTTTCAAGAAGTACCCGGACGAAAACAACCGGCCTTATAATAAGTACGATATTATCGTTGGAGTAGTCTGAAATATAATGTGACATGATCGATAATTTTGTATTTGGTTTAATGTATTTATACCACTATTTTGAAATGTTCTCGTTTCCGGAACGTTTTATATACGATGCCATAATACACCACTTTCAGAAATTTAAATTAACTGAATTAATGGGGAAAAAATATCTTACTATGTTTAGTGATCATACATATAATTATATTCTAATAAATCTGCCATGGTAAGATAATTTGAATGTAAAAAAACTGATATGTTTTTAGCTTTTTTTAATTGCATAAATTGGCTATAAATGCGAATGTTTGTTTAAAAAATAATGAATTTATTTGAATTTCAATTAATTTTTACTATACTTATTAATTTGATACTTAGAATTTTTTTTTTTTGAAAATTATTCTTTGTACTTGAAAAGCTAAGTTTTTTGAAGTGATCCATGTGTGTTTGTTGTGATATACAGTTTTAATTCTTTTAAAGATCATTGCTGCAGTTGTAAAACTTCTCGCAACTGAAAATCTTTCAGTTTCCTTTTTAGATTAATAAATTCTTATAAATCTTGTGCTATAAATTTTTTTGCTTAGTATTTAATATATATTTTTCACAGATTTTGATTTTGGCATATTTAAAATTCACACCTATGAAGTCAAATTTTTATGTTTTGCAATTGTACACCACTTACAAAAATATGCTAGTACATATGGCACCTGATCGACAGTAACATCAGATCAAGGCCCACAAAGTCCATTGTGTCAAGGTCTGGTTGTACACCTATCCTTAGCTGTAGCTTTGAGTACCAAACAGGTGACAGTATGATTTGCCTCAGTTCCACTTCAGTTATGAGGTAGAACATCCTGGAGGTGGTCAGGGGCCTCTCCCACCTCTCTTCCCTTTCTACCACCCTTATGAGAGGACTTGTGACTCGATGGCTATTTAGAGTACCCCCATGCCATGAGGGCACTATACATTCATTTACAAACATCCATGCCTTCTGCAGGATTTGTACCCAGGCCCTATGGCACAGCAGTCAGTGTCACTAACCACTATACTGGATGAGCGGACCCAAAATATGTCATCTGAAAAATGAATTTACATTTATAATGCTCATTTTGCCAATTTTAAGTTTTCATTGTTTGAAAAAGAAATCAAATTCTTCTGTGCAACCTACTTTACTTCTAACAAAAAATTCTTCAGTTTTCTATTAATAAAATAAAAGGTAGTTTAACTTTTTACAGTAGAATATAAAATTTTAAGCTTTTAAGGATTAAAATTTTTTGAAATTTATGAAAAAACTGAAATAAATCTTTTAAAATCAAACATAAGCAAACTAATAATAATAATTACTTTATTTAATCCTTATTTTAACAATTGATTTTGGAAACCAAGGATACAACTGTATTCTTTGGCTGTAGACTTAGATTCTAAAATAACTAATTAAAAAATAAAAAGAATTTAAAATGCAGTTAACTCACAATTAATTAGTAAATTATTATTCAGAAGTCATGATTTATAGAAATGAGATTTAATTACGTTTTTAAATTTTATTGAATGTTATCACAATAATCAAGCGGTCAGAGTTGTGTACTTGTAGCCAATAGTGTTTGTCAAGTTCTGAGGCCACGTAAGACTTGCTGTGTAGGGTAGATGATGGGTCATGTTAAATCTCTGTTAAGGTTTAATGTCCTCATGTTAGAGTAGTGCGGATGTTTGGGGAGTTGAGTGGTAGCCCAGGTGTCATTCTCATCACTTGACTGAAGTTCAAATTTGTGACATACTTTGCTACTTGCCTTTGTTTTGCTTTGGGATCCAATCTTAATAAACAGTCGAAGTGCATTTTATAGAGAAACAGATTTATAGGACTTGCAAAACTTGAATTTTTTAAAAAGTCTGAGTATAACTATAGTGATTTTATTGAATTATTAATGTAATGTTTATTAGTATTCTTTTCTATTTATTAGTTTAGTGTATGGATTCACCTGAAGATGATAATAGTCTACAGTGTGATTCTCCAGATGAATTTGATTCTTCAAAAAGAACTGTAGTTGATGCTGAGGTACAACTAGATTTACACGATGAATGTAAACCTATTGAGGAGTTTGATGGCACTTTTCAGAATAATTTTGCCAATATAAATATGAAATTACCGGTTGCAGTACAGAATTGTGTTCCTTCGGCACTTCAAGTATCTTCTGAGTTAGTTGTTATCACAAATGCAGGTAAATATTTTTTTTCAGTTTTGAATTTGTCATTTTAGATTTGTTATACTTTTTTTCTACTAATGCAAAAGTTAAGTATAAAAGAAAAAAAAAATAGATTAGCCATTTAACTCTCTTAAAATTTAGATAGCCATTCATTTAATTATTTTAACTGCTACTACCACTGGTTGGCTTCAACAGTGGCTGTTAGTTCAGATGGTTCAAGTTTTAGTGACATTAAAAATCAATTGTGTAGTAAGAGTAAATCATATTAAATCTATTAAGGCTCAGGTTGGAGTGGTATAGTGTTTGGAAAGGAAGAGATTTTGTGTGAAATTATTATTACAGATTTGAAATGCTATTCTTTATATTTGTGTGATTTTTTTTAAACTGTTCTATTGTAGATTTATTTATGTATGTTCTTTATTTCTTGCTAGAAGAAAATCTATTATTGCTTTGCAATTCCAGAATAAATTAAGATTTATTTGAAAAAACATGTATTTTAATTGCATGGCCCTTTTCTTTATTTGTAAGATAATCTACCAGTTACTGTATAAATATGTGTTTGTGATCTTAGTTCTAAGAGTCTGCTACTATGTTACCGTGGCTATTCTGTTTTAAAGTGTATTGTCTTCCTATGTTCTTACATATTCAGAATTAGTCAAGAATGATAACAATTTATAATATGTTATTAATGATTGTATATGTGTATATATATACTCTAAGATAAGAAAAAGTTGCACTAGGAAAGATTTGTCAGAATGCAATGAAGTTTATGTGGCTGCAGAAGCCAAGTGGTCATGATCACCATTCCACCCGAGATATGGATGGAATGGTAACTTATCGTCCCAAGGTGTACTATGCATTTGCAATTGGTGACTGGCCTGGTGAAAATCTTGGCAAAGGTAAGGTATCCACATGCTCTTGATAAGTTCTAGAAAGGGCTGCAATATGTGATTGACCATTGTCTTGTTGAAAAAGTAGTTGAAACTGGAAGTTTTAGAATGAAGCTACTTGTTGAATGATCTCTTGAGCTCAGTTTTAGCCTAGCTAAGAGCCTGTGTTAAACACCCAAAGTAATTAAGCATTGTACGCAATTGCGTCCCACATGATATCAAATCTTTTAGACGTTGCATAGCAAACTATGGATCTTAAAGCTAACCATGTTACCTCCACAAACCTATTCAATTGCCATCTCCACCATGATAAAAGTAGGACTCATTAGTGAAGACTACTTGATGCCTTTCAATGACATGTCACTGTTTGGCATGACACCATTCTAATATTTCATGGTGATGAAATGCTATTAAAAGCAGCCTTTGTAAAGGCCTGCACCATTTTTGCCCAAGTCTTGAAGCCAATGCAAATGGTGCAATTACTTATAGTTGCAATCATCTGGTATAGCGGTTAGTGATGCTGATTGCTGTTCCGTAGGGCCTGGGCTAGAATCCTGTGGAAGGCAGGGATGTTTGTAAATGTATACTGCCTGTGCAGCATGGGGGCACTCTAAATATTCCTTGATCAGGAAGCCTTGTGTGGTTAGTGGAAGGGGAAGAGAGGTGGGAGGCCCCCTGACCACCTGCTAGCCATATTATTCTGTCACCTGCATGGTGCTCAAAGCTAAGGCTAACGACAGGCGTAAATAACCAGCCCCTTGCCATGTTGAATCTTGTGGGCCTTGATCTGGCACTGCCAATCAGGTGGCATTAACAACAACACTAACTACAACTTATGAAACAATGAACAAAGACTCCCATTGCCTGCTGGATGTCTGCAAATGTACAAATGCACATGTCTTGCAACCTATCGATCCTCTCTCAGTTCAATTAGTCTGATCCTCCCTCGGCACAGTTGATGCTGGGCACAATTGATGTGTTTTATTGTATTCACTTCTGCCATCACTACAATTAATATGCTGCACAGTCCATCAATTAAACCAACCACTTTCTTGAAACCAATTTATTCGACCTTCTCAAATTCTATGTTTAAATTGCTGTGAACTTTTTTCCGAGGTATGATTCAATGAGGATGTAACTAATACAACAATGTGAGTCAAAATGAACTTTCTGCACTGTTAATAATACTTTTTCATCCTGCACATTGTGTTCAAAAGCCACCCTTGTATGTGTCACATGCTTAAATATACCTGAAAATTTGATCATTTACATCTCTAAATAGATGCACTATTTTTCCAAATTACAGTCTTGCTGTTTATTTCCTTTCAAATTAAGCTGTTTTCTTTTGTCTTACAGTGTAATTAATATTATTTAAAAGACAAAAATGTATGCATTAATACTACTCAAATATAAAAGTGTATTTTTAGATATATTGCCCCACCCCACCCCGAAATATGAAATTAATGCTTTCAAAAATTAATATTTTGAACATTCTCATTTGCCTTCATAGTTGTTCTTTTCTTTTATCTAGTAAATAAACTGAGAAGTATTGAAGTGTCCAGATTATGATTTAAAAAAGGCCTGAAAAAGTAAAATTAACCAATCCAGTCAAAGCTGTTATTCTGACACAACACTTATCTTACCTTTTTTCATACACCTATATATCTTTTGAACTTCCATTTGCTATTTTTTATTTTCCATTTTGAAATCAAAATGATACCAAAAGACAAGATTGCATGATGCAGTCATTTAAGATATAATAAAAAATTAAAATTATTTATAATTATTATTATTTCTATACAAAATATTGCTTTTTACTGTAAATTATATCTTGATAATATTGTCTTTTCTGCTTTTTTATGTATTTTAATGTTGATTTTTGATTAAAGTATTTCTGAAAAATGTGTAAATTTTTGCAGAATCTCCATAATATTTACTTTTTTGTGTTATATAAATACAAATTTCTTTTATTTTGCATTTCATTTTTATTGTTTCTTTTATTCTAGATATTTTAATTTTTTTGTAATTTATTATTATTAAATGAGCAATAATTGTATTTTTATAGGAACAGGATTTTTAAACGATCAAAAACTTCCCATATCAACTTTTCAGTCAACAGATGTTGGTGAATCCTTAACCAAACGGTTATGTATAGAACAAGATGGACAAACATATATATTAGCATTGCAAGGTAATTATCGAAAAAGAAAAATACTAAACATTTGCATGAGTTTTTTAAATAGACTTCTCCTTTTTGTAAAATTTTTCTCTTAATAATGAATGATATTATAATTACATTATAAATTATTCTAAAAATTATTGTAATTTTGAATGACAATATATTGCATATAATAGACTGTGTGGAAATGCACGTTTTTTATGGTACATTTTTGTTCCTTTTATCTTTCAAAAAATCACCTATTTTCTTATATGTATTTTATTTGTTTGATGCTTTTTAATTGTCCATTCTACTACTTCAACATTGAATCATTGATATATCTTTTGAGTTAACAAATGACAATAGCTAATCTATGCACTGTGCCATACTTGTGCAAATAGATTGGAATAACACGCTTTATATTTAGCCATGAAATAATTGCCTATTAGTATATTCCTCTCCATGTGCTTTCTTTAGTTATATCAAAAGATAATGGTCATGGAGTTATATGTACAGAATTTAAGTGTTAAAACATTTTCAAGTGTATGAAAAGAGATTGTGAAGAATTTCATTGTCTATTATATTATATTTTCTAAATGGCCTTAGGGAAAATTAGTCTTAAATATAAACTGTAATCATTTGATAATATATATATACCATTAATTGATGATTATTTTTGTGCAGATAATTTTTTATTCAGCAGAAGTGGAGAGATTAAATGTTTATATTTTCTTTCCTTCCTTTATTTAGATGGTATTGATGGATTTTCTAATGTTGTTGAAATGCAGCCAAAAAACTTTCAATCAGTTGATACAACTCAGGTTTGTACTTAACCATTTCAGAAAAATTTCATAACCATAAACTGCTATCTCATTCTAGATTCAATCTTGTAAGACATAAAAATCATTTTACTGTGAAGAAGTTCTCTATTTATCACTAAAATAGGTAGTTAGAATAAACACATGCATAAAATAAAGTTAAAATTTAAGAACAATGGTAGATTTATTCCAAATTTGATTATTACAGGCCAACAAAGGTTTGGCCTAGATGTTAGCCATCACCTAGTGTGGGATAGACTGACAAATTTCCAAGTGTTTTGCTACAGAATTTTTTATTACATTATATCAGACTATCAAAGTTAAAAAGAAGGGTTACATGGGCCTTCCCATCTCATCCAAAACGTGATAATGAGTGAGAAATCCAACAGTCTACTGACCAAAGAAATCTTTATGTTTAAAGACAATTAATGGGAAGATGTGTCACATGCAGTCAGGCATTATTCTTATTGAAATGTTTGACACATTCAGACATATCTATGCTATTTGTTAAGCTACAGTTGGAAACTGGACTCTTTACCTAGGACTTCATCTGCAGTGGCCTAGTACTAGCTGATCAAATTTGGTACCATTGTAATCAGACTTGATAGCTTTAGTAATAAATAACATCGTGATTGGTGCCACCTTAAATTTCTCTTTCTTAGATATCTGCCAGTTGGTACTGTTAATAACTTGTATGCTAATTAGATGCCAGATGATTGATCACAGTATTATGACAGCTAATTTGACAATCACTCTGTTTTCTCTTTGTGATGTAACCACTTATCAATCACTGCCATTCTTACACCCAATTTTGCTTTTATTCACCTCTTTTTTCCATTACTGCCTAAATCACTATTATTTTGATCCAGTTTCAAGCAATTCAGTTTTCCCTGGTATTCTTTTTCAATCATCTAACAGCCTTAACCCATTCAGGACCAGGCGGTTTTTCTCGTTAAGCCTAACTTCATTTAAAAATTCATATAAAATCATTACTGTAGTAAAATACACCAAAATTTATAGTTTATAATCATTCCAAATTCCATAAGTTCCAAATTAAGATCACACTGGTACGATCATGTTCCTCAGAATGGGCATAACACGATCTCGCATATGATAGCATGTTCCCTGAAGTGATCACATATATGTGATCATGGTCCTCATTGGGTTAATCAGACTCAGTCTCATAATAAGCATAAATCTGTGAATGATCTGTTGCAGTTTAGATAAATATCCCCAATTGGCATTTTGACCTTCCAATTGAGAATGGCTTTTTATATACACTTGTTAAGGATTCAGTTCCAATGAACGGAAATTAACTATTCATTTACCGGACATCAAGTGCTAATTATTCGCAGTTCATTCAAAATCAGGGGTTAGAATACTAAATTTTATTATAATGGACTTTTAGTGTGCGGGTATGCTTGGTATTGTTGGGAAGTGTGTTTTAAACTTTGTGATTATATTATACCTGACTTCTTATTTTTGTATAATTTTGAATTCCTATTGCTACTTAAATCATGCCAGTTGCTAACTAATTTTCCGTGCATTGTATTTTTTTTTCAAAAAAATCATGTAATAAAACTTTTTAAAAAATATAAATTTTTAAGTTTTGTATCAAATATTTGTGTAAAATGATTTCATAAATGATGGTTTTTGATTAAAATGATAACTTTTATTTTAAAAATGGTTCACAAATAAACCAAATAATCAGTTTAAAATATATAAAAACAAGAAAAAAGGTCATTAACACTGTACTATATGGAGGTAACTTGAGGAAAAGGTATTTTTATGTGAGATTCATTTTAATATTTTGTAGAAGATTTTAGAAATAATGGAAGAAGCTATCAATATTAAGTTTTTTTAGTATATATTTTTGTAATATTGTCTTTGATTAAATTATTTATGTTATGTAGGTTTTGTTCTTTTTTTTACAGCTTATGAATTTCCAAGAACCTAATACTTTACAAAATAAAGAAGGAATCAACCAGAATTGGTTTACAAGTAAAGAAGAAAAAGTAACTTTACATAATAAAGGTTTGTGAAATCTAACACATAGCCTTGTTTGTGTAAATCTGTTCAAATTGCTCTAATTATATAAATATAGTTATACATTTACTTATTTTATTTTTCCTCTTTTTATCTGTGCTTATATTTGGGATGGTTTGTACTTTATCCTAACTGTATTTTTGAATTGAAAATGAACTTCATCATTGATTAACTTCTGCTTTTATAACCTCTTCTGTTTTTTATAGGTCACATCTGGAAAACTGGAATGTGGTCTAAAGAAGAAGTTGAATTGTTAGAAAATAATATCCAGCTGTATTGTAAGGTATTTTTTTTTCTTTTTACTATCTTGGAATCATGCAGTAAAATAATATGTTAAATTGTTTTGCTGATTATAATTAATCAGTAAACAGAAAAAGTAATTTTTCTTTATTTGTAACAAATTTTTGGAATGAAAAAAAGTAGGCATTTCTATTAAAAATGAATATATATATTTGGTTAATGTATTTTGTGGCATATTTTACTCCTTATAAAGTTAGGCATTGTTTCTTCAAAATTTTATAAATGACTAATTAATGTATAACTAATTAATATATACATATGTGTGTGTAATATACATACAAATTTTTAGTAAATGCAAAAATTATATTAAGAGATAATGAGGACATGATACAAAATTTAAATTAGCTTACAAAATAATTGTTTTGAAAATCTTTACTTCATTGATAATTTCAGTTAAAAGTCCTTATTTTACAGGATCATGACATAACTAATCCTGCCACTATTGTTTTTGAAATGGCCAAGGATGAACGGAAAGACTTTTATCGTACTATTGCCAAAGGTCTTAACAGGCCACTTTTTTCTGTATATAGACGTGTGATTAGAATGTATGATAACAAAAATCATGTTGGAAAATATACAACTGAAGAGTTAGAGAAACTTAAAAAGTAAGTTTCATTTTAAAACAAAAATTTGAATTGCATCATTATTGGATTAATAATATAGGAATAATTCTTCAATACATTTGACAGTTTTTTTCGAAACTCTTGATCTTATAATAGATTACGTTCTATCTATGGTAATGATTGGCAGGCTATTGGAGCTGCTATGGGTAGAAGTGCTTCATCAATTAAAGATCGATGTAGGCTAATGAAAGATAATTGTAATCAAGGTAAATATATTGTAATATTTTTTATAGGTTTTTAATAAATAATTCTTTTATGTTTATGCTATATGTTTTAAAGGCTTTAAATCATAAATGTTAAATATTATCAATACTAATAAATCTATGTATATAGGGTGTTCAAATGAAAGTGATTCGAGGTGTGTATACTTGAGATGTGTAGGGTCAGAAATGAGACAGATACAGAGATAGAAGCAACAATATTTAGTGAGTGAAATGCATACAAAGTTTGTTAAAAGAAATTACCCATAGCATTTCATTGCTTAAGAAGGTTACAAATTTCATCCACAAAGAACTATGTCAGTTGATCATGGAACCAGTTCAGAACTGTAGACTTTACGCCATTGTCAGTGTGAAATCATTGACTCATTAGGCTGTCAACATCACCTTTCCAGCTGACTTGCTGAGCTGTGAATTTTTAGGGCCTATGTGAGTCTGTAATTGCATGCTGACAAACTTCCAGCTGAAAGTGGTGTCACCAGGTTTCATCCTCTGCCACTATGTGCTGCACAAAGTCATCACCGTTACCCTTGTAGCACAACAAATGTTGTAAACTCAGGCCCATTCCAGCTTTCACCTTTCCAGTGTTAAAAACTTTATTACAGCTTTTTGATCTATTTTAGATGCTATTGCGTCCATACCAGCCATTTTTAAATTAATGCCACGTCCTTACGAATGCAGTTATCACAAACCTGTTTATGCGTGCAGTGCATGGTACATACACCTTCACTATCACGTTTGTTTCATGAAATTACATTGAAAATTGTTCGCATTCGAAGCTTCAAATCACTTTCATTTGAACATGCCTGATAAATTTAAAATCAATTTGAGTTTATTATGAAAAATTGTTTTTGTTTTAGTTGAATTAAATGCCTTTTTGTTATTAAAAATTTTAAAAAATAGTTGACTTTTCAGTAGGATATATCCATTTAATTATGTATGTATTTTGCTTCTGTGTGTATTTGCTTGTAATATATGAATGATTATGATTTAATTTCTATTATCCCAGGTGTACTTATAATGACTTTTTAAATAATAAATGTGAAAATTAATGTATGGGAATATAAACTGTGTATTAGTGATCGACTTTTAAATTTGCAAATTTTACACCTCAATGTCTATAAAGTATAGATGTTTAGCAGATTCTTATTTGTAGTTAAAACCAAACAATTGAATATTTCATTATCTGATTTTTTCTTTTTCTGCGTGATGTGTAAAAATTAGGCATAGAGAATTCTGGCTCAAAATTTGTTTATATACAGTAGTCCCTCCCTCTTCTCTTAGTAACCACAGTAGTCAAGAGATCATGATTGGGAACTCATAGTTGGCATTGTTGAATTGTGAATTAAAGTTTTAGTTCCATTTAAAATTCCCTATGCATAGGGTCGATGTAAGTTAAATCTGTCAAGACTCAAAGTTTTCATATTGGTGTGACTTGGATATTTGGAGAGTGGGGTGTCAATTCAAGTATCATGCTCATCACTTGCCCAAGGTTAAAAAATTACAAGGTCCATCACCAATAGCCCTCGTGTAGCTTCAAAATGCAATATTAATTATAAATCAAATAAAAAACTCCTTTCCTTAATCAGCTTCAGTTCTCATTTAGCTCAGTTGCTGCTTAATTGAAGAAATGGTATATATGGGGCATGTTGTGCAACATTTTAACCGTAATTTGTTTTTGCTTAATGTGTTGCTTCTCAACTGCTGGTCTGCAAAAAATATTTAAGTACAGTTATCAAAAAAATATGCATTGTAATGTACCATAATATCTGTATACTTGGATTGCTCATGTCACAAAATCCTCGAATCAAAAATTTCATGTAATTTTCCTTAGTAGTTTAGAAAATGTTCAAGGTCAAATGCCTTAAATTGCTGAGTTTTAAGAGGCCATATACTTTATAAATCTTTATTGCAGGTTTAATCATAATGTGGGATAAATCAGTATAAATTAATAGTTAACAATTTATTCTAGAATGAAATTTGGAACATAAGCTATTAAAACTATTCCTTGCCTAATTCTACAAAATATTGGGATAATATATTTCTTTAATTCTCTTTTTAGAAGTTAATTAGTTAATATATTAAACCACATAATTTAATTCCCCTTGAGTTTTTAACAGTGATAATTTTGTCCAATTGTGACAAGCATTGAAAAAAGTGAAGATCTTTCTCCCTCCATTGATAATTGTACATGTTTTATATAATCAAGGTTTTTTATTGAAAGAATCATATATATTTGAATTTATTTAATGTTTGTATATAAACTTTGCCTTTTTAATCACCAAAACATATGTCATTGGATAACTGCAATTTTATGTGGCATTTATTTCTAGGAAAGTGGCTACCTGCAGAAGAGAGGAGATTGGCAGAAGCAGTATATGAGCTTGCTAATGCTTTGCCTGGTGATATGGTCTCTAGTGGTTTATCTTGGGCAGTAGTAGCTGAGCGAGTTGGTACACGGGAAAAACAATGTCGCACAAAATGGCTTAATTATTTGAATTGGAAGGTGGCAGGTGGGACTGATTGGACCCGAGAAGATGATATAACATTAATTTGCAGGTATATTTTTCATACTTTGTGAAACACTCTCTCACTCTCTCTGTATAAATGTGTGACCAGATAATTTGTTATTGTTAACATCCACACACATAGACATTTGAATATGCAGTAATATATTTTATACTAGCTGGTATACCCGTTCTTCGCTCGAGTGAATTGAAAAATTAAACAATACAGATTGAAGGATAAAGAAGTTTTTAATGAGTTAATTTTACGTGAAATGCATATTAAACAAAAAAACAAAACATGTTTGTTAAATTTTAAATCTGTAGATCTAATAGCTGATAAAAATGATTTCTTTAATTTATAATGCCCCTTAACTCTCTTGTGGGTCGATTTTTGAAAACATCTTCCTAAGCTGATCTCTGCTCAGCAAAAGTAAAACATTGTTACAAATTTTGTGTAATGAACGCTTAAAATAGTGTCAATAATTTATATCTCGAAGTGTAATACGTTAATATTACTTTCTGTTGTTATTCTGTTAAAATTGTAATATCGCAAGCAACGCCATTCCTTAAATTATAACGGCGATTCAATGGAAACATAGCAAAATGTTGGCGATAGAGTCAAGTTGGCAACTTGGCAATTGATTGAACTGTGCAGAAGTCGATATGCTGTAGCACCACCTGGTGGGGAGCTACAACGAAGAAGATAGCACAAAACTCTTCTCCATAAAAATTACATATGCATGCAAATTTTCATAGTGATCGGTTGAACAGTGTTGGAGTGAAGCAGGTCATACATACAAACATCCATATTTATTTTTTAAATAAACAAATAGCATTAAGGAATCTTAAAGTTCGATCATTAAAATAGTTTATAGAAAATTTACATGCAGTTAAAATCATTTAACTCAAAACTGAGAGGGTATGAATTTTTTTTTCTAAAAGAATTTTATGTTAAAGAATACTAAAAAAAAACCATATAAAGTTTATTAGAGTACAGTTTATTTACATAGATATGTATATATATATATTATATAACTGGTGCTTGCGACTTCGTTTGCGCAGGATTAGTCCTTAGAGTAGCTTTTATTTTCTTCTCTAAGGTCCTCTCTATCTATCTTTATACCAAAATTCTTCAAAATGGGTTCTGCTGTTTAGTCGTGAAAGTGTAACAGACAGACAGAGTTACTTTGAGAGACCCTTGTTCTCTATATTGTGTAATGTATGTTAACTGAAACTAAGTACTTTTGATGATTATCTCACTGATAGGTATTATAAATCCTATATTTTGTGTTGATAGATGTATATGATGATTGTGATGGGGTAATGCAAAAATTATAGGTAGCTATTACAATATACTCCTATAAACTATGTTAAACGATTTTTTTCGTTCAGCATAAACATGCAGATTTTGCGATTTAGAAATGCATGAGCAAGCTACGTAGGGCTGACCATGGGAAAAACATGGCATACCCAAATGTATACCTGCTACCTTTAAGGTTTGGCCTTGCAATTTGTTTATAGTCATTGAAAATGCAACTTTTAATGGGAACTGCCGGCATTTAAAATTAAATGGTAAGTTATTGGGTATAATTGGGATGCGTGGTATAAGAACATTGTCTCCCTTGGCTTCTCCAGTTAAGATTTTGGCCTTCACAATATGCCTTCCTAGTTCTGTGATTCGCAACAGAGTACCGTTTCATAATCTTGACGCGTCCTAGTTGCGCATTAACAAAACGGGTACACCTACTTTCAATTTCAACTTATGTGATGGCACCCCATATAACTCCAAAGAGTTCAGGAACTCCACGGGATAGCTCGTAGTGTCATCGAAAGACATGACTGTGTCGATGGAGTTATACACTGATTTTTCTCTGGCTTTTTACCCAAGATTTTTTTATTTATTTTCGCTACAGTCTCATTTTTTGGTGCCAGTATAGTTCTTTCACACAACCATTTTTCGTCAAGAATATATTGTTGCAGATTCGGAAAAACTTGATCAATGAGTTCGTCTTCCGACTCCACAACATGACAAAATTGGTGTGTGAAAAGAACCATACCTTCTTGGTCGGTGTCTAGATGGCCTTCACCAATTTCTAGGAGTTTTTGAGCATATGCTCCTGACTCAACATTGCTGAATAACTGGACTTGCATGTTAGTGGTAAGATAAAACTTTTCAACTTTAGTCCACAGATATGATGCTTTCAGACATGCGTTAATTTCGTCTGCTGCAATGCCTCTCTTGATAACAGGTAAAGTCTGTCTAAAATCCCCTGCCAATAACACTACCACACCACCCATCAACTTTCGATAGCTTTGAATATCTTGTAGACAGCGATCAAGCGCCTCGATGGCGAGTTTGTGTGACATAGTGCACTTATCCCACACGATCAGCTTACATTGTTGCAACAGGGCGCCGCAGGCACTATTCTTACTGATGTTGCATGTTGGGGTTTCTTCGCTTGCCAGGTTAAGAAGTAATTTAAAAACCGAGTGTGCCGTCCATCCATTGCTCGGTAATGTTGCAGCGATTCCAGAGGAAGCCACAGCTAATGCAACATTACGGTCCTTACAATTTTTTGCTAGAAGCAAATTAAGTAAAAAGGTTTTGCCTGTATTGCCCGGGGCATCAAGAAAAAAAAGGCCGTCTTCACCAAGCTCAACTCGTTGTAATATTTTGTTATAAATGTCTTTTTGCTCAGGTAGTAAGCGTGGCTCAGTTTCGCTGATCTGAGTATCTAATAATGCGGTATTGTAGCTTAGCTGTTTGATTAAATCGGTCAACAGCTCTCCTTGACGCTGTGGTGTGGGCATACCAAAGTCAGACAATTTCATTCCAGAAATCCTTATTATTTTGTTCTCTATATGTGTCAATGCTTCATTCAAGCATAGATCATTGTTGACTTGATCCATCCTTTCAAATCTGTGCAAGATATCCTCTGATAATGCAACTTTATACTTATCCCATTGTTGAAGTGGATTGAATAAACCGCAAGTACATATCAATTTTGCAAATAGCCCCTTATTTGGGGGGAAGCACATCGGCCTCTTCCATTGTATCCCGTGGTTGTCTCTTCCCCCTCAATTTTCCCCCCGCGCTTAAAAGTTTAAAGTTCTTGGCCAACTGTTTTAGATCTAAGAAAGTGGGGTCCTGTATTATTTCAGAAATTCGAAAAAAGAAATTTCAAAGTTACTAATGTGCACTATGTAAAACGCCTAAGAGCATTTTCCCTGCCTTCCCCACCGGGCCAGCCTTTTAAAAGGTGTTCCTTTTAAATTTTTCCATTTTTTAAATGTAGCCCATAATAGTAGTGGGGCCCCAACATAAAGAAATTTTTTTTTTAAATGCGCTATTTTGGCAAGCGGGAAAAATGCAGTTATGTATTTTGGGGTGGTGGGCCATTCTCTTTTAAAATTGTTTTCAGTGAAGTAAACCATTCTCCATTGGGCAGATGAACGAAGATGAATGACTGTTGGTCTCTCATGCAAAAGGCAGACCAATATTTACCTTCTTCTTTATCCAACATATCACTAGCTCAAAATGTTTAACATTCCCTTGTTTTTTGGGTTAAAAATCCCTGGTACTTTTTGTTTATATATTTTTAGCCTGAATTTGAGAACTCTATATTTTTTGGAATTAAACAAGAAAAAAGGAAATATGGACAATCCAGCTTTTCAACCCAATTTTTCCCTGTATTCCACCTCGGGTTTTTTTGTTTTTGGGCCCGCCATCTTCTAGTGATCTATGCCTTACAGAGCCCATACCCTTTTTGTCTTTGGGTTTTAGTATTTTTTAAACCCCCCTTGGATACTTTTTTGGTACTTTTTCCCTTCCTTCATGCATGGTGATGAGGGATTTATGCACCATGGGACCGGGGAATCTATTTTTGGCCGTATCTAGACTTTGATCGTTTCGAGTTTGTTCCCCCACTTAGATTTTGTCAATTTGGTTAGGGCGAAATTTTTTCCCATCAAACGCAGTAAGTGCCGAAGACAAACCTTTTTTTCCACTTGATGAGTACAAAGCACTTCATATCAAAATATTTCAACTTTTGTAAGTAGAGCAATAATTTTTTTGAATTTTTACTTGAAATACTTGGCTATTAAGCGTCTGTCCATTTTTTTGACCGGGAATGAGCTCTAGTGATTTCGGGCCAGGGGGGTTTTACATTTCATTGTAATAAAAGATCCCCCCCCGAGTTATCATGTATGTGAAGATTCTGAGTGTATTCATGAAGATATTTTGCTTTTTACAAATGATGATGGGAGAATTACCATTTAAATTTTTTGGGATCAAAACCAATTTTTTTTATGGGTCTTGTAAATGTATATAATTTTCGTCGAGTTTCGTTTGGGTTTAAAGGGAATAAAAACCCTTAAGCCACTCCCTTTAGCATATTACCAAAACTGTAGAAAAGAAGTCTACATAAAAAATAAAATTTAGATGTACCCTCATATATTTTGCATAAAAGTCTTTGCAGGAAACTTTTATTTGGTATGGGTTGTTTTGTAAATGGGTTTATCTGAGGGAAAATCAAAACTGTATCCCCTTTCCTTTCCAAAAAAATTATCAGGTACTTGAGAGCATCATAAAACGGGGGGTCTGGGCCTGGTGAACTGGGGCCCGAATAAAGATTCCTGAGCGAGTTTTTCACTACTAACTACTATGGCACTATTTTTTGTGGTGGTCTTGAAATTTTTTTGTATTCCCATTTTAAAGATCTGGGTGTATCATACCTTTAAATCCTATCCTTATCTTTAGCCATTTTAAATTTATGCCTAAAAATTTTTGATTATGTAAACTTTTGTATTTTTTTTAAACCCTGTTTCTTTTCCCCACTTTTAGCCCGGAAGATTAACTTGGGCTTCCTTATCCCCTGAAATAAACTTTTCAAAAAATTTTGGTTTTGGGGGAGAGGAAGCAAAAAGCCCAAATTTTGTGGTATATTTGCCCTTGATTGTGAAAGTCGGGGAAAACCCCCGCATCAAACAATGTTATCCACCCCAAAAAAAATGTCATATGGAAGCATGTATTATGTTTTTAGAAAAAAAGCAGACATCTGTTTCATAAGAGAAAAATTCTTTTAAAATTCAACTGGCTCGCCTATTGAAGGAAGGGCTACTCCCTCCCCAACAACACATGCCTGCAAATTTCCCCTTTTTCCCTTTAAGAGCACCCAAAAAACTGCATTCTTTTTTTCCGCTTCTATTTTATAAGCTTGTGGCTTTGAACCCAAAAATTGGCATACCAAATGCAGCTTTATCAAATTCAAATACCCCCCGGGTTTTTTTGAATATTAAACGCACTGTTCCCCTTTTAGCAACAGCACTTCTCAAGATTTACTGCTTTAATGGCTTTTTCTCTGAGAGCCCTGTAAGTCCCCGAAACTTGGGGCTGTTCGTTTTCAACCCCGCTGGTTCCGATATTCATCATGACCCGCCGTCTTGGGATCTTTGTTTTCCGCGCTCTGTGAGCTGCTTCATGCTCCCCGTTCGCCCTTTACGTTGGCGTGGGAAAGTTTTTTAAATTGCTACTTTTTTTAGCTGAGCTATATTAGATCTTTGGGAAAGATTAGACTTAGCGTGTGGCATAATTTTAGTGGTGCTTTTTTTAACTTCCATAAAATACATCGGGGTTATTATTTTTATACTTAAAAATGCAATACCCATTTAAAAAAAAACTATAGCTTTTAATTAATACCAACCACAAACAAAGTTGAAAGTCCAAAATGATGTAGGGGAAAAAAAGTTTATCTACTTTAAATACCCGAAAATAAAAGATTTATTTTGATATAAGGATCAATTTGTTACTACCAAACGATTAAAGCGTAATTATTAATTTTTTTTGTACTGATTTATGGTATGACCAATACAATAAAAGTATTTATTTTGATAAGGATGAATTTTTTTACCAAATGTAATTTCAAAATTAACAATTTTATTATATTTATGGTTTGTTATTTTGCAATAATGGTATACATAAGAGATAGATATATTTTGCAGGTTTTTGCAAAGGGAGAATTTTTTCTACTTACTTGACAATTATCATTATATTTTGGACACTTAACACAATATCTTTATAAATTATAGCCTATGTGTTATTCTGATTTATAAGCTATATTATTGTAAAGTTTCATTAAAATTCATTCAGTTGTTTTTGCGTTAAAGAGGACCAAATATCCTCACAAACTTTCGCATTTATAATATATATTAGGATGAATTGCAAAGGATTATTGTTATATCTAAAACTATTTAGTGATGATAAAAAATTATTAGAAATATTTAAATTCTAAAAGGACAAGATTGATAGATATTTTTGTTGCATATTAGATTTTTTAAGAACTGAGATCACAAAAAAAAAGAGCAACATTTGAAACTGGAAAAATGTCTATTAGTAAATCAGTTGAAATTATATATATACACACAAGACAAGGAAATAAGAGAAGCGCACAAAGAAAACTGTATCACCAAATTAAAAAATTGCCATCCCATGCATAATTGACATCATTAGTTGTGTGCAAGATCATTATTGCATCAACAATGATTAACTTACAAGCACATGGATGTGTAATACCTCTCCCTGTAAATTAACTATACAATTAAATTATTGTCCTGCAATATATCTATCAAAGGTCTGGAAATTCTCGTAGAAAAACTAACACTCAGTGTTTGGTAGCTTCGACAAAGATTTTGACATCTTTTTGATAACTTTTGGCAAAAACAAAAACATAGGTGAACTCTCATCGGAATCATGTGAGATCTTAGCAGCATCACTAAATTAGGACTGTGATCGGGTATGTTCTCATATAAAGTCATGGACATTTCAGTTTCCTGCTTTGCCAATGGTAAAGAAACTGAATCAGACTTAACCCCTCAGCAACTGGTTTATATGACACACATGCTCCAAACCATCATTATTAGCTTTGCCATTGCAAGTACTTGTAAATTTTTGGGAATAATTTAATTATCAATCTTCATTTTTATCTATGATTCAAAATGAGCTTGTGAGTTGCCCTGTATTCCATTCCATATTTATACCCATATTTTCTTTTTTAAGTGGAATTAAAAAGTTTTACTAGTAAGATCAAAGGGGTGGGGGCAGAATTTTAGGCATGTGAGATATGACCTTGAATTTCAAAAAAATTTTATCATTCAATTTGAAAAGTTTTAAGACTATCAGTTGCAAACAAATGTTCATTTTTAAATCTGCTACTTATTTCTGGTTTATACAAAATATTTAGTCCAAGCACATTTACCACTTAAGCAAGTCATAAGACTTTTTTAATTACAAGTGCAGCAATAGTGTCTACCAATTTACTATAAAATGCACTATGATTCAATTTATTACATTAAATATGGATAGATTTACCTTGAGGCTGTGTATGTTTATTTGAAGATTTTTCATGAAATGTACTGATAATATTTTGACTCTTATACTTTGAATTCAAATTTGTAGTTCATTTCAGATTTTGATCAGCATAATTTAGTTTATTAATGCTAATACTATTTAGATCTTGTTTAAATTCACATCTCTGAGACATGCCAAGTTGGCTTTATAACTCATCAACTATTGCTCTTTTGATTACTTCATATGTTAAGTTCTTAGCTAAATGGAAATCATTCTGAATAGCTTCTCAAAGCAAGTGCCATTTATGATTTAATTTCAGATTTTTCTTTTAATCTTTTCTTTCTTTCAAACCCATAATTAAGATTAGACAAAAAAATTATATTACATTTTTCACTTTCTATTTGTAATCGTGAACAAAATTTGCATCTTTCATATTAGGGGCTTAGGCTTCAAATAGGTAGTGTAATTAGGACAATGATGTAGTTGTTTCCTCAAATTTTAAATCCCTAAGCTTTTCAGAATTGCTAAGTGTCCTGTTTTAGAAGAAATGGAGGATTTGATGCTACTCGAAAAATATCTTTTATCTTGGTCTCATGATCTATTGCATACACTCCTGAGAAAAATTCGAATCTTTCAATGTGGTTTATAAAATGAAATAAAGTATAAGTATACATTATGAATTTTATTTTGCTTGGATTCTCATCTGATCATTAAAAGTAAGAATAGTATGATTGTTTTATATAAAAGTATGTTTATCATTGCATATTTAATAGTAAATAATTGAAAGGATGAAATTGTTTATTCTTCTATATGGACCTTTATAACTTTTCTGAATATATATTTATATCTCTATTAGATATGTTTTAACATGTTAATGAAATGAAAATTCAAACATTACATCTCACTACATTTTTACTCATTTTTCTATGTAGGTAATGTGCATGTGTGATTTATGTGTAGTAAAATGCTTTGTTCTGTAATTTTTTGGAAATCTTTTTAAATTTTGATATTTTCTATTAATCACTTTTTAATGATTCAAAATTTTATCTTTGGAATTTTAAAATTTTAGTTTATTTGGTATTTGAAAAATATTGGCAACGGACAAGTTGTATCAAAAAATAGATTGCACTTGAATTAAAAAGGTTTTTAATTTCACAGGGGAGCAAAACATAATAAAATATAGCAAACCACAATATATATTGATTTAATAACTGTATATTTTTCATTATTGAATCTTTTATGTATATGTATTATATCAAATAGTCCTATATTTAAACATCAGTTTCACACAAAATTCGCTTAAGTATTAATTTATTTCCCTAGGGTATATAGTATTAATGCTACAGATGAAAATGAAGTTGACTGGACACTCTTATCAAAGGACTGGTCAAGGTATTACTCTTCCCCTACATTGATATTAATAAACTATTGTTGTTTTTAAGTATATTAAAATTGAATTAACTGCAAACTTTGTTAATTAGCGTACGATCTCCTCAATGGCTTAGAGGCAAGTGGTGGAACCTCAAAAGACATGTGCCAAATTCAAATGTTATTCCTTTTCAAGGTAAGTTGGATGAAAATGTCTACTCAGTAGAGTATTTGTAGGTTTATATATTGCTGAATATTAAGCATTAAGATGTGTGTGTATTTTTACTTGTTAAGAACTAGTTTTACATTACAATGAGAACAAAGTTGAAATCTATTTTTAGTAATTAAAGATTTATAAAATTAGTCTCATTACTTAAAAATGTAGTTTAATGTAAAATCTCCTCTGTGCATCCTTCTTCTATCATTGATTTTGAAAATAATGCATTTTTGTATTTATCATTTTATATATATATATTTGATACATTTTAAATATATATATATATATATAAATTTATTCTTATGTTCTTATGAAAGTAGCTGTTAGTGACTTCATCAAAATTTAACTTGTAACCTACTTGATCAGTTGGTGGAAAAAAACTTATTTTAGTACAAATCAAAGAATTTGTTTATATACTGCATATATGACAATTACAAGATGTAACAATTGACAGCTATATTTGGATCATTTAACTTCCATATCCGTTCTGTAGGGAATTTCCTTGTGCTAGAAAGCTAAATTTTTTGAATGGCATAGGTTAGGGATGGTGAACTAATGGCACTCATGCCATTGATGGCGCACGACACAATATTTTGGGCATGCCACTGATCAAAGAGTTAAGTATTTTAATTTAAAACAATGAAGTTCAATATGAAGTATTACGAACAAACACGAGTCATCGGCCGCAGTTTTCAGTGAGATTTTCTCAGTTCAAAGAATTACCAGAAATGGTCAAATTTTTTTTGCGCACCCAGATGTGACTTCTTTTAATAAACTAAACTTATCCCCATTTGATTAGTTGGAGATCGAAAAACTTGAAATGCAACTGATTGATTTCCTGTTTAGTTCAATATGGATTTAAAAATTTGTTGAAAAAAGGAGAAAGTTGGAATTGATTGAAACAAAAAGATTAACAAGCAATATAAATAAAAATACTAGAAATGTGAAATTTTGGAAACATGGAATTCGATTCCAGACACATTGAACTGTTTGAAGAAGCTGGACCATGCTATTTCAACCATATTTTCATCTACCTGCCCTTGCAAGTCATTAATTTCAGAGATGAATAACATAAAAGACTCGCTTAAAAAACATTTGGCAGATGACTTTAATTCAACATGCATTCTGCTAAAAGTAACAATCCTAATATAAGTTATCCTTCATCAGAGCTGAAATCACACTAATGTTACTTTAATTTGAATAACAAAAACTACTACTATTAAGTACAAATATGCAGTAAATAAAGAGTTTTGAGTTGAAGGTATTTATTTTTATTATTTTACAAAAATCCCAAGTCAAAATTATTTGAAAGCACATCTATACCTCATTAAATATTTTCTTAGAAAAAATGGAACGTTGATCCATAAAGGTTCGCCATCTCTGGCATAGGTGGTATAGGTTGTGTGCCATCTAACAAGGATTCAACTAACCAATGTTCCCTGTGATAGTTATTTTTTTATAGAACAATCACTTATTTGTACAAACACTATGCTTTCATGTAGTTTTATTTTCCTCTTGAATTTTTATCACTTGTTTTCTTTTTTTTTTATTGACTTACTGTTCTCATCATTTTGGTATTGGTTAAAATCTCTAGCAATTTTTGCCTCTGGTGATTTCTTACAAAGCTACTCGAGGGGGGCTTTTCAGTTGTTTATGTGTAAATCCTTTAAAGCAGAACAAATGGTATATATTTCAAATGAAATGGGGGAGGGGGGAGAGAATGCTCTTAAAAATATTTTCTTCAGGTTTTGTTTCCAGTAAAATTCTGGCCTTTTAAAACAAGTGTAGGAAATCTGACAATAACTTTATTATAATACCATTATTCAAATTTTAGAAAAACTTTTTACCTTAAATATTTTAAATGTGTCATATTCATCATGTTAATGACATTATTTATTTTTATGATAGAAATCTGTGAATATTTATATCACCATTTTGTTATGAAATTTAAAGTCAAAGAAGAAGCATGTACTCCTTCATCAGATTCCTTGGCTAATCCATTAGAATTGCAAGCCATAATTAACCGTCCTAAGGAAGCAATTTTGCAGTCTGTAACTGTTCCGGCTACTCCTCCACCTGCTTTGGTGGTTACAGCTGCAGCTCAAGGTAATATTATTTTTTGTAGCATTTTATCATCAATATTTATTTTTATTATTTTTTTAAGTATGGAATTATTATATTTTTATACTTTGTGTTTCACATTGTTTAGATTTTTACTTATTGGGCTAATATAATATTTATTTATATAAATTCTACATTTTTACTGTATTTATTTTAAATACATCACAGGATTTTTTAATGTTTTTTTCTTTTTTCCCAAACCTAAATTTAGATTAAGGCTTACAAAATGTTCTTAAAAAGTATCTTATTTTGATGTCCATTTGAGAAAAATTAAGTTTTTAACCATAGTACAGTGTTTTAAAATATAAACAAAATTGTTTTGTACATTATTTCTGAAAGTATAAAAAGAAAGGCATAATTATTTTCTTCAGTCTACATAAACATCTTAATCTCTAGAATTCGGTTAATTGAAAATAAATTTTAATTCACAATAATTATTTATCAATAGATCTGCTTATTACCAAGTATGTAAAGAACACTATCAATTTTACTTGTGAATTCTATTCATAATGCTGAAGGTTTATATAGATATTGCTGAGACAAGTAGCATCCCATTTTAATACTTTCAGTTTTTCCTAATAAATTCTCTTTTTTCTACAGCAAAGTAAAAATTATGTTAGAATAAAAATTTACCTTAATCAATACTGACTTTTTTATTTGAATGTAAAAATAAATAAATACTTTTACTATGGTAAATGTTTTTTCACATTGATTGAAGTATACTTAAGGCCGTATCACACGTTAATTTTCCATGCAATTTTTTCAGCCTAATCTGAGGGGGAAGGGTTGCTGTAAACAAAACGACATGCTCTGACGTCAGCCGTGCTCTATCTCCTCTGGAAAAATTACTTGCTGATTTTTCTGCTTCGGAAAACGAACATCCAAAATTATTTTTTTTACTTTGCTTGCACTTTTGTTGATGGGCATAAACAGAAATTGAGCACCATCCTGTTTAAAATATGCATCCTGTTTAAAATATTCATACACTGTTAAAATATTATACACCATTAAAATATTATACGGCATATCTGATGTGTTAGACGAAACCGAAGCCGCCATCTTGTTTATGATGTAGTGATGCCGAAGAACCCCATTGGGTAGAATTTCAAGCAACTTTTATTTGGAACAATTTTTGAGCTCACTAGCAAAAAGTTGTTCTAAAGCCATTGCTATAGCAACTGAATAAAAATTGCTTGAAACATATACGTGATATGGCCTTTAAATTTTTCTGCATTTGGAAATTCCAGAAATGACTGAAAATAAAGTCCAAGTATTTAAAATTCTGAGACAATTTTAAACCTGTCATTTTTGTCCCAAAACCTTCAGGTTGACTAAAGTTCTGGACATGGTCATTTTTTCAAGGTCATTGGCTGGTCAATTTCTTTTTAGTTTGGCTGCTGTTGTGGCATGTTTTGATGCCAAATATTTTAACATTATTATAAAAGGCGATTATGTAGTATTTTTTTAAAAAATATTTTTTTTACTCTTACCCACTATATTTAATATGCAAAAGAATATGAACATGTTCTATGTTTAGTATTTTTTGTGAAGTCAGAATTTTTTTTATTGTAAAAATAAACTTGATATTACATTGAATTAAAAAGTTTTAATTTGACTGCATATTAGGAGGGCAAAAAGTCTTTGATTTTAATTTGTATTTTCTTTATAATATTTTAATTATTAATGATTATTGTAACTTAAAACTTCTTTATTTCTATTTAATTTTTGATAAGGGATGGGTTAAAAAAGATTTGATAAAAGCATTTGGGATTTATATTTTAATCTCAAGACAAAAAATTTTCAACTCCCATGCTGCTAGATATTACAGTTTGTATAAATCTAGAATAAATTAATAATTATATATATGTGTTTTATGAGGTGTTTGAATTATTTTTCATGCATTAAATTTTTCAGGTTTTCCATCTCCAGTTGTTTCTTTGACTAATGCACAATGTGTTGATGTGGTTAATTCTCCACATCCAGAGGTTCCCCTTACTTCTGTAACTGTCAGTCCAGTTTTACAAACTCTTCTTCCACAGAATATTCATCTGACAACAACTCCACATTCATTTCTTTTGACAACACCTGCTCAACAAACTTTACCTATCACAACAGCTCTCTCTCCTAATCAGATCATTATACAGACAATGGCAGTAAGTTAATACAAAAATGTATATATTGTGTGATATGAAGCATGTTTTTTCTGTTTAAAAAATATGTTTCTTTAAAAGAATCAACAGAATAAGGTTCTACAAACATGTACATTTTAAGGCTGTTTTTGCTATATGTACTTGAGTGTGAACTTAATGCGGAGCATATTTTCAAACAGAAAAAAAAAATGCCTCGTTTTTTATAAAAATTTCAAAATATTTTATAAGTAATTAGTTTTTTCTTTTAACATGTGAAGGGATAGCTTGTTAAGCATTACGGTATAGGAGAAAAAAATGTGAAAAACATTTTATAAAAGAAAAAATGTGCAACTCTGATAAAATTGAGTAGTATGATAAAATAAGTAATTGTCTGCAGGATAGCAAAGCCAGAATATAATATTAACGTTTACTTTTATATATGAAAAAATATTCAAAATTCGGGTCCTAGCTGAAGACAGCCTTAAGCAGTAATTTAACTGTTGTGGAAGAGGTCCCCATTGATCTGATTCAAATTTATCTGTCTGTTTAAACCTTTCTTGCATACTAAATAGATTTATATTATTAGAAAAGCAGAATAAAGATAAGTAATAGGATATTTGATCATTCTTTTGTTGAATTATTATTAAAAAACTTTTCTGTAGAAATGATTACAATTCTTGTATTTTTAATGTTTGTCATGAAATGCTGATTCTTAAATTTTTGTGTACCATGAAGGGAAATTTTGTAATAAGTTTTTCTGTCTCTCTTCTGGGTTTAAAAAAAAAGAAAGAATATTTAAATGCTCACAAACTTTTCTTTTATTAGAATGTCTACTTTTTATCCATTGCTGTCCATTTGTAAATTAAAATGTAATGCATTGTCATCAAGTTAAAATGCATTTTCATATATTTTACTTTGTATGTGATATGCACAAATTTATATTGAAAACTTTTAATTTTTTGTAGAACAAATATTTTCAGTCTTGTCAAAATGGGATTAATATGCTTTGATATTTTTACACTAAACCTCTTACCTGCTACTTGCGAATATATACATCTCACTCAGCTGGTGCAGTAACTGCTCTGTCTTTTTCTGAAATATAAATCTTTGGATAGCGCTGCTGTCTGTCAAACTATTCCAAAGGCAGTACAATGAAATTGACAGTATTTGTAAGATTTACTTATTTCAGAGGATTTAATTTATACCTTTTCTTTTCCCCAATACACTGCATAACTACACTTGCCTGAGTGAAAAATGGTGGCACTAGGAAGTAATTGGTGCAACTTTTCCTTTGCTAAGGGTTTATTGTATCAGAATATATATTATATTTATATCATTTTGAATTTTCTATTTTTTTGTTTTCGATGCTGTAAAGCAATGAGTTTAAAAAAGAATTTTATTTGGGAGTTTATATATTTATTATTGTATGTAAATAGTTAAATGTGTGCTAAAAAGTACTAAGTTTGGCATTAACCAATGTTTAACAGCATTAATTAGCAATTAAAATTTTCATCCATCATATTTATTCTATTTAGCATCCATGCATTCCTGATATAATCATGGGATATTCATTTGAGTGAGATATCTGATATAAGAGAAAGATGTATTAAAAGATTTTTTTCATTTCATTTCTCATGTTTCAGAAGCACATTAGTTTTAAGATTAATTTTTTAAATCTTATAATTTTAAATTTTTACTATCTTTCCAAACTCATTGTAAATTGAAATTTAAAATCTATGATGGGAAGGTAAATTTCTACTTTTAGAAATGGAGGATACCTAACTTAAATTTTTTCACCTTTCCTCCCTCAAAAAACTTTTTCAAATGGAAAAATGGTCATTTTATAAATTTTATCTAATATATTAATAATCTTGAGTGCACTTGATATATTCTAAAATCGTATTAATGTTAAAGATTTTTATAAAATTAAAACAAGACATCTTTTGTCATATTTAATTTTTATTATAATTTAAATGCAGAAATAAAAAACAGTAATGCTCTTAATAGATTTTGTTGTTTAGGCCAATACATGTCATATAAGGAGCTTATTCATTTCTGTTCTCTCTTGAGCAGTTATTTTCCATTTTGCATGTCTTATTTAAAATGCATTTCTTTTTACGTACAGAGTTTTAGAGCTATGTACCTTTTTTTGGCTCATTTTATAATGTATTTTGTTTAATCTAAATATCCCAGATCTCCAGTTAGTCTGTGATAAAGAGATTCTACTGTACTTTAAAAATATTTATAAATTTTTTTATTTGAATTTATTTTAGAAAATTTAATAGTCATTCTATTTCAAAATTTTCATTTGTTATAATATACACTGGTGTGCAAAACTTAAGCAACAGGTGGGTTTATTGCCATAACTTCACGAAAAATCATCTGAGAAACATGAAATTCAGAAATGAGGGAGAGTATTGTATGCGTAAAGGATGCCGAAAAGCATCGGCTGAAAAAGGAATACAACGCTACGATGCGGAATCAAACAAAACAAGCTTTATTGAGCGATAGTATCGTGACTCATGATTGTCTATCCAACAGGAAGAACAACAAGCAGATGTTCCTAATATGGTATATGCTCTCCCCTTACTACAATGGTTGCTTTAGCGCTCATACTCAGAACCAGCTGGTGCAACATTTCTTGAGCTAGGAGTGCCCGTTCCTCAATCAACATCTGTTTGAGTTGTTGGTTGTTCTCGGATGATTTAAGCGTGGCAATACGTCTCCCCAAAGCATCCACACATGTTCGATGGGATTTAAATCTGGGAGACGCTGGCCAATCCATTCAGTGATATCTTCACTTTCCAGCAGCTCCTCAACAGCAAAGGTGTGATGTGGCGTGCATTGTCATCCATAAAATGAAGTCTGGGCCAATGGCACCTCGGGAAAAAGATGCACATGGGGAGAAGTACCTCCTCACAATAGATTCCCGGTTACAGACCCTCTGCGAAAATGTGAAGCTCAGTTCACCCGTTCAGCATAATGCCTCCCCAGACAAGAACTCCAGGACCACCCGTACGATGTCTTTCCTTGATGTTACTAGGATAAAACCGGGTCCCGATCTCTCTCCAAATCAAAGCGTGTTGAGAATCGCTTCTGGTACTGAACCGACTCTCATCCGTAAAAGGACACGACTCCATTGATCAGTTGTCCAGTTTTGTGCTCTCTGGCCCACTGTAAATGGTGGCCGGTAGCCAACTTTCAGCGGAGGCAGTGTTCAGGGGCCGGGCCGAACAGGCTCCCTTTGTGAAGCGTCCTGGCCACCACTTGTCAACCGTTGCTGTACAGAGTTTTTAAGCAATGGCTTGCTGACTGTTGTTGACCTCTTTTCGCCTGCAGGATTATATATCGGTCATCCCCTGCGGTTGTGGTCCTCGGGCCACCACCAACCTTTCTAACAGCTGTATCTGTGGTTTGGGAACGCTTTCCAAGCGGCCAACTGACACTTTTGTTGAT
This sequence comes from Trichonephila inaurata madagascariensis, assembly GCA_019973955.1. Classification (NCBI taxonomy): domain Eukaryota; kingdom Metazoa; phylum Arthropoda; class Arachnida; order Araneae; family Nephilidae; genus Trichonephila; species Trichonephila inaurata. The sequence continues at coordinate 128,884 of BMAV01008444.1, read as the reverse complement.
TCTGAACTCTGCAGCTACACTGGTGACAGTACGCCCCTGCTCCAGCTTTCCAATCATTCTTCAGCGTGATTTCTTCTAGCCATATTTCACGGAACGACTCACTGGCACTTGCAGCGAATATGTTTAATTGCGTCTCCGTCCTTCATTTTATTCTACTGTTGACCAGCGCGCGCCGACATCCGCATTTTGCGATGCGCTCAGATACTTCTGGCGTTTTGTTCCTGATATTTGCATACGCATGGCGTTTCTACTAACTACGTGTTCACTGTACTGATCTCCAGACCTCCTTTTCTGCAATTTCATGGCTATCTGCTAAATTTTTACATTGTTGCTTAAGTTTTGCACACCAGTGTATAAGTCAAACTTCTATATAGTGAACTTTTTTCTGGAACCTTGAACATTTAACGATTTTCTTCGTAAAATAACCTCTCTATAGCGAAGTGCATTTTCTATGTAACAAACTTTTTCTTTTGTTATTCAATTTTTGTTCTCCCCATTTTTAAAGTACTTCTGAACATTTCAAGTTATTCTCTTTTTAAAACCTTTTATGGTGGTCATAAATCTTGAACTGGTTTTATTAGATCCTAACTTGCTAAGAGCAATAGAGTTCTGAACATTTCATCCAAGAAGTGCAAACATTAACCCTCATTGTCTAGTTCATTAGAAACATCTTCGGTATCCCTTTCACCCTCAGTGGAGTTGTCTCTTATCCCTGTGTTCAAGTTATAAAATAATGTAATATATAATATTACTAGTAATATTACTTGTATAGTTTAATATTACTTGTATAGTTTAAATCAGAAAATACCCTTAAAATTCATTAATTGTAATGTAAAATTTTCTTAATATTGAAAATACAGTGCATTCTTTGACATTCTTTTTTCCTTGCAGCTTTTCTTTCTTTCTTATTTTTTGATGGGTGAGATATATAAAATATAAATTAATTTTTTAAAAAAGGTGTGAACAATTACTTTTTTTTACTACATAGTGCTTATGAATTAAAAATTTGTTTTATGTGGTTTATAAAGTATATTGAATGATGAACCTCTATATAACAAATTTTCCATATAACGAACTTTTTTCGGGATTTAGCGACTTCGTTATATAGAGGTCCGACTGTATATATCTTTGGGGTTAAGATAAGTATGTACCATAATTTGATGTAAACTATTGATAGAATAATTTGGCTTTTCATTTTGGAAATCAAATCACAATTTATTTTTTACTTTCTTCTATCAGCCTGAAACTATTCAAAGAAATGAAAATGTTACTGTTCAAATGAATACACCACATATTATTATCAATGGTTCAAATACATCAGCCTTAACATCTTTAGCCTCCACTCAAATACCATCAGCTCCACCTTCACCCTCAGAAGTAGAAACAGATGCATTAGAAGTTGGACATCCACAACTCATAGTAGAAGCATATGGAGTTCAAGTAAATTTTTTGTTGTATTTGCATATTAAACAACTCATTTTTTAAAAAGATGAAAATTTTCTTAAAAACCTGTTGTTTTTGTAATAAGAAATATTTTTCAGTTAACATGAGTATTATTATAATAATTTCTACTTAATAATTTACCAAACTTTTTTAAAAAAAATATCACTTTTGTATGTTAATTATTTTTAATCCTATGCCCATCTCCAACTTTTCAGTCATATGTCATTGAGCAACCCAATACAGTATAGAATGATAAAAAAAAAAAGTCAGAGTCATCAAAGGCACATTCATTAACTTTTTAAAAAATAATGTTTGAAACAGATTATTCTCAGTCATGGGTACGTCATGGTGACAAAGTGGGCAGTAGTCCAGATAAGCTGGGCTTAACCAGATTTAATGTTATAAATTTCGATCCTCCAGCACCAAGGGAGCCTATAGATCTTCTGCGCCCAGGGCCCGAAATGAGCTCAAATAGGCCCTGAAGTCAGCAATGAAGATAATTTTGAAGAAATCTTATCAAATTCCCTGTTCATCAGACAAATGAATCAATACATAATGCCTCATATGAATTCTTATAGTTAAGAGAAAGTAAAATAAATTTTAAAGGAGGTTTTTAAGAGAAGTTCTTATAGGACGATTAAAAAATGCATTGAATACATTTTAACACTTATGTTATTAGCTTAAGAACATATTTATTGCATGTGGAAATATGAAACTACCAAAAATAGAGTGGAAGCTGTTCATATTTTCTATTTATTTGTATTTTTGAAGGAGAAAAAAAAATGCAAAAGGTAATGCAAGTTTTTATGCAGTGCATTTTACACTCAAACAAAATTCTAATTTAATGAGCACTAGTGAGATGTTTCTGAATAACCAATTTTTTTTATTTCTCTTAGGAATGAAATAATGCTTAATAATTCTACAATTGCATTATCATGAGTAAATATTTTTAACTGAACAATATTAATGTTATCCATAAGCTTTTTGGAATTAACTTTTTAAGTTATTCTCTTTATGGATCAGCTAACCTTTCTATCCATTCTCTACATCTTCAAATGCATTATAATCACTAAAGCATTTAATAACTATTAAACACTAGCATTTTGTCCCAGTATATTCTCATGTCAGCTTATTTTAAATACAGTTAAAACTCTTTTTTGTGCAGTACATAGAGACTGCATAAAAGAAATCGCACAAAAAAAAATATTTGAAAATTTCATAAATACATACATATAACAAACAATTTTGTTGACATACTACAAAAACTTTTTTTATGCAGTGGAATGGGATTGCATAAAAAAGTCACACTTAAAAAAAATTCAATTATTTAAGAAATTTATGAGAAAGTACTTCCAAACAAAATAAATAATTAAATTCCACATGGAAACATTAAACTTTTCATTGTATTATAACAGGTCTATCCACGAGCCTTCCCAAATCCTCTTGGGGTAAATTGCTTTCATTTAAATGTAGTTCTATTGAAAACTTTCTCCTCAAGAAGGAGACTCGGTTTATGTAAATGAAGAGCAAATTATATATTTAAGCATTATTTTTCAGGTACGCGAAGTTAGTGGAAAGTAGCTGAGAGTTACTGAATGATTAATTGCTGAATAATCCAAGATTGTTAATTGACGATTTAGTCAATAAAGTTATTATTCAATTCTAACGACTGGAGGTCGAACAACTGATAACGGAATTACGGTAATTTAGACCGTAGATAACCAAAGCATTTCAAGAGTAAGTTAATTGAGTATTAAGTATCCTTTCTGCTGTGTAATTGCTCCTATACTTAGAAGCGTGCATTTCCTACATCTGAGTTGTGAAAAAACAATAAATTAGAATTGTATTGACTATGGCTGATTTTTCTTCAAACACCGTTAAACGCAACAGCTTGTTTATCACAGTATACATTGAGAAATTTTCAAAATGCGAATACATATATCTCTGTCAAAGCGCGCATCTTGTGATGAATTAGTTCGAAATCACTTTCATCACTTGAGGATACAATTTCAATTGATTTATTTTTGGCACCATAAAGTAAGAGATAAGATTTTGTGACGACAGTTGGTTGATCAGTTGCTTGTGAACGTCACGATAAACAGATATGCATGATTGAAGCTCTTTTGGAATTTCCAACTCCTTTCGGGATTGGTATCTATTTTTAAAAAATGCTTTTCCAATTTGTCTGAAAGCTGAATCCTTGCATATATTGTATCCGCTCTTAAAGAATCTGGTTCTTCATAATCTATCAAATTATTGATAATGTCACTGTTATAGAAAGTTTCATATTCAATCAAGTGCTTGCTGCTATTGTGTTGCGAGAAAACAATGGAACCTGCATCGTCGAGAGAATGTTTATAACCAATGAACAGAGCATCTTGAAGTGTATATAAGTACACTGTGACAGAAAACATTACAGTGGCGTAAAAACCGTTGAAATTCCTACACGGCACAAAACAGGTTCTACTGTATTCATTCAATGTGTTTTGTATAATAGCCCAAGAGCCCACGACTGCCAGACCTTCATTATTTTATAAAAGCTGAAAGTTTCTCTGCGGATGTCACCAACACAGGTAAGAACGATCAGCGAGTATGGAGTTTTGATTGTGGTTACTTGCACATGTAACAGGCAGTAAAGGTGCATAAAATAATACCTAAACTTCCATAAAGTATAAAGCTCAATTTTTTTATATTTTCTTCGGAATAACATTAGAAATCACGTCATCTATTGCCGGGTACTTAGTGTAGTTGCAACCTCTTGCCAGACACCCCTTAACTTTAAAAAAAAAATTATACTTTCATTATAGTATAAAAGCTGAATTTTATATATGTTACTTGGGGATCTATAAAAAGATGTTACCTCTATAGCCGGACAGTTTTAATGGTTTTTACATCTTGCCAGACACATTGAAAGTCTGCTGCAGGTGTGAGTTTAAGGCAACTGTTCAAGCGGGTGCGAGTGAGATAGGACGTTTAGTCTATTGCGATCGCTTAAGAAATCCAATGAAAAATAGTTTTATTACGTTTATCTTATATAAAGTAAAAAATATTATCTAATTATTACTAAGTACAAAAAAAAGTATTATAACATGTAAAAATCATACATCATTTTCGTTGATATTTTCATCGTCACTACTACTCCTGTGAAGAACTGAGAAATATCGTCATTCCACATTGAAAATGAAGATCTGAAAGAATTGATGAATAATTATAATATTTTCGAGCAAAGATGTCTCAATGGTGAGCTCGGTAAAACTTCACAATTTTACTTGATTTACATCAATCTTCTACATCATTACTTGGACTTGTCACGGAGCATTTGCACTGGGGATTTTAACTTTTCATATCAACATTGTTTAAAATTACAAATATATTTTTTATATGCTGTGACGGGGCTTTACGTGACTTTATATTAATCCTCTTGGGGAATCTTTGGGGCCAGCAATTGAGTTATTTCACAGCCATCCCCTCAAGAAGAAACCTTGATATGCAGATTAGCTAGTATATATATATAGTGGAAGTTTAGTAATCGTAAAGAAGGAAGAAGCTGAGTTGCGGAAAGCAGTGCTGTTACGGTAAGGATCGGAATTTAGACGTGTGATTATAGGACGGGCTTTAGCTATTAAAATAAATTAAGGAAGTTAGGATTCTTAAGATAACTTTTAGTAAAGTTAAGCTATTACGATTTCATGCACTTATTCACATAGGGTTTTAAGCTATCGTTATATCACTCTAGATTTTCCCTCTATAGTTGGCTTGTCTTAGATTATTATATTTGGTAATAATAAATTGAATTTCTCACGGCTAGGTTGAGGAGATGGCTTCCCCAAGTGGAAGGCCATTACAATGCAACCAACAAAATTATGCCTGGTGGACCGTAAAGTATTATGATAATTTGCTGAAAGTTGCAGAAACCCATCCTGACTTAAACGAAGAATTTAAACAAAGTTGCTTTGGTATCAAACGGGCCACTAAACCATTTTCTAGACAACCAATTGACCTGGTAATAGAGCAAACTATAAATGCAGACACTGCTAAAAGTCTCACAGGTGTCATACACTTAACAAATTCAATTTCGGCACATCATTGGTGGGCTCGTAATCATGTTAGCTCTACGATTATAAATCAAGTTTATCTAGAACTAGGACTGCCAACTCATCAAGATATTTCAACAGACTTAAATCTTCATATTACCCGGAAAAATACCAAACAATTGAGACAATTTATCGCTACCTTCGATCGATTTATTAATCCCTTCTGTTCAGAAGTGCCCGAAAACCAACTGATAAATATTTCATCTGGAAAATCCACATCACCCCCGATAGAGGCATTCCTTCTAAATATTGAAAAAAAAGGAGATTATCAACGTAAAACATTTTTTTCCGAATATTTATCAGATATTAACAGATTTGAAAAAGATATGAAGAAAATATCCATTGACAATTTCTCCAAAGATTATGAGAAAAAGAAGAAAGTTCAAATAGGTGGTAAATTTCAAGAAATTAAAATCCAAAGGATTTATTTGGACGCATGCTGGGTATCTCTATGAATTACAATGTAGACATTTCAAAGATTTTATCTTACCCAATGACCTCAATACCATTGTCCATGTATTATTTGGATGGCACTATTTGTAAGACCGATAAATTTGCTTTGATGAAATACCTAGAGAAAGAGGTCCAGCATGAGCAACCACATGAAATAGATGTTCTAATAATTGATGGTTTTTTCCTATTGCATACAATTAAAAATGTTCCAAAAACATTTGTAAACATTTCAAAACAATTGTTGCAAATGGCACTCAATTACAAACATCGAGAATTGACGTGATCTTTGATCAATACTTTACACCAGGGCTGTTCAACCCAAATGACCTTGTGGGCCACTTCGAAAAAAACATTATAATCTTGCGGGCCGCACATAAAAATATGTACCTTTATATCATCTTTGGAAACAAAAAAAAATTTATTGGAGTGAAAATTTAAAACAAAATGAATTATTGTTTTCATTATTTTTCATGTATAAAGACATAAATAATATAATACTGTTTATATAATGTGATAATAAAATGATCAAATAATGTTTAAAATATTGCAATTGTTATTTTCTTGAAAATTACGGAGTTCCTTTTGAATTGATCTTTCACTACTCATTGTTGAAATTTTTGATTGTGCTGTCATTCTCAAACGATTAAGTATACATTGCCTTTTGTCTTAACCATCCTGAATAATTTTTTTAAACTTTATAAAACATCTCTGACTGCCTCTTGCTTTTTGGGAACTCCAAACAGAAAAGGAGGAGGAGAAATCAAAGTTGCACACACAGAGAATCGTGTACCATCCATAGTATAGGATATGCATAGTGCAATTCGGAATTTATTAAAAAAGTAATTTATTATAGCAATATCAAACGTAACTGTATGATAAAATATAAATCTATTTTAATCTAAAAGACGTTTCTATTATCAAAATGGATTTATTTTAAAACAAGAACAGTTAATAGGCAAATACATTGTAGATTTATATATAAATAAATTTCAAAAAGAAAAACCTGATATTTTAAATTTTTTTTAAAAGAGTCAGTGGTCCGCAACTTATGTACTGGCGGGCCACATGCGGCCCGCGTGTTGGACACTCCTGCTTTACACCATCGATCAAAGATTACAAGCTTTCCCAATGGTTAGAATCTGCGCTATTAAGAGTACACCATAACTGGGCCTGAGCAAATTCGATCAAGTGACTTCACGAAAAAGCTGAAAATTTTAAAGAAGCTCTGGTTGTTGTTTTTTATTTCGCATTGGGCTACTGATGAAGTTGTTCCATTTATTGGCAACAAAATTATACACAAATTTCAGAAAATGTCATTCTTTCACTATTAATGAATCTAACAAAGTTGTGTCTCAAGAGTTGATGAAGATTTGTCATGCCCAGCACATGAGGAAGCAGATACAAAGACAGTATACCATGCATGTAACATCAACTATCCAGCAGAAATAGTAATCAGAAATATTAATACTGATATTGCTGCTATAATGCTTGATAACATGCACCCTCTTAAAAATGATTCGGTTGTTTGGATCCAAAATACATGCAGAGTTAGGACAGTTAATTTGTCAGAGCTTACCTGGATATCATGCCATCACAGGATGTGATTTTAATCGTGCATTCTTCAGGGAAAAAAAATTAAAACCTTACAAAACATCCAGAGTACTAGGAAGCTTTCAAGAGCTTCGGTACTCGCGAATTAATTGAAAATACAGATGAACAAAACGTCTTTAATATTATTCAGATTTATATGCAATGTATACAATGCCAGTAGTGTAATTGATGTTGATGCCACTCAACTTCAAATGTTCATCAACTTGTATACAATCTCTGATGTAAACGAAGCTTTTGTCCGAAAGAAGTTCCGAAATTTTGACGCTAACAATCTACCACCTTGCAAGAGCAACTATACATGTACCATTTGGAACAATGCTCATCTGAAAAATCCAGCCACATATCAACCAGAAAATAATGGCTGGTTATTCGAAAATGATAAATACTATTTTAAATGGTTTGAAGGGGATCAACTACCAAGTTATGTCAGTGATTCATTTAAAACTCAATCAGGTATGCAATTATTATGTCAAGTTATTGTACATAATTTTTAAATTATTCATAATTATATAAACTTGCTTAATTTTTTTCGGAAACTGATGGAGAAAGCGGTATTGATGACAATCAAGCCACGGACTGGAGAAGTACTAACGAAGATGAAAATATCGACGACAATGATGTATTTTTACATGTAATACTTTTTTTGTACTTAGTAATAATTAAATAATATTTTTTACTTTATATAAGATGCTTTTAAACATAATAAAACTATTTTTTCATTGGTTCTTAAGCGATCGCAATAAACTAAACACCCTATCTCACTCACACCCGTTTGAACAGTTGCCTTAAACTCACACCTGCAGCAGACTTTCAATGTGTCTGGCAAGATGTAAAAACCATTAAAACTGTCTGGCTATAGAGGTAACATCTTTTTATAGATCCCCCAAGTAACATATATAAAATTCAGCTTTTATACTATAACGAAAGTATAATTTTTATTTAAAGTTAAGGGGTGTCTGGCAGGGGGTTGCAACTACACTATGTGTCCGGCAATGGATGACGTGATTTCTAATGTTATTCTGAAGAAAATTGAGCTTTATACTTTATGGAAGTTGAGGTACTATTTTATGCACCTTTACTACCTGTTACATGCGCAAGTAACCACAATTCAAACTTCATACTTGCTGATCGTTCTTACCTGTGTTGGTGACATCTGCATAGAAACTTTCAGCTTTTATAAAATAACGAAGGTCTGGCAGTCGTGGGCTATAAGTATATTTCTAGTTAGATTGCAGTATTTAGTTTTCTGTTTTGAGATTTTTTTAATAATAATAATGATTTTATAGAGTATTGATGAAAGTGTGACAATACATCAAGATATTGAAACAGTTGCTCAAAAGTCTAATCATTTGATTTCAGCAGGTATAAATTTTTTTATTAATTTGATTTTAAAATGTATAATACTGAAGATGTATATATTTGTTAACATTACTTTAATCTAATGAATCTGTTGAAAATGTTGTACTTTTCCCTACCCTTCCATTTCTATTAATTAAAAAAAAAGCTTTTTATTGATCTCTAATTTTTTAAATCTTTTCCAGGCATGTAAGAAATATTTGAACTTTATCCTAAAAACTTAAAAATTTCTACCATCACTGTAAAAACCATATAAAATTCTTTTATTAGCTTACTTTATCTAAAAAAATCTTGATTATGAATATCTTGGTTTTTAAACCAACAACTATTCAACAGGCATAATGTATGTAGAAAATTTTATCACCACTATTTTGACATGTGTTGACTGATTGTTTAGCAATTTTTCTGTCATTTTAACATGCGGCGTCGACCTAGAAGGTTAATATTATACAGCTTAACTTGTTTTACAATCCATTCATTATATATGTATTTTACGAATTCAGTTTTTTTTTATCTAAAGTTGTTATATTATTATCCTAAAAATTTATAGGCAGCTGGCTTACATAATGACTAAGAATTTAAGGCATGTGATGTCAAAATGATTCTTTATTAGTATTCAAAAAATTTGAACATGTAGTCTTCATAGAAAGTTTATGCCAGCATAAATATGTAATTACAGTTCATATTTATTCTTATTATAAAATAACTAACAAATTTATACTGCTTTATTTAGAAAGTTAATTGTGTAATTAAAGCCCATATATAATGTTCAGCATTAAAAACAAATTTATTTTGTTTGAAAGAATAGGGAAAATATAACTTCCACTTTTAGCTCAAAGAAAACTCCATATAATCTTGAATAAAAGCAACTTTTATTAGAAATGAGGCATATATATGTATATATATTTAATAAAATAATCCATATATATTTTTCTAGATCCAATGTTGGCTGCAAATGGAAGTCCAGAAATAACAAATTCAGATACCGAATCAGAGAAACAGACTTCAGAAGATCATCTTGGTCATGCACAAAACTAATTATATACAAAATGTTGTGTTCAAAATAAATATGAAATTGTTCAACCTTATACAAAGTTGATGTATTAATTTTAATACAATTACAAAAATTCTTATGAATAGACTTATCACAGATATTAATATCTACATTTTTAAAAAATTTTATAAAATTTTTTATGTATTTAAAACTGTAAAAGAAATTTAATATTTTTAACAATGAGAACTTATGTTTTACAAATATCAAAACAAAAATTCTTTTATAGTAATTACATTTCATTAAAAACAATCTGCATATGCAAAATATAAATTCAATAAAAATTAATATATAAACTAAGCTATAAACATTCTGGAATATTAAGTAGTAAGACAAAATTGAAATGGGCATGGAAATTTTTTATTCATGTACTTGGGATTGAAAATAACCCATTTCATTTTTAAAAAAAAAACTGTATTTGGGAACATATGTTTACTTTTTCATGTATAATTTGATTTTTCCAATTAAATATGAATATTTTATTAAAGCATTAGCTGAAATATATTTCTTATACATGATTGTTAATATATAGAATACACATAGTCAATAGCTTATAAAATATTTAGTAGTTTGACAGGGGAAAAAAAATTCAATATCTGAATAAAATTCTTTGAGCACATGCAGATTCCTAAAAATGATGACATGTTACCAAATGTTATAACTTACATAGTAATAATAATTTCTATAAAGTGAAACATTACTTTTATAGAATTTGGCACAAGTCATGCAGTAACATTCATTTTTAAAATCCTCAATCTAAAATGTACTCCGATTTTAAGAATCTTTAAAATCATATTAAACATTTATTGGAATAATCATCAAACAAAACCATTGTTATTTGTTTAAATATTTCTAATGCTTGAAAAAATTATAAATTATGGACATAAGAAATTCAGTAAGTTTCTTTTTAATGGATGGAGGAATAGCTTAATTGTGGTAGATTCATGAGATCACTAAATTCTAAAAATATTTTTTAAGCATTCACATACAATATATTTCTGGAAGTATACTGGCTTTTTTAAAAAAAGAATTCTTGGCTGTAATATATATAATAGTAATTTTATTTCAGAGAGAAGAAAGGAATGTAACACTGTAAGTTGTTACTAGCACAAATTTCTAAGTAACTATTTTAAAATACTTTCTTATACAATTTAAAAACATGTTCTGCATATTCGTTCATAACTGCAATAACATTGCAGAATCAGGCACTTGGAATAAATGTAATTCAAACGTTAAGGAAAAGAACACATTTACCACTTAAAAATATAAATACATAAATATTTATCACAAAAATGAATGAAAAAAATATTAATTATATAACAAAATCATGTTTTTAAATTCAAAACAAATGGCATTTTTCAGCATGAAACAAATTTACTTTTTTCTGATTCATAATTGTATGCAGTTTTTTGTTTCATTGAAAATCCATAAAACTAATATAGTAGTATAGGGATTTTTTTTTTACCATATCATTTAAATTGAATATGTACAGTATTCTTTGGTTAAAAATTTAAATATCACAATGAGTCTTTGAATATGCAAATTTCAAAAAATTTGGAAATTAAACATTAAAATTCATTCATGCTTTAAGTTCTTTCAACCTTATGTTTTTCTAAGGAAAGAACTTTTTTAATAACAAAGATTAAAAGAATTTAAATACTATTTATTTAAGAAAAACATTCATTTTCAAATAGGAATGATTAATCACTCATTATTTAATATAAATTTTCAGTTAAATTACATTATAAAAATATATCAAAACAAAAATACTCGATACAAGGGAAAAAAATATTTTATACATAAAAAAAAATACTTTGGAAAATAAAAACTTTGCTTACACATTCCATCCTATACATGTAAACAGAAAATTTAAAATATTTTATAACTATTTAAATCACATCCAAGAATACTCTTGACTACCATTAATGTATAATAAACAAAAATGCCTTTAAAAACTTAGAATGTTATCTAAAGGAAGGAACCTAATCTTGGAACATGATCTAATACGCCTACATTCCTCATTTTCTATTTACAGTTAGGAAGAACTCAGACTTACTTTTAGAATTGTACAATACGGTTTTACAGTCAAAACATATGGACAAATAAAATCTTGATAAATAATAGTTTTTGCATAGTTAAAAAAATACAAAAACCTCAAAGCACAAATATAAGTAATTTCACGCACATGCACTTACTCCCCTTGATTGAGATTCACCTAAACATACATACCAGAATACTGAGAACACTATACACCTGATAAAAACGTAAGGAATGAATATAATACTGTGACTGTAATGCCTCACAGATGGTAATAACAATTAGCACATACACAAAATAAAAGAATAAGTACAGTATTGAAGTAAATTAAAATTCGAAATTTGGGGTCAACACCTCCTTCATTATACCAGTGTATCTGAAAGTACAAAATTCAAATTAAACAATATTTTTTTGTTGATGCTTAAATGATGTTATAAAAAATAAGAAAACAACAAAATTCAACTCAATATTGTTAGTGATTAATAGCAATGCTCTTTTCTAACAAGTTTTGCAAGATTATATATTTAATCCTACATTCCAGTCAGATCTTAAAATAGATATCTACGTAGAATGTTGAGATAAACTAATTTTTATCTTGACAGTTCTTTAAAAGGACTTAAAAAAATAAACTCAAACTTCATGATTGGAAATAACCAAAGGTAACAAAAATGTAACAATGTCTCAAATATAGATGATTTATATTAATAAGTGCACATTTAGAAAAAGTTCATAGAAACATCATTCATTAAAAAAAATAGCTTTAGTTAAAACTAATTATTTTATCTATTTGAGAATTTAACATGTATATTAGAAAAATTATACAGCTAACTATATTAAAAAAAATATCCTGCAGGTTTGTTTGTTTTTTTGTCAATTGATTGATTGATTGATTGAATATTAACGTCGCACTGTTCAGCAACACGAGGGCTTTTGGCGACGGACCACATAATTTTGAACCATGGTCAAGTGACGTGGACAACACCTGAGCTGGCCCCTCTCTAACTACCACCACACCAACGGGAGGACGTTTTCAGCTCCGACAGATTTGCGTGCATCAGCTGCCCTACAGGCGGTCTTTAGTGGTACTGGGCTCGAACTCGTGACAAGGCAAGCCACGGTCCGATACCTATACCCCTCGGCTACCGCGGCCTTGTTTTTTGTCAAAAGATGTTATTACTATCACATAAACCACTTAAATTGTATGTTAATTATCTTTGAAAAATAATGCACCAGATACATATATCCACATTTGCCCCTTGCCCTCGAGTTATATTATTTTGTGATATATAATTATCCCACTACAACATTTAAAACATTTTTATTTTCCAAATATCTTTATCTGACAAAAAAATATAAATAAAATTTCCAAATCAAAGGTCTAAAATTATATATAAATACACTTAAAATAATTACATTTTTTTGATGCAACATTATCTACTTTAAATCTGTAAAATATCATTAAAAGTATTATTCTCTAACAGTATATTAGTGCTAACACACTTATGATCTTCATTTATATATATATTTTATTTCAGAATTTTTAATAAAATTACACAACACACAAATTTAGACACAAGCATTTATAATCTATCAACTTGTATTCAAACACAACACAAAATGAATTTCAAATTAAGAACTCGAATATTATTGATTCTAACTTTTTTTTACGGCCTTAAACAGAACGGGTCACAAACTGTAAAAATAGATCCATGGTTGAGATGTCAAGGACATGCAAAAAAGCTAATTCTATTTTAAAACTTAAGAAATTTTATAATAAAGCTATGCATTGTAAATGAGATAAATCAAAAGTAAAAAGATACTTCAATTTTTTAAAAAAATAACAATTTCACATAATAAGCATAAATCATTTATATTTAAAAATTCAAAAATTATGCTTGTTTTGATACTAAGAACTTAATTCAATAGCACGACAGCCCAAGAGGGCCAAGGTCCACTGTGCCCAATTCAGTGTATGCAACCATGGGTCCTGAGGTGCATGAGCAGATGTTCTGGTTAGGAGGAAATTAAATGTTAATGAAATAATTAAACTATAAATTATACTGTAGTATCATTTTATTATAAATTACTTGTCATATATACATTTCTCCTTAGGAAATCTCTAAATTTCATAAATAAGAAATATAGAACTAAATATTGAATTTTTTTTGAAATTCTGCTCCAGACTTTTAAATAACTACTTCAAATATTTGAACTAATGACACTAATTTTAAAAAAATTTTATGCAAAATAAATGCATTGATTTGAAATTGTTTAAACTGTACATTGTAGTGTTTAAAAAAGAATTAAATTCTATTAAGAGTAAGCTACTTTACAAGAGAAATTATCTATTTTATCAACTTACCAAAGTTATATGAGACATGCACATTAGGGAAATACAAACTGCAAAGAACACATTCAATACAAGAGGAGGCCAATGTGGAAAAATGAAAGCACTTATGACAGTTACCTATAAACAAAAAATAGCCAACTTTAAAAAACTGAAAAGAGTGTATTCTCAAAAGAATTTTAAAAATTTAAGCTAAATTACTTAAATTTTAAATTCAAATTGAAAATATTTATGCTGACATAATTATTAAGTACTTACAGAAACAATGAGTGAAGTCAAGACTGCAAATGATGTATTTACAACACGGTCCTGAAATTTAAAGTTATGAAACATTTTATATAAAATCAACCATAGCTTATATAGAATACCATTTAAAAAACTATCAATGTTGGGATGCAAGATTATTTATTCAACAAAGACTGAGAATAAAAAACTGAGAATTGGTTACTTATTATTTTTTTATTAACTGTTTTTTTTTATTGTTTTAATATTAAAAAACTTATACAAAATATTTAATACTAATGAATATTGCCAGTTAATGTTCAGGTAAGAGTATTTAATTTTTTTTTAGTACAATTCCATTAGTCTGGCAGTAAAAAAATATAAGGATGCCAGAGTCTGCTAAGCCCACCATATATCATGGTATGCAATTTTGATTGTTGGACTTTCGTTTTTTTATTATATATATTGTAGCTTTTGCAAATAAATTTATTAGATGCCACAATACTGCAATTACTAATCAATGAAGAAGCTGCTTTCTAGTTAGTTCAAGATAAAGGAATTGTTTATACATATACAAATTGAGTTCATAGAGATATACTAAAATCATCTCTCAAATCACTGGATTTAAAATCAAAAAACCATTATAAAGATTACAGTACAAAAATATAACATTACAATAAAAAAAAAAACTATAAATAATGCAAACTATAGATGGAAAACAAAAGAAATAAACAGATCAAATGGTTTAAAATAACTGAAACAGCCTTGGCCAGAAATCAACTGTAGTGTTTATGAAGAAGAAATGTAGAAATTAGTGAGAAAAAAACAATTGAATTTTAAACCCAGATGTTTAAAGATATATTATTAAATGTTAAATTATCAAAATATAATTCCAGTTTTATAATTGATTATTTTAAAATTTATATAAATTTATTAAAGCATGGTAAAATCTTTAAAAGTCTGAATATTTTTTGGTTTTGGACTCTTTTTACGAACTAGTCTTACTTAGTATTTAAATTTCTTTTCTTTTCATAATTGTACAGTATTAAAAGAATTCCCATAGGGAAGTACCAAATTTTGTTAGAGATAGAGTATTATTTCACTGAAATTGAATCCTTTTGAAATGGAATCCTGGACATACATAAATTCCTATGAATCATTGGAATATGAAACATAGAAGGCCTTATTTTTTCATATTTAATAATTCAAAGAGAACTAAAACTGATCAGTATGAAATATGAAAGCATTAATAAATTGAAATATACTTGAAAAATGGTAAAGAGTAGGAAATATGTCAACAGAGAAATCAAGTTCTAGAAAGAGAGAGATGCACCTAAATACCAAAGTTCTCTAACGGATCATTTAAACCAGGGGCAGGCGCATACGTGATACTAACATTAATGGTCGTACGGGGTGAACTGGAGTCTGCCCCAATCCTTTTTTTAATTATTTTTATAGTACAGGATAAAAATCGTAATTCCAGAGAAAAAATTTTCTTTGATAATTTGAGAAAAAACATCAATTAAACTGAACCAAGAAATTACAAATCTGTGACTTTAATAAAGGACACAAATCACAACTTTTTGCTATAGCATTACAGGAATGTTATTTGCAGGCAAAACTCTCATATTTTGTTCAAGTTATTGTAGTTTTATTGTCTTTTGATGATTGACAAATACCATGTTGAACTTTTCTTGCTTGTGTCTTTTTGACAGAACATATTGGGAAACTGCAAGATTGTTTAACGTTAACTAATTAAATGTTCAACTGTGGAGAAAAAAACAAGGCTAATTTTGAATTATGCACTTGATGAGGCACATCTGAATGAGAATGTTAAAAATGCCCCGAAGTCCGCATCTGCAACTAATATATGCAGGACTGACAAAGAAATTACAGCCTTTAGACGTCAGAATTAACAGACATTTAAATAGAAAGTTCTGAAATTACAGGAACAATAAATGTCCAATGGAAAAAAGAATTTTACAAAAAATAAATTTTCTATACAATTTATTATTTATAATTTTAATCATTGTGTATTTCTTTTTTTAAATTTTCTGACACTACATTATTGGCAGAATATATTTTGGATTATTAGTTGTAAAAATTGCTGCAGATTATATAACGTTTATTTTTTTACTTGAAAAAAGGCTTTGCAGATAATACGCCGCTGTGAATTATATACAGGAAAATACAGTACTCAGTTAAATATCAAATTGTTGAGTTATTTTCAATTTTATACTAAATTTTTTACACTAAATTATACTAAATTTTATACTAAATTACTCAATTTTATACTAAATTTTTTATACTAATTTAAAGAGCCTAGCTGCTGTGATGACTGTCTTATTTCATTAAACTATACATCAGCTAAAACTTGGCTTAGAATATATCTAACAGAATTATTGATTCATAAGACATACAAAAAATTAAACATTTGTTCATTCCAAAGTACAGAATATAGAAGTTGATACAATCATGATTAATCCTACTTAGATTTTAAAGTATATATTGCTTTTCAAAAAGGGATAACAAATAATTAAAATTAAAATATTACCCTCCATTTTGAAACTCCAAATAAAGGCTTATCAGTCATTTGCCCGAGTGATGGAGAGTAGTCATGTCGATGGTCAGCCATTCCTGATAAACTCTGGAATAAAAATTGTCACTTTATTAGAGAGATAAAGTTTAATAAATATAACACTCTAATTTTGAGGAAAGATCAAAGTTTAATTCTCATGTTCTTTCTTACCTAGATGTATTTTATTTCTATGACTTATTATGATAGGACTAAGCACCTTTTTATATAAAGGGGGAAATACTTTGAAGAAAGTTTTCTTTCGTTGCCTTTTTTTTTATTATATTTGTTAGGTTATAGTTTAATTCAGTTTCTTTTTTAACGGGGTGAGGATAGTGTCAAAGATTCAATATTTTATGGTAGTATTAAATTTGGCAATAGCAGCAAAATTGTGGGCATTGTCAAAAACGATAAGCAAAAACACAAATATTAATAAAACAGACAATATTTTTCATCCACCAAAACACCACTTTTTTTTATTATGCTTTGATTACATGCAACAACTCCTTAAAGTTATATTCTTAATGTTTACTAGACTCGCATTTTAAACTTGCTGCCAGAAATGTTTGCAAAGAGGGTATACATTTTTCTGCTTTTAGTTATTTATGAAGCAATAGGACATGGCTTTTCTACCTTTTACATGGTGCAAATTGAAACCCTAATTGCTTATGTTGTGAATGTTTCTTTAGTTACATTATCAAAATTAATAACCATATACAAGGAAAAGCAATCTTAGTCAAGTACAATGGTAGTAGACACCAAAAGATCACTATTTAATATTGAAGTGCAAAATGTGCAAGTATAGTGACCACAAAATTCTGTTAGCATTTAGAATTTCTCATGTTAATGATTATGATTTGAAAAGAACTTCATAAAAAAAAAAGAATGCACAGAAATTTTAAAGCAATTCTGATGAATTCTAATATTAAAAATTAATGAGAGGTGATGAATGAATGATTAGGTGGCACTACAAAGCAACACAAGAACTATAATGATATAAGGAAGAGAGTACAATTGCATTATTCCCTACAAAGACTTGTTTATTATATGTTTTTCCTTCCAATTTAAGCACAGAAGTAGCTTTATTGTGATTTGAACAGAGATCTCATGATTTTCTGCAGACTCTACTGTTACCAGATGGCTGAGTAATTGCAAAAGATTATGTAGACATTTCAAACAGCCCTATAGTACAAACAATTTCCTCCAGAAGTAATTTTCTATGAGCATGAATCTCCATTAATCTCTTACAAGAACAAAGATTCAATTTACACAGCTAGAAGGTATCTTTAGAAGGTTTGGAAAATATGGATATTGAATTACATCCAGCACCTCAATATTGCTATGTCACAGAGATTAATTTTTTAGAATACAGTATGCAATATATGTCAACAGTTTGCATTTCTACATGAACTTTCTTGATATCACCATGAGAAATGGCATATTTCATTAAAAATCATATGGGATTTACAAAATTCCATTTCTAGATGCTTTTCAAAAACAAAAAATCCTCTTAATAAAGCTTTTTATATTTTTTGTGGTGTTTCCCTTATATTGAAAAACACCTGAATATAAGTAAAAATATTCAAGTTCGATGGGTTTCTTTGAAAAACAAAATTTATAGCACAATTTCGATACCAATATAGATTTCTATTAATTTAAATAACATTCCATTAAGTTTGTCAAGTAATCATACTGTTTTTGAAAAATATATAAAATATGGTTATCACTTTGAAGATGGTAGATGTGAACTGCCATATTTTATTTTTCAACTGTTGGCGATAGATGATGGAATTTTACACATTTGCAAAGATGACAACCATTCCAGAATATGTTAAGCATTTTTAGTAAACGGTATTTTTTAAAAATATTTTTCAAAGAATACTATGGGTTTTTTTAAAATAATAATGGCATAAATTCATGATGGTCACAAGATACATGTAATCACATTTTTTCCCACTGAGTTTAAAACTGATGTTAGACTTATAGATGTTAGAAATATTTTACTTGTGAAATTTAGGTACAATTTCAAACTCCATAATTGGGTAGAGATATTCAAATATTAAGGTTTTTAAAAAAGGTTTTTTTTAAATTAATACACATATACATAAATATATTACATTATATGTGTAAAGTACAATACAAAATTTTACAATACTGTATTGTAAAAAATCTCTCATTTCCACTTCATTAAAATCTTCTTGCCTCAACATGCATCTAAGTCTGCTAACCACAATTTATATCAAACTCAAATTGATTTAAGTAATTTTAGAACAGTTCATCAGAAACTGTACATTTTTAAATTAAAAAACAAAAGAAAAGCTTGAATGTTTTGGCAATCTTAATTCACAAGAATCTGTTAAAAATAGTTGAAGTAAAAAAAGAAATGAAACCTAAGATATTTTGAAAGAAATTACTTCAGGAAAACAAAATTAATAATTTAAAACCTAAAGGACATTAAAACATTATAATCATTATCTGAAATTTTTTTAAATTATGAGGCATTGTATCAGAACTTGATTTGTTCTGCAACTAAAAAAATTATATATTGAGAAACATTAAAAAACATTGTGGTTAGGATTCTTACATCACAAATCAGCATTGTGGCTAAATCCTGACAACAAAATGCATACAAACTTGTAATGTTATTATATTGTTCAAGATCAAACAGATATCTTAACTTCCCTTTACATACAAAATCCTGAAAATTCCTTTAAATGACAAAAGCTTTACCACCATAAAGAAATCTGAGCTTGTTGATCAGTCATCAGACACTAAAGTAAGCACAGCAACTTGGATCGTTCTGTTTGAATTGCAATAAAGATCATTCTACATATTCATGCAAAACCACATGCTAGATCCAAGAAAAAGATGACTCGGTTATTAAAAATGACTAAAATATTTCATCCAAAAAGATTTTTAAGAAATAGTCAATGACTGGGCACTTAAAGTTGGCATTTTGCTTTCTTCAATTTAAAAAAAAAGTAGCAAAACACTAAAACGTTAAAAAAAGGAATTATGCCTGACAGATTTACTACTAAGGCAATACAAAATGACATCATAAGATTCAAAACATTAAATTCAGCTTTTCAATTTCTTACTTTTTTACAAACAGTTTTCGTTCTTCAGAACATTTATCATGCTTCTGAGTAGATGAAATCAACAGAATCTGAATTAAGAATGAAAAAAATAAATCCATTCCTTAACACACAAAATTAACCAAAAATGCAAATTTTAATAACCCTTTGTTCCTTAAGAAATAATTACAAAAGCCTCATTTTTTAAAAAAATATCCCGATACACACCAATAACATCTGCAATCTCCATATATTCAATGAAGTATTCGAAAAACAATGAAACACGGCACACACAAAAACAAGCTAATATTAGAGTGTCTAAAGTTGAAATAGTAAACATTTTAGAAAATCAAATAAATGGACTAAATTCATGTGATGTCATAGTCACATGATAACTGAGCCACGTGTTTTCGGCCAATCAGTTCATAAATTAATGCGATGTCATAATTATATCAAATATAATCACGCGTTTCCAGCCAATTAGTGCATGTGCTTCACTGTTGCCATCTTTTGCTTTTTGCTGAAACTTTCTTTTAGAAAGTGCATAGTTGTCAACGTTTTAATAATACACATAGTTAAAAAAATGCACTTAATTTAAAAGTATTCGTATAATGTAAGTATTTTTTTTTTAATTTTGAAAACTGTTTGAAGAATTTTTACATGTGAACTCTTTAAATGTTATTTAAACTTTACATATTGAACAACTAGTATGTCAATTTTTAATCAATGGGAAACACGTGATTGCCGTTATCATGTGACCATCATGAATTTAGTCCATTGTGCTTAAAAGCAATAGGGTAAACAACAATAAACATTAATGATACTTTTTTGTTTTGTCAATGCAAATCTCACCAAGCTGACTTCATTGGCGACAACACAATTACACATTAAATAATGTTAGTTCAAAAAATTTTTCTTTGGAGGCATACTGAAATAAGGTTACCAAGACTATTCTGTTTAGCATTGATAGTATGATTTTTGCAACTTTATCGCTGCACCAGGAAAACAAAAAAGTACCAAATTAATTATCACATGCATAACAATTAAAACTGTTAAATGATCAGCATTCTATGGGAAAAGTAATGGTATCAAACTATAAAAATCAAGGTAACTAAGCTATACGCTAACTAGGCAAATACAACAACTTGTTGGATAAATCCCTAGCACACTAACATTAAATCAGCACCAAACTTTTCTAGTTAACATAATGTGCATGAGACAATCTATAATTCAATATAACTATTTTTACAAATATATACTCACGACATTTTTTCTGATTTTTATCAATCTAAATTTTAATAACCCTTTTTCAACAATTTATGTTAAAAAAATATTTTGCAAGCAAATATTCCTTACATATTAAATAAACTATCCAAATGTTCATTTGAAGTTTACATTGCACGAAATTATTAATTCTTTCCTTGAAAAATGGAAGATATATCAATTATTACACAATTGAAACTTTATACACGCATCAAAACTTAATGCAGATTTTACAAAACCTAATCTACACTGCACCTTAATACAAAAGAAAAATTTTAAGTACTAGTAAAAAGTAGGTACACATCATATACATAAATACGGTATTTTACATTAAGATAATTACCGTGGCAGAAAAAAACTGAAATGAATAAATAAGTAGAAAAAGAATGTTTAAAAAATGATTCATAAACGATACACACTTGAATTTCGACTTGAAAATAACCATCGCGATATAAACTACTTTTGTCCATAGTTAAAACCGACAAATATTTGTGAGAAGAACACGGCAAAGTAATAAAATAAAAATTTCAATTTCGCATTGCAACAAATTTATCTAAAAAATGATAAGCTTTCTCGATGAGATTATTTGTTTATCGAGGAAACAATGTCATAGGAGTAATTATTACTCATGCAATTTTAATTGCAAAGCAAATTAGTCGAAAGATGTTTTGGGGCATTTAGTATATTTAAATATATTTATATGCATACTTAGATATAAGGAATAAAACAATGAAAAGAAAAAATATTATCTGCCAAAGTGTAAAGAACTTACCAGACTTTAAATCCTATTAATAATTATCGTTAAAATGATAAAAAGCTTGTCAACAAGCACATATATCTTATCATCTTTCATTCAAAAAATTTCCTATAACATATTTAAAATTCTACAAAAGAAATCAAAACTCCTTTTCAAATTGTCAAAAAGAGGAAAGCTTATAATATAATCAGTATCTGCAAAGCACAGTTTCGAAAAGTAATAAAATAATGATATAGCAAACTTGTTGCCATTTGGATATACATGCAGATAGCAATCTCTTCAATATCTGGAGTAATCCCTGAATGCTTATTCTTTTCTATGGAAGTTAATTTACTTCGTATGATCCCTGTTTAAGTATAAATTCTCTTTATACTTAAGTTATTATATATTTCATGAATTAATCTGTATGTTAAAGTCAACAAAAGGGAAAACTAATTTTTAATTATTAATGAAAAAATGGTCTTATTACTTCCACTTCAACTCTCTGTTGACTGTTTAGTCACAGTCATTTTTAGTACGTAATTCTTAAAATTGACATTAAGTTAGCTTAAAAAATATATATATATATGAAAGTAGATCCAGGTACTGAGAACTGATCATCTTACTCTCGAAAGTTTCACTACATATTTAAACATGTGAGTTTGTCAATCTTCTCAGTATATATAGATGGAAATGACGATTAGTTTCGTTTTAAATATTTATGATTACTTCCTTGGACATTTTTTAATCAGATTCAATTTCTAAAATATTTCAATCGTATAGTTTCGGCAATAAAATAGAAATAACTTATTTGTAGTAAATTTCTTGTGATTATTCTGTAGCAAACAGAGTTCGCTTTTTTTTTCTTTTTGTGTTCTGATAATAAAAACATTTGCCATATTTGTTTCCTTGATACCAAATATGTGTATTTTCTAAATTAGCCGATTGCTACTTTGTAATAATTTCTTATTTTGATAAATATCTTCGTTAATTTAAAATTTTATTCAAATATGTATTATTGATTTAGTACCCTCGAAAATGGACCATTATTTACCGCTTATGTTTTGTTAGCATTAATTTTCCTTATGCTATTTAGACAAACGTAATATATTTAATATAATTAAGTAATCTTTCTCTGAATTGGAATATTACTATTCTGACTTGTATTTTTTTTTTATAAGTGTAAAATATTTTGAAAATGTGTGGGATACTTGTACTTTCGACTTAACTGTCTTGAATATTTTAAATTATTCTGAAAAGGTTTTTTTAAGGTTGTCAGCATTTTTAAGTACTGTAAAATCCGGCGTATAACGTGCACTTTTAACTCCAAAAATAAGATCGAAATTTACGGGTGCGTGTTATACTCCGGGTATAATGAGAGCTTTAAAAATTTTAAAAAAACGTAGAAAAAAAATTAGATTTCTACATGCATCAAAATACAGTTTATTTAAAAGAAATTACATTCCTCGTGAGCTTAAAGGGTTGCAATTCTAGTAATATATTATTTTTTTAAAAACTTGGGATAATACCTTGAATAAATGACTGTAAAACATAATGGCATTGCAAATGTACATTTCAGGCTTTGTAAAAAAGGATGTGTGCGTTAAATGGCGAATGTACCTAAAAATTAAAGATTACAGCTTGAAAGTATAGGTATGTGTTATATGCCGGGTTTTACAGTACATGTGTCCCATGTGCTTATCATAATTTTTTTTAAATTTATTTATGTATGTTATTTTTACATAAATTTTCTTCTCACAATTTTAAAGTATACTTTATAAATCATAATAATTTGATTTTAATTTTTGTTGAGAATTCATCAGGATGAACAAAGCATAAAGTAATATGGAAAAAATGATCTATATTCTTAGGAAAGGAAGAGAAAATAAAACACTGGGAATAATTGCTACTGCATAGTTATAAGATCTTTACAAAACTGGAGAATGGGTCCCACACAACACAGATATTATCTTTTTCACTGGACCAAATTTCCCATAGTCCTTGTGTTGCTTTAGAATACAACATTAATAAAAGTCAAATCAAATCTGAAAACAGTGCTATTCTGTTTATGGAAAGGAGTTTCAATATTATACATAAGACTATACCAATATTATATATAAGACTGATAATATTGGAAGGTATTTAGAAATGTCTTTCTTGGATATCTTGCAATTTTTGCAGAACTTCTGAAAGGAAAGGTAACAGATCTTTTTCACTCTTCATTCCTAAAGAGGCCTTAAATGATGTAATATGTTAAGTCAAATGTGTGTGTGTGTGTGTGGAAATTAAAAAAATGTTTTCATTTTATAATTACTCTTCAAATAATTCAATTTAGATTAAAAACAACATAGATTAAAGTGAAGTATTGGGTGTCCCATAGAAAAATTGGTGATTTTTTGATGACCTTTAGAATAGGTCACTAAATGGTTGATATCAGTGGCGCACACAAGGGGGGTTCCGGACCCTCCTCCCCCAAAGCCCTTGATTTTTTTTTATTGGTTGTAATTCTAAGTATATAATACGTAAAATTTAATTAAATATTTATTATTAATTTTGTTAATTAATGCTAATTATTTATTTGATAATTAGTTTTTTTACTGTGTTTTGTTCCTGAAAATCGACAAAATCAAAAATAGCACGATACAAGAATGGTGAACTTTCCCGACCCCTTGAAAAAATTCCTGTGTGCTACTGGTTGATATGTATCTATATTCATTCAAAATTAGCAATACCGCCAAACCAAATACATTGTATCAATATGAAATACAAATTTTCATGTTTTTAAAATAAAATTGGTTTTTAGTGAATTAAAAGGGGGACTATAATGTAATAAGAAATATACTTACCTAAAAAGTAATGCTGACATATATTTTTATTCAGTCCTAATTCTTCTAAAGGGTGAAAATGCAAACTGCTCATTTATCAGATTGCATATTTTGTGAATCTTTTGTTATATGAACTTAGAAAGGCGAGAGTAAAATTGATTATCATACCTATATATTCCATGCATTGATTTATTTTTATATGATGGTTTCAAGACAAGTGTTCTGCATGACATTTCTTTCTTTTGCAAGAAATTAAATTATGCTTAGCTTTTCAAACTTACATATTTGTTGTGAGCAAAATTTGGATTACACTTATTTTCTACAAATCAATTATTCTTTCTCATAGACCTAATGCAATGCTCATTCATTTCTTTTCTTCTTGGATTTCCAAACAATACATTAGTTGAATCCTTTGCAACCAAACACTTGTCATTCATTCAAACCAGACTTTATATTGTATTTGAAATCAAAGTTTTAGTCATGCATTACTGTATCATATGCATTTTTCCCTTTTGCTCTAACAAGGAGAGGGCATGAAATGGGTAATTCATTTAGGGACAAGATTTTGTGTTGGTAATCATAGTACTCTTTTAGAGCATTCAACTTTCAATCTAATAGTGCAGAATGGACAGTCAGTATTCATTTGTAGAATATGAAATTTCAACTTACCTTATATTCAAATAAGTTTAACCAAGCTTCAGTGGTGCTGCGATTTAGGCAGTAATGTACCTGCATACCACATGGTCACTCAGGTTTGAGTGACTATTTTTTTCAAAATTTATTGATTTTTACCGTAAATTTATTTTAAAAAAGGCTAATTAAATATTAAATATTTTATATAATTATTTTTTATTTTAAAAAGTAAAATTTGTTACTATCATTGTATAAAATGTCATTTAATAAGCCTTTTTTTTAAAAAAAAAGTGTTTAATTGTAAAAATAAATGAATCGGGAAAAAAAAATGAGTCACTTGTGTGACTGGAACCCTGAAGCCAGAAGCTTGGTTAAACTTACTTGAATATAAAGTAAGTTTGAAATTTTTCAAAGGTTATTTTCTCCACATTGACTGTCCATTCAACACTATTATATTGAGAGTTGAACATCCTAAAAGAGTACTATTATTACATAAAAGTCTTATCCCCAAATGAATTTCCCATGTCATACCCTCCTCTTGTAAGTAATTAAAAAAAAGTAAATTACAAATAACAACCAATAGAGAATATTGATTTTCATTCAGAAATATTCCACATTTCAGTTTATGAGTTACCAGAATTTATAGTTTGCCAGAATGGAATCATTATTGTACTATGAAATTGCCAAATCTCAGAGCCATCCTTCATTCCAGGTGACCACTATGCGACAATTTTGTAAAATATCGAAATAATTTATTTTATTTTATAAAAAGCATGGAATTTTTTTTTTTAAGTTTATTTATGTAAATATGTACCTTTTTCTGAATTTATGATATATTTGGATGTATACTTTTAACTTTGTTAGGAATCATTGTTTTTATATTCTAATGAAAACTATGAATTCATTTAATTTGTTTCTTTTTGTAGAAAATATGAATTGGTATAATGGTTCAATTCCAGAAGCTGTTGCAGAAGCTAAAAGAAACAATAAATTGTTTTTAGTGTATATAGAAGGTAATAAAACACATAATATCAATTAGTATTTATTTTGTTAACTTTTTACAATCCCATTGTATTAAAAATGAGCTAGCTTTTTACATTTTATTAAAATGTTCAACTTTAATTGTTATATTGTTTCATATATATAGTTTAATTATGAGATTTATTATTCCTTACTAAATCAAATTATTCTCAAAAAGAGCAAGCAAGTTTTCTCAAAGCATTTAGAGATTTTATTCTTAATTATGTGTAAGTCATGCCATTTGTTTTAAAGAAAATGTCTAAAACTAAACTTTTTACATTAAACAAAGCATTCCTGTAAAAATAATAATAATAATTCAGAATAATGAGAAGTAGTTCTACAATATTTTTTTTACAAGTTATCTGAAATCTTTTGTTAATAATGATTAATTGAAATGGGTAAAGACATTTTGTCTTATTTTTAAAAAAAATCAGTTTATTAAATTCAATTTGATAACATTATTTTAAATTTGTTTGACTTGTTATATTTTTGCAAAAATATAACACTGACATTAATCATTTCTTATGGTGATCAAATATTGCAGTTAAGATGGTGATTGATTGTGGATCATTCTAACTCAATTAAGAGCAATATATACAATGCTGTCGGAAAATTAGAAATTTAGTTTGTCAGTTATCAATATAAAATTTCATTTAAATAATAATTCTCTTTTTTTTTTTTTTGGATTCCCTTTTAACAGAATTTTAAAATGTGGAATTTGGTTAATTAAAATTCAATATTTGGTTGTGAATTTACATTAAACTATTGAAATTGTAATTTGACTAAATAAGTTATATATTTTTACTCTTATTTTATACATTTTTATGAAAATTCTTAAACTGTGTTATTAATTGAGATGATAAATAGTGGCTTAAAAAAGTTAAACATGTAATGTTATTTTTAATTTTTCAAAGCATACTTGTGCATTTAATTATCTTAAAATCACATTAAATATGTATGTTAGGCAAATAATCATTTGTTACAGTCAGTCGCAACTGTTCAAACATGTGAATTAGTCATTGAAGGTGCCAGCATTCTGATGAATTTGAATGGTGCATTTGGAGGGTAATACAAAGTGCTTATAAACTATTTTTGTTTATTTTTTTAGGATATTTTTCTGTAGCTAAAAATAAAACAGCAGATTAGTGAGTACTGGTGTGCAGTTAGATGCAATGAAGTAGGCCAGTCAATCAAATGTGTCTGTCTTTTTTATATTGATCATTCAATAATTTCTCTCTCCCCTCCCCTTTCCAGATTATGTATAACAGCAATTCGAACACTTATCCAGATACTTGTACTTAGTCATTCAAGGACAATCCTTTTTGATGATTGGTATTTTACTATAATAGAGAGAGTTTAGTGGAATTGGCAAGCAATCTCCACAAAATTTACAGCATCTCTTGGTAAGACAATATTTTCCAGTACTGTGCATCAAAGCCTCTCATAAATGGATTGTACATCGATTTTCATTCTACTAACTGTCCAATCTGGAATTTTGCCTTTCTGTTTAAAGTGGTGTGATATATCTATATCAACTAGATTTTTTTTCCATCAGATTAGTTCAGCATCTTATTTATGAAGGAATCCAGATTTGTTTTGGAATTAGATAAGCTTACAAGAGTGTCTGGAGAAAATAGGCACTCACAATCTGGTACACAAAAGCTTGCAAGAGTTTGTCTGGAGAAAATAGAAACTCACCATTTGGTACACAATATTAACAAGCATCACACATTCAGAAGGTAGCACCATGACAATGTAGGCTGGATTTCAATGGGGTATCCTACCACAATACAAAACTTCAAAAAGCATTTATATATTTTTACATAACACAGGATAAAATACAAGACCTTATTGTGTGATTTTATGCCACAATAAGTTGTCCCGATTAATGATGAAAGAGATAATGGCTGTTCACATGAATCAACATCATTGATAAGTACCTGGAAGATTATGGAATTTCTCATATGGAATATCTGGCATGTTCCCCTGACCTTTCCTGTTCCTTTTAAAAATCTGTTAGGTACTTCAGGATTGTGATTCTATATATGTACTACTTTCAGTCTCAGAAGCTGGGAACTGTCCTAATGGAGGAATGGCCATTACTAACATCTGTGATGGTTGATCATCTCATTGTAAGGAAGAACAATTGCTTTGTAAATATGTGAAAGTAGGGTAGTCACATACTTTATTAATGTAAGTTTTTATAGAAGAAAGAAGGCAAAAGATGTTTCTACATAAATTTGGTATTATTTAAATGTTACGTACCTGATGAAAATTATATTATTTCAATTTTGTACATATTTCTTGTTTGTCTCGTACATAAACATATTTGCTGCCTTCATGTACAATTTTTAGGAATTCAAAGCTTTTGCTGCTGTCCACATGCTTAACTTTTGAAAGTAAGTATATATAATTTTAAATGCAAGTAATAATTTGCAGAAAAAAATTAAGTAAAAGAAGATGACCTTTTTCTGAGTTGTTAACCTTTTATGCGTATTTGTGAGAAGATAAAAATATAATTAAAACTTCTAAACTTGTTTCAATATTTGATTGAAATTATTTAGAAATCAGTAAAGCTGGTATTTTAATCATAATATTGTTATTGAACATTCTTATTTTAAAATTTTATGTCAGTTAAGAAAAATGTATTATGATATCATTTATTTTACTTTGTTCATTTTTTTAATGTTTTTAAAGGCAATGATGAAATGTCAAAACAGATGACAGACACTTACAATAATCCAGCTGTTGCTGAGAAATTATCTCATGATTCTATTATTGCTTTGAAACTTATTGCTAATAGGTATGTTTATTTTTAAATTACAAATATATATTCCGTTTTTTTGTTTTTAAATAGATGTTATTTGATGGTTTTATTGTTACATATGTAATTGATTTTAATTTGTATTACATATATATATATATATATATATATATATATATATATATATATATATATATATATATATATATATATATATATATATATATATATATATATATATATGTACAAAGTTTATTTTTTTACTTTCAAAATGTTTTTTATTGAAATTTATAATTTCAAACATTTATTTTAAGAATTTAAGCTATTTATTATGATATTAAAAATGTTAGAAAATATTACTGTTTATTTTTTAGAATTTCATGATTTTTTAAAAACACCCCATAAACACTGAACTTTTTAAATTGTTTTATTGGTTTTTTTTTTTTTTTTGCTAACAAATCATAGTACTACATTATTATATATTAACTGTTAAATTTTTTAAAATTAATTTTTAACTCTTTATATTTTCAGTGTTCCATACATGCAATTTTGTGCAATCTGTATCCTTTGTTAAATGCTAAACAAATGTGTAAAGTTTTAATATTAGTAAATATATGTATGTGTATAGATATATAAAGTGTGCATATATATTGAAAACTGTCGCTCCCCCTTTCATTTATAAAAATCACTTAATATGTTTGAATTATCTCACTTTTTTTAATTAGTACTTTTTTGGAAATTTTTATTAGAATAAAATTGTAGTATTATTCTTAAGCAAAACTTCTTCAGGTTTTAAAATAGCTGTAGAATGTTTTCTAATTTTTCCTAAGCATTGTTAGATCCTGTTTTAGTCATACCTTCATCTTTTTTCATTGGTGGCAATGGTGCACCAATTGAAATAATCACAGGAAGCTTAGCTCCTGCTGAATTTTCAAAAAAATTGGAGAAATTGCTCGAAGTAAGATAAAGTTTTTATCATATTAAAAAAAATTATAAGAATTAATTTTGTTTTTCCAAATACTTTCTGTATTTGTAAATATTGATTTTTCATGATGTATGTCATAGTATTGTTTTTCTGTTGGTTATAATTTTGAATTTTTAATTATTTGTAAGTACTAATAAAAAATATTAGATAAACTAGTTCACTGCTTTATTTTCATTTAATTTCTGATGAAGTGATGTTTTCTTTATAAATCTGTTTTCATTTAAAGTAGGAAAATCTTAGAAAAGTAACATAAAAATGTTACTTTTGAAAATTTTTGATAGTTTAATGGTGCTGTTTCTGTTTGAGCTGTAAAAAAAATCTAGATGTTTATAATGGAATGTATAAAGTATAAAATTTTAAAGTGTAATTGCTTATATAAAGTACATGTTATCTTTAAAAAGAAAGCTCAAAAAAGAAAAGAACTCAAGATGGGAGTTTTATTCTTGAAAAGGCATATTAACTTTGGAAAAGATATTTCAACCATTTCGTGATTTGTTTATACATAAACAAAAATACAAATTAATAATTTTTTTTAAATTCAAGTTTGAAGAAACTAATAATTTCTAAATCTAGTATGAAATGAATAATAATAACAAAGAGTTTTATGTGGGAATAAAAACAAAAGGAATTGCATGTTGTTGCATATAAAATAACATTATTAATTTATAAAATAAAATACCACCTGAACTTGAGAGAAATGTGGTTATCTGTTCAGTTCTGGTTTTGTGGGTTATGAAGCAACAAAGGCTATTATCCCCAATGTGGTTATCTATCAAATTTTACTTTTTAATTTTTAACAAATAAATTCAGCAGTCTCTTTTCCTTTTTTAAAGACTTATGAAGCATCTTTTCAAATGAAAAAAGAAAGCCAAGTTAACTCTACATCATCATCATCTAAAGAACCTGAAGTATCAATTCCATCAGGATCACAGAATGAAAATTCCGAGTCAGAACCTTCAACATCACAAACTGCAACAGTAATAATTTTTTTATCAGCTTTTCTTGATTACAATGACATTCTAAGCTGAAGCATTTTTAAATATTCCGTAGCATAACTTTATGAAGATTATTATGTATTAAAAATGTTTTTTTTTAAGAAAAACATTTTAGTTTAAATCACACTTGCATATGAAACATATTTAAGCATTAAATTAATTTATTTTGAACACTTTTTGGGAAAAAAATAAATGTTACCTTTAATATTTTAATACTTATTGAAACATAAATCAATTCATAATTTTTTTCATGAATATATGAACTAAAATTTTTTTATGAGTAGGCTAATAGAATATGGATTTAAATATATATACATTTTATACAGGTTAATTATAATATAAATGGAGGGAAAGAATGATTCTCTCAGACATATTAAAGCTACATTTAAGTTCATATCTAATAAATTTAGTTATATTTAATAAATATGCAGTTTGTGTCTCTCTGTCTTCAATTAAAAAATAAGTCTGCAATTTTTTTTTAGCGCAACTATGTGTATTTTTTTTATCAGTATTAAATTTTTTTTCTATTTTTAGGCTGCAGAATCTTTACAAGAAAAAATTGAACGGTAAGTTTATTTCCATTTTTTAAAACAAAAATCAAGTATTGATTTTTTTTAACTTCATATTTTGATACTTTTATTATAATTCTATAATATTCCTAAATCTAAATACAGTCGACTCTCGATAATTCGAACTTTCGATAATAGGAACCTCTCGCTAATTCAAAGTATATGCTCAGCTCTTAGAAAAACTCTTGATATTTAGAACTAAAACCATACGTTTTGGTGCTCTCAATATTTCAAAGTAAAATTTGTGGTTGGCCAGACTACAACACGCGATAATTCGAAGTTATCCTATAAAACTCTCGATAATTTGTACCTTCAATATTATGAAGTTGGATTCATTTCCTGTGCCTAATTATCCCACGAGTGGTTTTTTTACTGAACTTATTTTCAGTCCAAATTGTGCATGTTGATAGAATAACTACTTTGTTTATTATATTTCCGGTATTTGCTAAGCAAAATTTTGATTTATTCGTAAGCCATCTGTTTTTTCTTTTTCCGTTGATACCCAAGCTTTAGACGGATAAAGGAAAAACTGCTTTCTTTTTTATTCACTTTGCAGTAATGAGTGATGCTTCCTTTTACAAGTATTGTACAATAATTTTGATTTGTGTTGAGTATTTATTACTAATAATGAGTCACATTTAAACAAATGTTTTTTTTAAAAAATAAAGCACTCAAACTACATCCAAGATAATTCAGCAGAATCGTATTATGGCAGAGAATTGAAAGCGAGAAACAAAACCTTTATATAAAAATGTACGAGGCAAAGACAGGGATTTAACTTTATTCTATTATTTTTTTAAAAAAAGAGCGGTAATGTGCCACTAAGAATTGCTCCATGTGCCATAGTTGTCGACCCCTGCTATTAAATATACCCTGTAGCTGAGTGTGAACTGTGAATACGCCTTGTGTTCATTTTAGATACCAAATTTTAAATTAAAAATATTATTTTACTAAAGTTGTGGTGATTTGTTTCTTACCTGTTAATTTCGATAAACCTTGGGCCACTACTTTACACCTCACCTCAGTGTCAACTTATCATGCAAAAAGAACGACATGTCTTTTAAAAGTACAAGTGTTTAACAATTCTGAAAAGCAAAAGGTGATAGAATCAGTTGAAGAAGGTGAGAGGAAGGTCGATGTAGCCAAAGCATTGGAAATCCCAAAGAGCTCGCTCTCCACTATTCGGAATAAAGAGAAAATCTTAAGTGCATCTTCGAGTAGAGTGAGAAAACGCGTTAGTAAAGGTAATTTTCCATGTCTTGAACAGTGCTTAGTTTCATGGTCAGATTGGAAGGTCGAGGACAGAATATTCATGGGTGGCTCTTTATTGAAGGAATAGGCTAAAGCATTCGCCAAAGAATTGGGAATCGAAGTTTTCGCTAGTGAGGGATGGCTACAAATTTTAAGAAAAGGAATGGGGTAGTCTTCAAAAATTGTGGGAAAAGCTCAAGTGTCGACATTAACGCTTGTTCTAAGGCGGCAGAACTCGCTTTGATCTAATAGGAGTACGAACCACGTAACATTTTCAACACAGATAAAACCGACTCTTTTCAAGTGTTTACAGAAAAACATTTACATTCAAAAAGAAAAATGCCATGGAGAAAAACATAGCAAAGGGGAGGTTAACTACTTTTACTGGCTGTAAACATGGACGCTCAGAAAGATTACTCTTCCCTGTAGGAAAATCTGCAAAACCTCGGTGTTTCAAGGGCATAAACTCATTCCCTACCAAATACCATTCAAACATGAAGGCATGGATGACCACCAAACTCTTTAACCCTTTGACGCGCGGAAAAATAAATTCGCTGAATTTTTCAAAATAAAATTAATAAATGCTATGTATAGAACCTAAGAACAGAGAAAATACCTTTAAAAATGTAGTACATTCTCCCCGAGGGGAGGTGGTTTCATAGGAGTACCACCCAGACTTACACATAATTCTCGGATGAACAATATATGATTTGGATCAGATTTGTAAGATTATTCTTTATATGTTTTGTAATAAATTTACTAAAACAAATTATGCAATATTAAGTATTAGAATTACATTTTAAATGTTAAATATTACAAAATATAACTATAAGAGATTGAAATCAACTTCAATAGCCAGATTTTTCATTGTTTCTTTATTATTAAATTATTAAAACATGCAATAATACTGATAAAAATTATCTTCAAAAGATTAAATATTAGCAAATTTAATTGAAAGAGGTAAGCAAAAATAATATTAAAAGAAATAGTATCGCTATATTAGAACATATATTCACCATCCAAAAAAAATTGACCTCCTTCAGTATAAAAAGAACGTAAATGAGATGAGGAAAAATTTCATCTCGAGAAAAACATCACCATTTCAATATAAACAAAATCCCTCCCCAAAACAATGGCAAAACTCCATAAATTATTAGTTACTTCACTGCCTGAGTCAGAAAAAGAAAAACAAGGGGAATATCTCTTACGCTGAGTGCTAAAGTCGGACAGTTTTCATAGTTTAAACACGCGGTATCCCTATGAAACCACCACTTAGAAGACTTATTATGAGGTAGTTCTTTTATAATTTATCATTCTAAAATTAGTTATGCTATGAACAGCATATGCAGCAAAATGTACATAACTTTACTTTGAATATTTATCTGTTTTATTTGCTAAAGAAACTTTTTTGAAAGTGTTCAAAAAAGGTTTTTAAAATGATGCATTTTTCTCACAGAAAGAAGAGTTTTTTAAAGTGCTGACATCTAGTATCTTCTATGAAAGATAAAAGATATCAGTAGAACTATTGGTTTCATTCAAATACCACTGCGCGTTTAGAGATTTTTAGGAAATGGTGGTTTCGGAGAGATACCACCGCGTGTTAAGGGGTTAATGAATGGTAGGTCTCATTGAACTCGAATATGAAAAGAGAGAAACGACATATTCTCTTATTTTTAGACAACTGCACTGTGCACAATAACGCATCACCTTTATCAAATGTGAAACTTCAATTTTTCCCTCCAAACTTCAGCCACTCGACCAGGGCATCATACATATTTTTAAAACTTTTTATCGGTGTGAAGTCGTTAAAAGCGTTTTGGATATCCCCGAAAATCAGCAGAATGTAACTATTTTAACAGCTTTGATCATGATTGACAAGGCTTGGAGAGCTGTTACTCCTTTGACAATTCACAGCTGTTTTAATAAGTCAGGCTTCTCCTTGCCGAATCTGGTTGATGTGAGATTTGGACAAGATTTGACTTTTGATGACTACTTGTTGGTTGACACGAACATTGCTGTATGGGGAGCTCTATCTGAAGCTGAAATTGTGGCTTTGGACCACAATAATACAGAAAGTGATGATCGGAGGAGTTGACTCCGGTAACTCTGTCAGAAACTAAAGAGTCACAAAACAAACTATGCAACTTTTTCCTTCAAAATCATGTTGATGCAGACATTTTACAGGCTTCATTTGTTCTAGAAAAATCTATTGACAAAGTTAGATTGAATGCCTTAAAACAAAAAAAGATAACAGATTTTTTCTACAAAAAGGATTAATTATATATAGTATGTATATTTTAATAGTTGTTTTCATAAGTGTATTCTTTTAATATAGGACTTTTAACTTCTGTTTTATTTTTATACTGTATAAAATGTACTTTAAAAAATTATGTACAATTGTTGCATTATTAAATAGTTTTAAATTTAAATGTGTTAGAAAAAAAACTTATCTTCATGTATTTTGAGAGTTTTTTCCTACCCTCTTGATAATTCGAAGTTTTTCATTGGTCCCTCCAACTTCGAATTATCGAGAGTCGACTGTATTTACTTATCTGGAGTTTATTTTGTTAAATTTTAATGAAAGTGAAAACAT
Source organism: Trichonephila inaurata madagascariensis (assembly GCA_019973955.1). Taxonomy (NCBI): domain Eukaryota; kingdom Metazoa; phylum Arthropoda; class Arachnida; order Araneae; family Nephilidae; genus Trichonephila; species Trichonephila inaurata. The sequence continues at coordinate 92,987 of BMAV01008444.1, read as the reverse complement.
TTTTACTTTACAATTAAAGTACAGCAACTTTTTTATTGCTTTTTTATGAATTAGATTTTAAAATCTGAATTTTTAAATTATGGTTACTATATGTTGCCATATTTCTTCTAAATATCCAACTAAGGTATAATATTTTTTGTTACACATAACTATTTTTTGCTGTTAAAATAGGAGTATTGTTTGTTATTAATTGACTTAAGGATAAATATTCACTATTTTTTGAATATTTCTTTTGTATTGAAACATCTATATCTATTATTTTATGGCAGTTAAAATTAAATTGAAAGAATATTTGCTTAAAGTTTGAATATATATATATAGTTTTATGATCAAAAACTTATTCATTAACTCATTTTAATGATTACTTGTTTTAGCTTAACACAAATGCAAAAGCGACTTTTTATATATGATTATTTTAAACCACAGTTATAAAAATTTCTTACATTTGATATAAAATTGCATTATGTAAAAGTATCATAATTTTAACGATGGATTTATAATTTTCAACTTCAAAAGAGTAATTTGTTATAAATACTATTCCTTTAAAAAAAATTTTTAGGGCAAAAGTTCTTGTTGAAGCTCAGAAGCATCAGAAGGCTCAACAGGAAAAAGAGGTAAAATTTATTTTGTGTAGTTCGAATTTTACTTCTATATATCAATTTAAAAAAAGAGGATTAAAAAGTTTATAATTAAATAATTCTTTTTATACATGAAAAAATATAATCTATGTGTGTAAAAATTCACAAGCATAAGAATTTTAAGGGCTTTATTATTTTATGTAACAAAAATATCCTTTTTATTGATTTTTTTTCACAAACAAACTTAAATAAAACATCATTATATATGTTATAATGAAGAAAGGGACTAATTTATAGTCTCTTTTGGTAGAAAAAATTGCTTTTCAAAATATTGAGTTATTTTGTATGATTATGAAATTCCTTGTGATTGAAGGCAGTATTCTTGTACTTACCTGCAATTTCTTTATGAATATTTGTATTTATGTTAAATTAGCTGAAATATGCTGTGTTGTGTGAGAGTTAAATATTTTTTTAATAACTTTGCTCTGTTATCCATTTCAGAAGTTAAAATTTTTTCCTAATCTTTTTTTTATTCTTCTGCACCAAAAAAAATTAATACATTTGTTTAATGATGAAATATAACAATACATTATGAAATATAAGAGTGATGCCTTTTTACCAGTATTAATCTAGATATATATTATAAATGCGAAAGTTTATTTGGATGTTTGGTCATCTTTCACACAAAAACAACTGAATGGATTTTAATGAAACTTTACAGTAATATAGCTTATACATCAGAATAACACATAGGCTATAATTTATAAAGATATTGTGTGAAGTGTCCAAAATATAATGATATTTGTCAAGTAGAAAAAAAATTCTGCCATCTGCAAGCAATTTTGGTGTGCGCTGCAAAAAAGCCCACGACAGCATGTATCTATCTTTTATTTGTGAAGAAACCCTTTTTGTGTTTTGGCTACGCAAGCTTCTAATTTATTCCTGTTATCAGCGTAATCCCTAATTTTTTTTATTTCAGAATAAAACTAAGTTTTGAAGGGAGAGGTTGTTATTTATAAATCTCTCTTTATTTGAGTATATATATATATATTTTATGATTTTATTATGCACATTTGGTAGCAAGAAATTGATCTTTTTTCAAATTAAATACTTTTATTGCTTTTGGTACTTAAAAAGTATATAAACTTTCTCTTACACAGTACATCATTTGGACAAATTTTCAAAATTAGTGTGTGTTTAGTAGTTAATTATAACACTATAATTTTAATTGAATAGGCAGATATTGCATTTTTAAATATAAAAATATAGGTATTGTACTGTATTTTTTGGAGTGAGGGAGGGAATGAATATTAACGTTGCACTGTTCAGCTAGACGAGAGCTTTTGGCGATGGACCACAATTTTGAACCATGGTCAAGGACGTGGATGACACCTGAGCTCTCACCCCCTTTTCCTAACTACCACACAACACCAACTTGGGCAGGAATATTCTTGAAACCACTCTTTCCAGGATATATGGCAGCACGGGTTCTATGATGGTATTTTAGCGGGAAGGTGAATAGTTTTGTAGCGATATTACGTTTCAGCGGATTGCAAAGATTATTTTTTTGTCCCAAACAATTGTTAATGTCAAAATTTATGTCTTATGTTTTTGTGGTTAATGAAGACCTTAAAAAAACGATTTGCCTATTTTTTTTAAATGAACGTTATATAATTAATTTTACAGTGGAATATCTTTAATTTATTAGCTCTAACGGTTTAAAAAATTTCCCAAAGTGGAGTATTTTGTTTATGTATTTTCCCTTTTAATTTTCAGGTGTAGTGATCCAAAAATATTGCATGAAAAAAAACTGCAGAAAACATAATGTGGTAAATAAAGCATTAACGTGCATTGCTCCCACACGGTTTGGGGATAAATTATTTTACACTATTTTAAGCGTTCATTACACAAAACTTTTAACAATGTGTTACTTTTGCTGAGCAGAGATCAGCTTAGGGAGGTATTTTCAAGAATCGACCCTCAAAAGTGTTCTGGGGAGTTATAAATAAAAAAAAAAATCCTTTTTATCATCTATTAGATCTACAGACTTAAAATTTAACAAAGGTGTTTTTTTTCTTTCTTTTTTTGTTCAGCTGAGATGTGCAAAAAGCTTTTTTGTTTAATTTACAATTCACATAAAATTAACTCATTAAAAACTTCTTTATCCTTCAATCTGTGTTTAATTTTTCAGTTCACCCGTGCGAAGAACGGGTATACTAGCTAGTAATTAATAAATTTCATTTATCTTGATAGTGATAGTAAATTATTAAAAATTATTGTTAATAATTATGTATGTTGCAATTATAAAAATTTAAGCTTCCTGATGGTGCTCACATTTTCTCTCATTAACAGTTTGCCAGCAACAGTAGACTGGAAAAAATTCATGCATGTGCATTAGGATCTCCACACATGCACCAAACTTCACCTTCCTAGATTCATATATTTTTGCATGTAAAATTAAAATTTGATATTTTTCAATAGCTTGCATTGTTTAAGGAACAGCTCTTAAATTTAATATGCAACTAAAAAAAAAGGTTTTGCTATTTTTCAGTTCTGAGAATGAATGACTTAAATTAATTATTCTCATTCTAAAAGTTGTCCAATAATTAAAAATAAGTTTTTCACATTTAATCATGGATAAGTACATAATATTAATGTAAAATAAGTTATTATATTGATTAAACTTGGTCTCTGCTGTGTAATATGCCTTTATTTAGAAGACAACTCCTGAAATTCAGAATACTCATTTTGTGAAAAATATCGCTGTTACATTATTATTTAATAGATTTATTCCTTTTAAGAAAAATCATTTTTTTTTATTTGTACAGAAAGAAAAGGAAGATGAAATACAAAGAAGGAATATGGGTAAAGCCATACAGCAAGCTCAACAAACTAGACAAGATAATGAGTTGAAAGAATGGGCCAAGAATCGTGCTAAAGAAAAGGAAGAAGAAAGATTAGCGAGAGAAAAGGTCAAGGCAATGATAGCTCAGGATAGGTAGTATTGACATGTTTCTCAAAATTTATATCGAATAGGGATGACTTGAAGTTATGAAAAAAGAAAAGAGTATGAAGGAATTGTGCAAAATATTAATAATATAATCTGACCAATGTCTTTAGAAGAATATTCTAAATTCTTACTTTATATATGTTTATGACTTTTTACTACTTTATTTGTGTTGATAACTTTTGTTGTATTAATCTATTTGTTATCTAAATGAAATAGTTAGTGATAATGTGTAGTTGTAAAAAAAAAAAAAAAATGATGGAATTTTAATATTTTTTGAAGATAACAAATGAATTATTTAGTTTATTTAGTTTCCATAAAGAATCTTCTCATACTTGAAGCTATTTTTCCCTTCATTTATTTGATTTTTCATCTTAAAATTAGTTTAAATTTCAAATTTCATAAAGTTCTACTGGAAAGTTTTTGAATTGTAAGGGTTTTAAAATGGGTCCCGTTGCACAAATCAATTAGCATTTACACAATTTGATAGGTAATTTTTTTTTCTGTTTTAAAAATGTACAAAAATTGGATGGAAATTTTACATTAAATATGAATTTACAAATGCAATTTGAAATAGATGAATAGTGACATGCTAAAACTTTTTAAATGTTTGGAATAATCTTGTGTTTGAAACATCTGAACCAGAATTTTTCCTAGTTATTGTCAATAATTTGAAAATTATTGAATGAGAATTATACAGAAAGAAAAAAAAATTATCTGTGTAGAGGTCATATATTAGGTTGTGATGGTTAACCGTGTGTGCCACTCAATTTATTAGCCAACATTCAAAAACATTATATTAAAATTTGAAAATATTATAATATGTAGCCAATTTTCAATGTTTTCTGTCTCTCTTCTTTTTCCCCTTTAATACCTCTGGAATTAATAATGAGATTTTGATTAAATTTAGAATCTAAGCTGATTTAAACTATTTCTTGCTTAATTCTGAAAATAAAATAAAGGGGTTTCCCTTTTTGGAAAATTATTTTTCATAAATTATTGACTATGTTGAGTTAGTTAATCAATTTACTGTTCAGTTAGTTCTCTTTAGGCTATTCACAGTAATATCAATTTTATTCATCCATAATTAGAATTGCAAGTTATTCGAGGTGTAACATTAAATGAATTTTTTTTTAGGACTACATCTTTATTTGTATTGTTATAGCCAGACTGAATGTTTTTTTCCCCAAAAAAATGTTCAGTGAGATTTTAGAGAAAATAAATAAGTGGAGTGAAAAAAAGCAATTGCAGATGTTTCATTATTTGCAACATCCACTTTCCATTGTTGTATTATTTTGTTAGATTTCTAGTATAAAAATTGTGTATCAACATAATTTACTGTGAAATATTTCTGAGAGTTCACATGTATGTCATACACAAATGTGAGGTAGAAGATACACATCAATTTATGTAAAACAAATGGAGGTGTACTTTTTGAAGAATATTGCTGATTATAAAATCAAGATACATTTTTATACCTTATATGAGTCAAAATTTTTTATCTCTTTTTCTTTTTAAAATATGTAAGTCTTTGAGAGACAACCATTTTTTAATTTCTTGCATAAACTGTGTTTTTTCATTTGGTGTGAATTTCCATCTACTGTGCTATTGATTAACAGTGTTAAATTTAGAACAGCATTTGAAGCTCTTGTACAGTACAGGTCAGATGATTTGACAAAAGGCATTATCCTTGTGCTTAATCTCAAATAATATCTGCCTATACACTAATAATAATATTTGTTGCTTTCTATGATTGCTCAGAGAATTACATATATTTGTGAACTTGAACATATTGGTTGTGAATGTTGGAAAATACTTTCTTAAGTAAATAAAATCTCAGCATTGAGAATAACATTAATGTAGAACTGTAAATTAGAAATGTTGATCTGAAATATTTATTTTTTAACAACATATATTTTCTAGAACAACTATTTAATTTATTAGTATTATGATTTTTCAATTGATTCAATGAATTTTAATCTTGGTTTCTAAAAAAAGTTTGGTGTTTGATGTGCACATCATTGTCTTTTATTATTTGCCTAGTATTCAGAATTAACCTTATATTAAATTTATATTCATGGCACTAATTTTGAATTTTTATTTCAATTTTGGTAAGATATTTACATAAAAATGAGTGCTTTAATCAAGCTTTGCACATAATTTTCAAGTTAATTTTTAACTTGTAATAAAAATGATGGAATGAAAGTTGTTAAATGTTATAATGTCAAATATTTAATGTTTCCTATAGAGCTGAAAGAGCTGCCAAATACCAACAGGCCAAAGATGCAGAACAAGCAGAGAAAGAAAGGCTTATTAGAAATCGAGAAGAATCTGAAAGGGCAATGAGAAATGCAGCCTTATCCAGGTAAATTTTTGTTATTTTTTTAGACTTTAATTGCTCAAAGTTTTTAATAAAGGGGTTAAAATATCTTAACTGCAAAAAAAAGTTTTAACATTGAAATGTGTCCTAAATAAATCATTTCTCAATTTAGTTTCTCAATAAACTTCCAGAATAAGTTTTATCACATTTTCCCACACACAGTATTTGAAAGATACTAAATTATGCTAATCAGATTAATTTTTTGATTCGAACATGGCTTCACTTTTGATAGAAAATGTATATTTTCATTGGTTATGTATTAACTGAACAGATGAGTTTTTGAATCCCAGATCGCAGGGAAAATATTTTAAAATGAAAAGAAGTATAAAAATTAAAGGTGTTTAATTTTCATGTCCTTGCTTTATTGCAGCATTTTTCTCTTTAAGAAACAAAATGCTTAATCCATTTCTGCCAAAGGTTTAAATTGGGAGATTAGGCATAAATTTGAAATAATTTAAAAACTGAAATTAATTCCTCAATATTTTTTAGTTATGTGGCATTCCAAAAAAAGGTATTCTAAGCAAATCAATTGCTGTATTGTACATGTGAGATAAAATTCATTAGTTGAATACCATTATATAGTGGAATGTTAGGCATAAATGAGTTAAATGGTAGTGAAAAATTATTTTAAAAAAATAATTAGCTTTTCAAATTTTTTATAAGAGCATCAGTGGCTTAACGGAGAACATTTGGGCTACTCTGCAAAGTCAGGCTTTGGGTCCCCAGAACCCTGCCTCCCCTCCCATGCAGAGGTGTATGTTACACCATTGAGTAGCATATATTTTTGTATTATCTCAATTTGAAAGTAATACTATTTTTTAACCCTTCACCTTTAAACACAATTTTCATTTGCTTATTTTTATTTATTTAATAGATTAAACTTATTTTTTGGTATTAATTATGAAATAAAATACCATTGTCATTTGAATTGTAAATTTATGTTGTATTTTGTACTTCAATTATGAGGTAACCATTTCATGACTATTTTATTTTTAGCAATGATGCACGAATTCAGTTTCGTCTGCCTGATGGCTCTTTTACTACTCATTGCTTTTCAGCTGATGCTTCCCTTGAGGAAGCAAGAAGATTTGTGATAGAGGTATTGCATAAAAATTTATTTATAATTTTTATATCCTTTTTATTGACATTAAACAAAAAATATTTTATTTAACATTGTGAAGCTCTCGCTTGTGGGGACTCCCATTCTACATTATCTACGCGACCTGTTTCTGTGGGGAAGAACGAAGGATCACTCAAATTATTCATTTTGGAATCTATTTATTAAGATCCTAGTTTAAACACAATACACAACAATAATAATCTAAGTAGGCTGATCTAGAATGAGAAGACACACAACACGTGTTACCTAATAATCGCATAATTAAACACTTAATCTAACTCTATATATTAAATGCTATCTCACTAGTAATCGCTCTAATTAGCTTACCGCTATATCCTAGGCAAACACCTATCTTCAGTATTGCTTGTGATGTAGCTACTATCCACTCAGATCCCCTTTTTCTTGACTGTACTGGAGGACTAGATTAAATTCCCGGACTTCGGATTCTTCTACACTTTATCTCAATTCACTTCTACATGTAAACATAGACCTCACATAGCCACACTGCGAACACTAAACTTCCACTATATATGATTCCCAATTTGCATAACCACGTTCTTCTTGAGTTGGTTGGAAATAATTGCCATTCTGGCCCCAAAGAACCCAAGAGGACTGTTATATGAAAATGCGATGAAAGCCCTGCCACAACATTAGTCTTTTCAAAATTGATATGAATTACAAAAATATTATTAATAATTACATTCTCTACACTTCCTTTTAATTTTATTCCTTAAGTTATTCTATTAGTTTAACTAATATCACTATTATTGAAAAATTCTTTTAAACTATTGTTGAATAGACTTTAAATGTTTTTTCCATAGTACATTACATTTAGTCCATAAAAATAATAGGATAAATAGTAATATATGTATATGTATAAAGGTAATAGTATAGTGTGTTAATTATTAATAGTTAGTATAGTCAATTCTATTTATTAATGTAGATAATATTATATTATTAATTGTAAGTTTTACATTTTTGAGACCATGTGAATTAAAATTATCTAATTTTAGCTTCTTTTTTTTAGTACTATTGAATTATTTAATGTCAGATCTGTACTGACTAATTCTAATATTAATATAATAAAACAAGTTTGTTTGATAAACAATGTTTAAGAGTTTTTTAGAAAATAAATTTAAAATTTTCTTTGATTTGGTCTTCATTCATGCAGCACACATTTAACATTTGTGGTCTCCACATTTTTTTATGAATAAGTTTATTATTTTTATGATTATTTGAGTACTTTTTTAGGTTTTTATGCATAAAATTGTTCTTATCTTTTCTTATTATTGCTCATGTCTTTTTAATAATAATTATAATTCATTCACTTATCTTTATTCCAGAAGTCTTTTATTGTTCATTTATATTATTATGTAAATTAAGTTGAATATTGCTGTCATTGTATATCAAAACTGGTCAGCCAGGTGCCACAGTTGGTTAAACTCTGGCCTTGTACACCCAAGTTTGGGGATTTGACCTCGGCCCAAGTCGGTGGTTTTCAAAATGCAAAAAATTGACAGCATTAGTGTGGCATGTTAAAGATCCCTAGAGTGCCTGTTTGGCTTGGGTGCTTTAAAAAAATTTTACCTTACAATCCGTCGTATAATGCACACTTTTAACCCCAAAAATAAGATCGAAATTTAAGGGTGCACGTTATACACTGGGAAAAACAAAAATAAAAAAAAAATTAAAAAAAAAGCAAAAAAAAAAAGAAATGACATGTTTTATGAACTAAAAGAGTTAAAATTCGAGAAATATACTATTTTTTCAAAAGTCTGAGATAATACCTCGTATAAATGACTTAAAAACATAAGAGCCTTATATACTAACATTTCAGATAGTTTCATAAAAAAGGGGGTGCGCATTATACGGCAAATATATCTAAAAATTAAAAAATGCATCTCTTAAGTACAGGTGCACCATATACACTGGATTTTATGGTAATTCCTGGTATAATTTCACATTGTAAACTCAGGTGCCCCGGGCTGGGAAAGGGGAAAATGGTCATAAATTTCATTGTGGGAATTTGAAACCCCCCTACGGTGCCCAAATAAAAAATATACCAGCCCTGGGGGAATGTACTAGATTGGCAACGGTATTTACCAATGTGCAGTCCCATTTTAAAGGGAAAAAAATATCATAACTTTTTCATATTTCTTAAACTTATACTCTCTCCATTACATTTATTTTCTACATTGTGATAGTTGTGCATAGTAAAAGAAAATACAGAAAAAAATTACTGTATAGGAATAAATCCTGCATAATAATAATAGTAATATTTATTTATACACATATGCATAACCTACCAAGTAATTTAACTTCTGGGATGAAAAAAGAAAGATTTTTATTAACTAAGAAATTGGTTGAGCTTTCATGAGTGGTCGTTTCTCTGGCATTCCTCTGGGGCATACTTTTAACCAATCGTTGTAGGATGGCAGTTGGTATTTTCTTCACTCATCTTGGGAAAGACAGGTCTGTTCGTTCTCTCATTTTGGACATTAGGGGCACCTCCTTCAATCGATGTTCAAATTCATCCCATAAGTGTTCAATGAGATTAAGATCTGTACTCTAGAATTGCCAGTTTCAATGTTTAAACCCATTATCATACCAAGCCATGGTGGTCTGGATAGTCGATGTTGTTTTACTGGAAGCACTAACAGTCTACCTCTAAAACTACTGCAGCGAAGAAAGGATATGCTCACCCAGAATGATTCTGTTGAGCATGCCAGCTATTGAGACCACTGACATATAGTCTGTAGACAATATAAAAATAATAATAAATTTTAAAAAAAACCAGTGAGTCTGTTTTTGCTGTTTACAAGTTCACTGTACTTGGACTTTTTACCACCTAATGATGGTGATCAAAGGCTTATGGGTAACTGCTGCTTAACCAAAATAATAAAGCAGGAATACTTTTTCATGGATAGTATTCACTGAAACAAGAGTTCCAAATGTCTGTTGAAACTACATGCGAATGTGGGCTACCAGTGGGCTTTGGTTCTTCTATATAAAATTTGACAGCACCCTAAGTCTTGAAGGCCCAACTTCAGAGGTCTGACATGTCAGGCTACATTCCAGCAGACACCACTCAACTTCCACTTGTAAATAACATAAGCTGTTGCATCTTTTTAAGGTACTTCAACTTTGTGGCTATGCCAAATAAGTTCTGATTACTTCTATGATAGCTGATGATTAAGTCATTTTCAAAATCAGAGTTCTGAACTGCATGCATTGTTCATGTAGAAGAATGTAACATTGTTTGTGAGACATTATATGGAAGTTGGCTAGCATGATGTACCACTGGACAGCAGATTAGTTCATTTTCCTGGGTGTCCAATTACTTCTTGGTTGATTATGTAGGCATATATATGTTACTCTAGTTTATATACCCTGTCTCAATATAAACTAAGCATTTTTACTGTAATTTGTTTAATAAATGTGAAATTTCATAGCAAATTTTGATATATTTTATTTTTATGAACATTCATTTTCTTATAGGTTGTTCGACCACCTTTTTCAAGTTTCAGTTTATGCACAACATTTCCCCGAAGACATTTTTCAGAATCAAATTATTCAGAAAGTCTGAGAGATTTACAGCTAGCTCCATCTGCTGTACTTCTAATTCTCCCAGTAAGTATTGTAAAAGTACATCAGTCACTTTATTAAAGGTTGAATAAATTAAGTTCTTTTAAATTTTAAATAACTTTAAAGTTTTTGAATTTTTAAAAATGCATGCTATTAAATGTTAAAGAATATGCCAAACATGAAGTATTTTTAATTTTCACACTGTTAAGATAAAGGAATGTAATTTAAAAAATATATATTATTAAATGATAAAAGCAGTTTTTGAAAAAATAATCTAATTATCATGGTTCATCATTTTAATGATGTATGTTATTGAATATTATTAGTGCTGTGTGTGCAAAAATGTTTTTTATCTTGTAAGATTTTGAAATTTTTAAATAGTTATGTTGATATGATTAATCAGTTTTGTGTATCTATTGTTATTATTTTTTAATGAATAATCAGTGCATTTTGCATAAATATGTTAGATAATTAATCTATGCGCTAAAAATTAATTTCATTGCATTTGTAATCACATAATATATAAATAGGATTGTTAACCTCTTGCTTTTTTCAATTTAGGAACGGGCTGTGACAAATGTGAGTCCAGGAACGAGTTTCATTTCAAGCTTGTTTTGGACGTTACTATCTCCCTTGACAACTGTATGGAACTTTATAAGATCTTTTTTTCCTGGGAGTATTCCTCAACCAAGTCATTCAACTCGTTCACAAAGTCCATCAGATACACAAGAAGCAGCTTCTACAACAGCAAATAATCTTAATAATAATACTAGGTATATTATTAGTTACTAGATAGTAATTCATTATAGACAGAATAAATTATAAACCTCTTAATTATATAATTTCAGTTTGTTGAAATTCACTTTTTTGTAGTAATCAATATTATCTTTTTTTTTACAAGCATTGAAAATTACAGATATATTTTTATACTTTGTTTACTACACAGAAGATAATTTAAAGTATAAAAAATGCACCTTGAGCACAATAGGGTTTCAAAAGAAATACAACTTTTTGTTTTTGTCCTATCCCTTCTTTAGCCTACCAAGAGACCAATAGCTGAAATAAATTTACTTATAGCTAATGAGATCCTTCAGTTGTTACTACTCTAAAGTTACATGTCTTGAATCTCATTACTACTTCAGAGTTTCATGTTGGACTAAACTAAATTCAGTGGTGCAACAGCCCATGGAAGCCAAGGCCTACTGTGCCCATCTCGGTATACATGAGCAGATGTTCCGACCAAGTGGTCTGTTTGTAGTGAAACCACCTGTGTTTAGTTCCCAAGAAAGCTTGGTATTCATTTATAGACCCACTGAAGGAATGTAAGGCTTGACTTGCCCAGCCTGAGGATTCACATTGGGCTGCTAAATCATAAATAGCAGTTTTATTTGACTTTAATGATTAACAAGGATATCGATTTCTTTGAAAGAAAACTTTAAATATATCTTACAATTTCATCATTTTTGGCGTAAAGCAGCAAGATTCATAAATCTCATTGACTTAGCCTCATTGTAATTGGACTTAAGTAAAAAATGTCAAATTAGTTATCACATATTAGAAACATGGACAAACACAAGTACGCTTTTTATTTTACCTATTTAACATTGTGTGAAAGAATAAATGCAATGAGTTTAAATATATTTAACTGTCCATATTTGTATATCAATTAAATAAATTCTCTTGGATATATCTCAATCCTTTTAATAATTTAAGAAAGACATTTTTAACATTTTCTAAAAATGTTTTACCAGATTCAGTTAAAACTTCCAACTCTTTTTTTTTTTTAAGGAGTACAAATAAGTTTGTCGTTTTTATCAAGAATCGTTTATTTTAAAGTACTGTCTATCACTCGACACTACTTTTCCCTATCTTTCTGATGGCCTATGGACACCGCATCTGAAGAACTTTTCATCTTTTGAAGCTATCTCCAAATCGACTCATTTCTAGTATCTTCATATGATGTGACAATCAGAAGAGGCGTTGTCTGATAAATACGATAGGTGGAGTAGGACTTCCCAATTGAGTGTTTCCAAGCAGGATTTGACTGGCATTGCAGTGGACTGGATGAGTATTATAGGGAATAATTTTGTTGTGTCTGGAGTAGTAGTGGGTGTGCTTTTCTGAAACTCATCAGTTGTGTTTGATACAGAGCCCAGTAATGTTTTTTTTTAGCTAATGACACGACAACAAACTGATCCTATCAAATACACAACTTGAGTTTCTTTCACGAATATTCAGCTGTATGGTCCCTTGATTTCTTCTAAGGTTATCATAGTGGATCCATTTCACACACCATCAGTTGCTATACAATGCAAAAATTTCTTTTGTTTATACCTGGTAAGCGGCATTCAACATTTCTCAGCTTCAGTTCATTTGAATCATTCCCAATGATTTTAAATTGATTACTTAGTTGCTCTAATGTAAGTGCATATTTTTCTTGTTTTGGGTATGAATCTTCCACTGCGTTCTTTGACGTCAAACTCACCATTCTTAAACTTTTTAAATAACCCATGACAATTTATTTCACTCAAAACTGCCTTGCTATATGCTTCTACAAGAAATAGATTTGCCTGCTGCAGATTTTTTTTTCAAATTAAAGAAAGGAAATATAAAATTCCTGCAAATGGTACTAATTGGGCTCAAAATTCAACATTTAAGCACAAAAATTGTGATGCTGATACATAATTACTAATGCTTTGTTATGGTGTTGAGAAATAAAACTTAAGCAATTAAGCTAACTTCTATCAGTGTTTTTTCTTTTGGAGGGGAGAAACAATTATGTCATGTGTCAGATTTTTAAAAAAGTTTCTTTGTTATATTTATTGATGTATTTTTCATAATTTTAAAGGGAATTGAAATCGTATTATAGGATATCTGTACTGGCATCTTATTCACATCCTAGACATAACTTTTGGTCTAGACAAGTTTTTGTGGAACCAATATTAGTATTCATAAGTTTGCTAGAATTACAACAATTACCTTGGGTTCCATCAAATAATTTGTCAGTTATAAACAAGCAAAAACTTGACCCTTCCAAAGGCTTAATGGATGTTTAAACATACTTGAATTTATTACATAATCTTGACAGTTGTCAATTTGAACAAAATCACATGTAAAAAAATTTAGTGTCATTAGTTTTATTGACTCAGAATTATTCTGCTTCATTCAGGGCCTAATAGATGCACATTTATACTAAACATAGTTCCCGAAATCCATTGCTATATGTATTGAAAAGGAGAAGTATAACATACATAATAAAATTCACATTGCATGGAAAATTTTAAATATTGAAATAAGTTTCAATGAACTTCAATAATTTAAATTATTGCATTATATTTTTAGGCAACGCAATCAAGAACGGAGAGAGTCTCCATTTGCTAAGCGTGAAGGCAACATTTTTCGCATCAACAATCAAAGTGATGATGATGAAAACAACACTTGGAATGGAAACTCAACTCAACAGATGTAAAGAAAAAAATGTTAAATATTTTTTGATGTATGCCATTTTAGAATGATTTTCAAGATTATTCTAGAAATTTTTTTTGAGTTTGGTGAATATGTAAAGGTATATGTGAAAATAAATAATACTTCAAAATGTGTTTGCAGAAATATATTTGATATTGAACATGATATATACACTCTAAATTATAAAATTAATGACATAACTATTTTTTCTTCTTCCTTCCAGTTGTGTCTTTCTTTCCATATTTTGCTTCAAGATTGGCTATCATGCTATTGAAATCATTTTCACGATCTACTGATCTTTTCTTTAAAGCTTGACACAAATCAGATGAAGCATCCAAACATTTTTTTGCTTCAATAGCTTCTTTCTTTAACTATAAAAAAATAATTATCATTTTTCCAAATTGAAACACTATTCAAATTATTAAGTAAAAATTCATTTGTCAAAGATTTAATTTTATTAAAAAAGGATTAAATGCATCTCCAGCAATAAAAAGCGAATAAATTTTCCTTTGTTTAACGATAAGACTACCTGAAGGTTGTAACTTGTTACACATTAACTTGATAGCTGTTATAAAAATTTACATTGATGTAACAAGCAAAAACATTTCCATTTAGCCACTTCTTCATAATTTGGCAGAATCTTATACTAAACCTTTTACCCCTAGTTTAAATTTAAAGAGAAATCAATTATTTGACATGAAATGCAATGCAATTTAACTTCTGAAATTTATTTTCAAATGATTCACATCATTCTGTTAATAATAATAAATCACCCTGTGATTTATTATTATTAACAGAAGAATGAACTTTTCTAATTAATAACTATCAAATGCCACATCTAAATGAATTGTTTATTTGGAAAGTACTACATCTGAATACACAAAAACACTTTCCTTCCTCATGAAAAAAAATATATATATAGAAGTATTATAAAACATATCCTAAGTAGTTTTGGATGATATTCCAATATATGATCAAAATAAATCTTACAAATCACTGTTATACAATACAAATTCTCAATTCAGTTTTTTAACAATAATTAAAACTCAGTTCTTAACCCGAAACAACATCAAAAGGCCGAATGACTCCCTGATGAGCTAGGCACCTGGAACCTTTTGTAAGCTCAGTTTTTTGGCAATAGATGGTATTCTATGTCTATAAGATTTGAGATACATGGAGATCTGACCTTCTACTCGAAATGAGAGAAATATTACTCACATGCACAGGTTTTTGTTTTATAAACATAAGAGGAAGGGAATGTTTTCGCATTGAGTGCTTAACGACTGCTCTTGAAATGAACATGTGGTTTTTGTTTATAGTGAAGATGAGAGATTTATTTTCGTTAAAACATTTGATATGGGTTTACAGTCTAGTATTTAACAGGATAATTACATCTGGTAGACAAAATTTTCCCTCACTTTTTTACAAGGTCAACTTTTACAAATGTTGACAATACAATGTTTAAAAACTTGTAAAACATAAAGTGACAAGTATATTAATGCAAAATTTGCATATGCCGTTCGTATAATATACAGAAAAATATTGAACGAGTTTTAATTTTGATATTTTTATTATTAACTACACAAAACCCTTCGGCCCTGGCGGTACACCAAGTGTTTGCGTCCTGAAAGTGTTAAGGCTTAGTCGTTCAGAATAATTCTATGAATACAGTAATAATTCTATGCTCTAGATTTCATACACTTTTTCGTGTATAAAAAACATTTTAATGAGAAACATTACATATTTTTAAAATGATTCATAGGGAATAAAATTTCTCTTCCTCCCAGGAGCTAACATATAACATTCCCAAAATTATACATAATTTTAAAAAGTTTTAGAAATATTTGATTTCATGTGAAGAGAGAAAAGCAAGTTTGAAATTGAGGGCAAAAACAAGATTCAGAAATCTTCACTTGAGAAAATACGAGAACTGGAAGCAGGAAATGTAAATTGAAAACATCAATTTTTTTCAGTATTTTGAAATGAATATTCATTACATTTTTGATTTTTAAATATTTATTCTAATGTAATACAATATTACCATTCTCAGTCGCATGACAGGCATCTTTGTCAGAAAACTGTAATTGTTTCTTTCTAATCGAACATAAATCAGATGTAGTGTAATTTTAACAGCTACAAGCACTAGAAATTTACTTATTTAAATCTAGAAGATAATTATTACCTAGAAGATGTGATCTATTTAATCACATTACATCTCACTTCTGAAAGCAGAGCGTGGAAATGCATATACACTGAGCTAAGCATTTTTATTAATTTAATTTCTTCAAAATGAAGATTTCCAGAAGAAAAATATATTGATGCACAGAATCACGTTATTTACTTAGAAGTAGAGGAAATTTTATTATACTGCAATATAAATATTGATATTTTTTTTGCAAGATGAAATATACTTCATTTTATTATCAACAAAAACAGTATTAAAAATATTTTTAGTGCAAAATTATTAAAGAAATTGAATAATTAAAAAAAAAATGGGAAATATACCTTAAATTATGGAAATGAATTTTGTTAGTTTCTTATTCTAATAAAGTTTCAGTGTTTATTCTAAAATATAAGTTTACAAAAATTGAACAAACTACTTTTTTATAATATTTATTCATTAGAAAAAGACACAACTTTGTTCATCTGGAAATTAAATTTGGAACACTAATGTAGATTAAATGTGAAATATTTTTCATTTGTTATAGTTTTTAAAGTCAAAATTAAGTCATTCATCACAAGTCAAAATTAAAAAGGACATGGGGTTTCTATTTTAAAAGCATCATTTACAATCATATAAAATTAAAAACAGATAAATTAAGGAAAATCCTATTTTTAAATGGGTTGGCTGAAAATGTTATTTAAAAATCTAATATTTTGTAATGTATACTTTATGTTTATTTTGTATTTTTCTAAATTTCACTTCCCCATAAGAATATAATTGCTATTTGTAAAACCTATGAACAGATCCATATTTTGAAGCATAGCAATCAACACCTTGAAAGAATATTTATATGAAAACTAATTAATCAACCCCACTAAATTAACAAAAAAATATTCATTTTAATAATTGAGATATTTCAAGTAGAATATATTTTCCTTCTAAATATATGTAGATTAAGGTTACAGTTTGCAATTCTTAACCATGAAAAATACATATTTATGTTTCTGTTATGAAGCTTAGCACATATCATTCAATATCTTTTTAAACATATCTTTCATTTGGGTCCATGTTCCAATTTGCAATGAAAGACTGAATAAAAAAATGTCTACTATATATTTAATTAATAGATGGAAACAAATTAACATTGAAGGTCAAGATGTAACACAAGCAGCATTCATATAAATATATTTTTTTTTTTATGTTCCCAGATTTTTCTATTTGACAGTATATATAGTTTGACAATGCTAATCAATCAGATAATTTAAAAATTCTGTAAAAATTGTAAGATATAACATTAATATTAAAAAATCAAATGAAAAAGATTTAGTTCCAGCCATACATGT
This sequence comes from Trichonephila inaurata madagascariensis, assembly GCA_019973955.1. Classification (NCBI taxonomy): domain Eukaryota; kingdom Metazoa; phylum Arthropoda; class Arachnida; order Araneae; family Nephilidae; genus Trichonephila; species Trichonephila inaurata. Next base: position 75,345 of record BMAV01008444.1, on the reverse strand, counting down.
AATAAAAGAGGTATTAAAAGGTACAAAGTTCATAGAATGGGCTAAATTCATGATGGTCACATGATAAATACAATCGTGTTTTGTTGTAAAATTTAGATAGAATTTTAAATTTGATAGTTGGGCAGAGATGTTCAAATATTAAGATTTTTCAAATTTAAAAAATATACATACTATATGTGAACCTTTAAACCGAATCCATTCATTTTGTTTCCTTATGTATGTTATTATTGACAAATATATACTTTTTAAAGGAAAGTTTCTTCAAAAAGCAAACATCGACAACAGCGAAGTGCAGGAACACATATTTGCATTCATCATGAGACTATAACATCACTTGAATTTAGTCCATTCATTCAGATATTGAAACTGAAAAGATTGCAAGTCAATAATAAACATGATTCTTGATCCTTACTAATATTATAAACGTGAAAGTTTGTATGGATGTTTGTTATTCTTTCACGCAAAAACAACTGAATGGATTTTAATGAAACTTTACAATAATATAGCTTATACATCAGAATAACACATAGGCTATAATTTATAGTGTGAAGTGTTCAAAATATAACGATAATTGTCAAGTAGGAAAAAATTCTGCGATCTGCATGCCAATTCTGGCGTGAGCTGCAAAAAAGCCCACAACAGCATATATCTTTTATGTGTGAAGAAACCCTTTTTGTTTTGTTTACGCCAGGCGTTTGCTTCTAATTTATTCCTTTGATCAGTGTAATCCCTATTTTTTTTTATTTCAGAATAAAACTAAATTTTGAAGGAAGAGGTTGTTTTAAATCTATCTGTATTTGAATAGCTACTATTGATTTTTTTCATGTGTAAGCTATTATTGCCAAAATAGTGAACCATACATACAATAAAAATTAATTTATTTCTATGCATGTTTTTTTTATGATTTTATTATGCACATTTGGTAGTAATAAATTGATCCTTATATCAAAAAAAAACTTTTATTTTCGGTACTTGGTAGAAAAACTTTGTCTTTCACACACATTTTTGAACAAATTTTCAAATTTGTTTGTGGTTATAGTTAATTATAACACTAAAATTTTTAAATTGAACAGGCGAATTGCTTTTTTTTAAGTTTTAAAAAATAAAACTACTGACTGTTTTTTTTGTGTGAGTGAATTTTAACATTGCAATGTTCAGCTACCGCGGGGGGATTTGGGACAAACCCAAGAAATTTTTTGAACCATGGTCAAGTGGCGGGACAACCCCCTGAATGTACCCCCCTCCCCAAACTTCCATACCACATGAACAGGGGCGTTTGAGTTCTTGAGGTTTAACCCCTTTAACTACCGGCCGGGTCAAGTACCACTCACTTTAAAATAACATAGAATAACCAATTTTAGAATATTCGACAATCAAGCACAATATTCTTTTAAATCCCCCAAAAATAATTTTATTTTTTAGCAGGGGGGGCAAAATTTTACAGCAGAAATTGAGTTTTCAGCAGATTGCAAAAAATTAACTATTTTTGGGGGAAAAAAGAAAAGTCAAAAAAGTGGTTTTTGTATGTTAAAAAGGACCTTAGAAACTCTTCATTTTAAGTGAACAGTGTATAAAATTTTAATTTTTTATTTTTAAATATCTTTAATTAACGCCCCAAAAAGTTTAAAATTTTTAAAGGGTTGAGTTTTTTAAAATGTATACCCCTTTTAATTTTCAATGCAAAGACCCAAAAAAAATATATTGTAGGAAAACTGCGGGTAAAATCATAAGGGGTTAGATGGTTTAACATGCATTTTTCCTCTACACGGTGGGTTTTTAGTGGTACTGGGCCCAACTGGGAAAAGGCCAAATGATCCAATACCTTGACCACTGGCTACGCACCCAACTGTTTTTTTTGGAAGTGTAAAAAAAAGAAATTACTAAAAATTATCCCCTTTAAAAAAGCATAAGCCCCAATTTTTTAACAAATCTTTTAATAAAGTTTTTAGCTATGAAAGTATTTTAGACAGTTCCAACTTGACCTATTGCCAACATTTCCATTTATTTTTTTCATTGAATCTCCATTATAAACCCCTTTTTTGGCAAATATTAAAATTTTTAATTAAAAATAAATAAAACAGAAAGTAATATTAACGTATTTAATTTTTCAGAAAAATTTTTTACACTATTTTAAGTGTTCATTACACAAAATTTGAAAATCGCAGTTTGCTGAGCGAAGTCAGCTTAGGAAGGATTTTTCAAAAATAAACCCCCAAAAGAGAGTTACAGGGGGAAAATAAAAAAAATATTTTTATCAGCTATTAGATCTACTAAACTTAAATTTAAAAAAATGTTTTTTTTTTTCCTTTTTTTTTTTTGTTCAGCTAAAAATTTCAAAAAGTTTTTTTAATTTGCAAATTCAGGGAAAATTAACTCTTTAAAAAAACTTCTTTATCCTTCAATCTGTATTTTTTAAATTTTTCAGTTCACCCGCCGGAAAAACGGGTATACCAGTTTAAGTTATAAAAAAAGGAAAAATACTTCAAATGACAAACCTTAAATTTTTTAAAATTAAAAAGATATGAAATATTTATACAATATTTAACAAGTTCAAGGAAATATGTAATATCAATATGTTTAAACATTAACATATAAAATCAATATAAGATTTATCAACTGGCAAATATAAGAAAAAATATATAACACAATGTATTTTTATTTCTTACACATAAAGCCATTTACCTTTCGATGTCTAGCTGCCTTTTTAACTGATGTCTCTTTTACAAATTTTGGGAAAGATGGAAGTTCTTTTGTCTTTATCATGTCCTTCAGCATTTTGCTATATCTTTCTTCTTCATCTACTTTGTATCCAATAAATGTTTCACTTATTATATTCATGTCTCCTTCAGCTTTAATGTAAGAGTTTTTGAGATCATTCCTTTCTTCTTCAGATCCTTGAAATACATCAAAGGAAAAACATTTTCCTCTTTTTAACAGTTTTTTTGTAGAAGGTACCATAATGAAAATTCTTTGAAGTTTGTTTCTATTTAAAGTATCATTTATTTAATTCAATATTTTGTTACCACAAAGTAAGGGAATGCCACGTTTTTAGGCAAAGTAGAAATAGGAGTTATTACATACTTTTCCAAAGGCTTTCCCTGGCATTCTATAAATGACAAATGTTTTAAGGAAAAATATAAAAAAAGGCCCTAAAAACTTTTTTATAAAGGGCGGCTTTCCCCAAAATACAAATTTTTCTAGAAAAGTAATAAAAGTCCCTTAAAAAATGTATTCAAAATACATAAAGAAAAATGAAAGTTGTACTGAACAAATTATTGTTTTTTTTTACAAAGGGGATTGGCATATTTTGAACAATTATTTTTTTATTTATGTTTTTTAAAAAATTTTTAACATTACATATAATGTTTTTTTTCAAAAAATATTGAGATGAAATTTTGTGTAAATTATTCATACAATTTAGAAAAAATTTTGTTTTAAAAAAAAATGTAACATTTTTTTAAAAAAATACCCCTTTTTTTTATTTACTAATTTTTGACCGAAATATTTTTCCCCAAAAAATGTCTGAAACAAATTTATAGATGATTTCACAATAACTTAATGTTGAAAAAAAAAATATTGTTTACAATGAATGCCTAATTTTGTTTCATGCATTTACAAAAAAACAGGGAAAAAAACGAAGGATTGATCAATATTTTGGAAGGGGGGAAACATTTTTAATGTGAAAAACACAAAACTGGATAAACCCCTGTTAAGTTTGTAATTCTAAAAAAATAATTATTATAAGAAATAACATAAAAAAATGTCTTTAAAAATTGTTACATATTTTTAAGAATAAACGCATTTTTAAATCATATATTTTAAAATGATCCCCTTTTTAAAAAAATTGTAAAAAACTCAAGGAAAATGTTAAAAAAAAATTTTAAATTGCACAAATTTTAAAAGTTTTTTATCCATATAATATTGAAATATTATATTTTTATGAAAACATATGATGAATAAGAACTAAAATAATAAAAAATTTTTAAAAAAGCCTTAATGAAAAAATTTCACATGCACACATTTCTAAAGAAATACAAATTACACACACACATTAATGTAATATTTAAGAAATATCCTGCTTTATTTATAAAAGCTTCTTTTTTTAGTTATTATTTCACTTTTTACAATAGCTTTTTTATCTCTCATTTTTTGTTTTATCTAAAAATGCATGTGTTTGTTTATATTTTTCAATTGAAGTTTTTCCAACTTCTAATTCTCAGGCATACAAAAATGATGTATCATTAGAAAGGTAATACTGCAAAGAATATAACTGAATAAAAATAAACAAACGATATTTTGATCATTTTTAGGGTGCCAAGTCCTTTTAAGGGAAATAAAACTGGCTCATTCGATCCCTCTCTAACTGCTCTTCCAGTTATTATAATTTCATGCTCATAGGGCTATCCTTACATAGTTTTTAATTGTTAGAAACTTTTAAAATTTATTTAAATCCACAATATCTTGGCTCCTGTTTGAGCCTTGGACTTGAGATTTGAAACAACTGTTCCACTCGTCGAGATCCATCCAGTCACATACTTGACTCCCATTGAGTAGGCATGGGGAGGACTTAAGCACTAAAATATCATGTTCCCATGCTAATCCTATGGGGTCTGAAAAAATTTCACCCTCCTTAAGAAATTGAGCTTAGGACTTTATTTTTGGAGGTACGCCATATTTTCCTGTACACGAGAGCCTTACATGGAATTGGCCCTCTCCAGTGCTCCCCCCCCTACAGGGCTTCCCCATTAATAACTCAAATCATACTACCTGTGCTATCCACAGCTGGATTCGAATTGTTCTCCCTATGAGCTCTTCAAATATGTAATTTATCCCAACAGTCCCATTCCTTCCCCCCATTTCACGTTTTTAAACAAATTTTAAAATTTTTTAAAATTCTTCATAGCTTTGAGGAGTTTTGACCTGTATGGTTCGGAAGTACAAGGACTCGACCTTAAGGTGTCTCCCCACAGCATTTTGCCAATGCAAATCCTGACTAGCTCATTTCATCATTTCACTGAAACAGTTCAGGGTATAATAAAATCCCTAACATTATGGAAATGACATTGAAGAGACGTTATTTTAAAATATTGGCAAAATGCTGTCCAGGGAGGAGAAACACTTGGGAGGTCAAGTCCTTGTTCTTCCGAACCATACAGGTCAAAAATACTCTCGAGCTCTGGAGAATTTAAAAATTGTTTAAAAACGTGAAGGGGAAGAAATGGGGCTATTGGGATAAAATTACATATTTGAAGAGTTCATAGGAGAACAATCGAATCCAACCGGTGTGGTCAACCAAGTAGCATAGGATTTGAGTTATTAATGGGGAAGCCCAGTAGGGGGGAGCACCGAAGGGGGCCAATTCCACGTAAGGCTCGCGCATACACTAAAATATGGCATATCTCCAAAAATCAAGTTTCAAGCTCAATTCCTTAGGGGGAGGGTGAAATTTTTTCAGACCCCATAGGATTAACATGGGAACATGATATTTTAGTGCTTAAGCCCTCCCCAAGCCTACACAATAGGAGTCAAGTATATGACTAGATGGGTCTTGATGAGTGGAACAGTTGGTTCAAATCTCAAGTTCGAGACTCAAACAGGAGCCATGATATTGTGGATTTAAATAAATTTTAAAAGTTTAAAACAATTAAAAACTATGTATGGAATAGCCCTATGAGTATGAAATTATAATAACTGGAAGAGCAGTTAGAGAGGGATCGAATGAGCTAGTTTCGAATAGACTGTGAGGCTCGGGTGTCGAGATATTGGTCAAAAAGCTGTAGAGGGGGTGTATCCCAGCAGATCCTAACCATAACAAAAATCCCAATCCCCAAATATTAGTCCCCTAGCACCAAAAAAGTGACATTTTTTTCATTTCATCATTTTACTAAAACAGTTTGGGGATTTAACTAATCAACTTACTTACAACAGGGAAAAGACAGATAATTTATTTTAACATCTTTCGTGAATTAATCATCTCCTAAAGGAATTTGACGAAAGCCCTAATTTCATCGTTTCCCTGCGACATATAGGTGGTGATCTTCAGGGGTGAAATCATGAGATTCTTTCTCCCCTGTCAATCAAAGGGTCGCACGTACACACAAGTCATTCCTCTCGCTCTCCTCCTCACCAACGACTCAGCTAATTGCTGTATTTCCTACTTTGCCGGTTTCTCATTTGGCATTCTATAGAATGCCAAGGCAATGTATGAAATAAAAATCCTTTCATACTTTGCCGGTAACATATATATAAAAAACAACACCTAAATGAAAATTTTATTGTATATTACCTTATTTTTTTTATAATGAATTTTTCACTCTCTCTATAAATTTTTATTATACAGTTTTTCTAAATAAAAAAGAAACATTTGGATCTTGTAAAATAACTAACCTTTTGCTGACTTTATTTCCTTAATAGCAAAACCAATTATTAAAATGTCATACCATTTTCATAGTCATTGTGTTACAAACACTGTCTAAATTATTATTGTATAAATGCATGATATTTTTACGTAGATCAGGGTTCAAGGATTTTATACAAATTGGTCACAAAGAACAAGACAGTTCCTTAAGAGCGATGAGAATTTATTGCCGAAAATCCAATCCTTACAAGATTATTACAAGATTTAGCAGCAAAATTCGAAGAATAAATCTCAGAAGATCTTCACACCTTCAACAACCCTCAGACAAAATTATTGGTGTCTAAAATACACGTATGTAAAAGATTATTTAAAAGCAATCGTTCATCCAACAGCCGAAGTATTCATTAATCGCTTCAACAGTCAAGTAAGACTACTAATCGCTAGTCAAAACAATACCAACTAATCGATGGTCAAAAAAAGACTGATTTAGCTCGGCGAGCATCTCCCTATTTATGTTTGCCACAACTACGTGGCAGCAGAGTTGCAAGAGTTATTTATAACCTAAATGATGACTATATATTCCTTCAGAAATTATTTATTAACCAACAACAATTCAACGATCCAATTCATAATTCATAAAAACAAGTTCCGAACATGATATCAAAACATCCAAGACATCATAGATAAAAAATTATACTTCTGAGCAGACAATCCACGTCCTCATTGATTTAAACCTGCTAGCAAGGTTGAGAGAGTGAGTATCAACGCCTCGCGAACGAGACATTAAAGAGAGGTATTAAAGAGAGATATCAAAGAGAGAATCTAAAATGTAACATCTTGCTTTTATATCCCTCGTTCCGGAAGTCACCGCCTTCCCGACGACTTCCGATCACGGGATCAAACGTCACGGAAACACGTGACCGCCACTCAATCAGGAAATTCGACGACAATTAATCTTAAAGGGGATGAGACTATTTACCTTTTTTTTTGGATAACAATTTACTTTCGAGAAAGATACGCTTGCATTATAGATCGTGAAATTAGTGGATTTTTCCACTAATTTCCAGAAGAATACAGAGGATCCTGAACTCGCTAAAAGTGATGCCAATTTGGCTCTATCACCAAGTTCTCATTGAATTGCTATTATAACGTAAGGAACACAGTGTTGCTTGAGAATATGATAATTTTAACATAAAATTAATATAACATAGAGTAATATCAATGCATTACACATCTAAATACAAATTTTATTTGCACTATTTTATACAAAATTCTTAACGATATTGCATATTAGCAAATTTATTGCATTATTATAAAACAGCAAACTTAATTTTATTACTACAATAAAGTGACAAAAATAAAATTAAAAGGGCAATACAGTTATAAGCTTTTAACAGAGCAGAAACTTAAACACATACATTTTTTAAAACTTTTTTCTAAAAAAATTAAAATGAAGTTTTTAAATTTTTATGAATAATAGATTTTAAAATAAATGTACATTATCATAAGTTAATGATATTTTGCATTACAGCTAAAAACAAATTGGAACATAAATAAAAGTTTTGACTAAAATCAATACACGGTTAATACACAGTTAGTGGCGTAATGGAGAATATTAGAACCCCCCTGCAAAGTCAGGTTTTGCTTTTAATATTTTATAAATTGGTTAAATACGTACTTGGTGTCAGTCAGGCTTTGGGGCTTTTAGAATTTTGCCCCTGCAACACGAGGGTGTATGTTACACAACTGTACTTAGTATACATTATGTCTTCAAAAATATAATTGAGAATATAAGACAAAGAAAACCAAAACCTACCTTTATATTCTTTCATATAATTCTCAATATCCTCCACAGTTATTCTAGGAAACAGATTTTCAAAATAATTTCGCCAAAATTCAGGGCTTGAATCATCCGTAGAACAATCATTTTCATCATCAATAATTCCTTTAAAAAACTAAACTAATTAGTATTAATTCAACAACACAAATACATTTGTATATAACTATTAAAATATACATCTAAATTTTTCTCATTATCTTTCATTCTAATGATTAGAATTCCTGATACAGATTGAAGATACAGAGAATTCCCTCTGTCCCAAAGTTCAACTGAAAAGTTACATTAGTGCAAATAGTAAAAATGATGAAAATAGATTAAAATGTGATTTTCAGGAGCTGTGGGGAGGGCTTGATAACATTTAATTCTGCTTTTGACAAGTCTACAGACACTCTGCAAGTTCGAAGACTGACTACTTTTTCACACGTATGTGCAGATGCAAATGTGGAAAGAATAAATGCTCAATTTACTATCATAACAGTTTCCCCTGGTATTGACAATATGTTCATAAACTCTGTGTTTTGTGATAAACTTGTTACTGTTGAAAATGAAAAACTGTACTTTTCCGTTTTGGGGGTCCCTCGGCAATAGTTGAATTTTTTTCTTTGCCTAGTTAAACACCAAACAAAATAAGGTGATAATTTCAATTTCAGATACAATTTTTAAATTATTATTGTACTCAAAAGGCATGAAATTTTTAATTGTTTCCAACATTGAAAGAAAATTGGTTAAATTTTTGATACAATATATGATCTTTTTTCATTGCATATTTACGGCCCCTAAAACAAAAAGTACCAAAAAAACTAATATCTCATTGGCTTTTTAAAACAACAATTCCAAAATTTCACATTTCTCAACATTTTGCTGCGTAATTTCCCCATGAGTATCTCATAGTAAAGTACTTTAAATTTAAAAAAAAATGCAGGGAAGATTATTTTTCAGATAATTGAATTTCATTGGAACAAATTCCAAAGAGTTTCTTAAAAGAATTCCAAGAATGTGGTTTATCTCAATAATGTAAGGTAGCTGTCAGAGCTATTACATGAAACTTCAAATTGTAACCAAAAGAAAATGCAGCCCAGAATTAAGAGGATGATAAAGCCTAATATAATATCTGCAAGGAAAGAAAAATATTCATTTGTCACAAACTGCATTTACTTTAGAAGCTTTTACTTGCCCTTTTTAAGTATGATTTTAAGAACAAAATATTTAATCATTTTTTAAGAGAAGTGATTACTAAGGTGCAGCACTGTTAAGGCTGGATTATTCCTGTGAAAGGCTGTATAAAGACGACATTGGGATGCTCGTAGGTGTGAGCATTGATAGTTCACAGTAAGTGCGATAGAGTCCAAGTGAATCTGGAAGCCGATTGGAGAGTTCGTTCGTTGGAGTGTGCTGGGGCATCGTAGTGTTGAAGTATGTAGAAGTCTCTTTAGAGTCTATGAAGCTTTTAGTTTCCCCTTTTTTTTTATCTCTTTATAGATCCAATACGTCCAAACCTCAGATGATGTAGAATTGCTTCTGTTTGGACATAGCTGGGATCACTATTCAATATTGATCCAGTCGCCTCTCACATGGTGGACTTTGAAGCCGGAGATTGGCGTTGGAATTGCGCCGGTCACCTCTTTGTTAGCTTGATAAAGGGAGGTCAAAGGTTGACTTTCTTTAGAACATGTCAGAGTGTTCGGTCTCGGATAATTTCTCCTGTGAAACTACATGACTGTTGAGAAGTCACTAGTTCCCTAACAGGAAATGGGTCCTTTGGTGAAGACTGCCACAAGTAAAAGCAAATAATGCATCTAAAAAAAGTTAAAAGTTTATGAAGGAAAAAAGTGACAGGATTTAAAGCAGATTTGAAAAGCTTTAAATTTACATTTGCACATTTTAGAAGTCTCATTAATTTGAATTGCTATCAAAAATGGTTTTGTAATTTTTAAATACTTTTTGAAAAGACAGTTCGGAAATCGCAATTACATTCAAGATGAAAGATCAGACATTGTAAATGCAGCACAATTCTACTTCTACAATTGAAATTGGAAACCTATACCAGAATCAAAATATTTACTCTTAAAACAGCTGTTTGTCACCTAATGACAATTTTTGATACAACATGAGTATTGCTGTGAATCTTTGTGTTTGACAATGCAGTTAAAAAAATTGAAATATCCTTAAGAACTGAAATCTTTATATATAAAAATCTTCTGTGTGTGTGTATGTGACTAAACTCCTCCAAAAGGGTTGGACCGATTTTGATGAAATTTTTTATGTGGGTTCAAGTGAATTCGAGAATGGTTTAGATTCACAATTCGGTCTAATATCACAATTAGTTAAAAAGATATTAATTAAAAACATTCAACTCAATATTCACCTGCATTGTTGAAACAACGTTTTTGTTATAAAAATGGTGTAAGTTGGCGTCAAAAATCTATTTTCAGCCAAACTGGCCAAATCGGGTCTTCATTGTTACAAAAATGCAGATGAATCATGCTTTTTTAGCGTTTAAATATCTTTTCAAATAATTTTTATATATATAATTTTTCTGTGCGTGTGTATGTGAATGGACTCCTTCTAAATGGTTGGACCGATTTTGATGACATTTTTGTGTGTTCAAGTGGATTCGAGAATGGTCTATTTTCACAATTTGGTCCAATATTGCAATTAGTTAAAAGATATTAATTAAAAACCTTAAAACGCATAATTGTTTTACCCCTGTGTGCTGTTTATTCTGCTAATGTGTAGTAAGAAAAAAAAAAGAAGGGCGAATTTTCCGATATTTTCACAGTTTTTAAAACAGCAATCTAATTTTTCTTTTAAAATCAGACAAAAAATAATTACAGTGTCCGAAAGATTATTCATTTCACCACGATACGGCATATATCTTTATATAAATAATTCTTTTGTGCATGTGTAAGTGACTGAACTCCTCCTAAACGGCTGGACCGATTTGGATGATATTTTTGTGTACGTTCAAGTGGATTCGAGAGAATGATTTAGATCCACAATTCAATCCAATATCGCAATTAGTTAAAAATACGCCAAAATTATTAAAGGGCACAGGATTGTTCATAAAAAAATCGTGAGCAATATTCTTGAGGGCACTATTTTGAGCGGCAAACTTCAAGGTGAAGTTGTACATCTACCACAGATCCCAATGATTCTTTCAGACTCACCTACCCATTCAAATGTTTGCAATTTCCAATTCGCTTGGCATTTGCTAGGACCATTAATAAGTCACCAGGTCAAACAATGACAATTTGTGGCTTAGATTTAGAAAACTCTTGCTTTTCTCACGGCCAATTATATATTGCATGTCCGAGGTTTGGCAAACTATCGCATTTGTTTGTTTATACCCCTCAAGGATTAACCAAAAACGTTGTACATTCAATGGCATTACGATAAATTTATTTTTCGTGCATTAAAAAATATATCTGTTATGAAAATAGCTCGAGTTTTATCTTTTTACCCTTTAATTAAAACAAGTTTAAGTTTCTATTCAGAATAGCTTCTATATTCAACTCAGTTCGTAGTAAATACATACTCACACACAATCGATAGGTCGAATTGTGGTAACTGTACATGTGATGATGTCAGGTGTTGTAATAAATTTCTTTATAAAAAATTTCATCAAAACAGAGTCCAGATTGTTACAACTTATTCAAAAATCTTTGTAATTTTCGGATTTAGGCGTGTGTACAGGACAGCGTCTGTTGGGACCGCTAGTATTCTAATAAATACCAATAACTGAATGTCATTTTTACAGATTTGACCAAAGACCTTCATAAAATGTTATACTTTTTATTTATGCATTTTTAAAATTTTTATTACAAAATTTTTAAAAATTGTTCTGTACATTTCCTTTGTCTTAATTAAAATTACACCCATGTTTAACAGCATTTAAAACATATATGTATTCACATTATGAAATTATATTGTAACCATGTTATATAAGTTAGATTTGGGTATTTAATTCAAAATACCAAGATGTGGCTTTTTATAATGTATAAAATACTGGAAAACTACTCTCACTGATCCAATGTGTGCTTACCCTGTATATACACAAATAAAGCATTTAATTTAGTAAATTACAGAGAGAAAGTATATTTTATACATAACAGATTTTTATAGATTATCTAGAACAGATTTCATATGGTTTTATATAAAATAATTCATAAAATTTGTTCTAGAGAAAAACAGTTTATAATTTTTTACAAAATGACATATTCATATGCATTTTATTATAATTCTACACAAGAAATCTTTGAATACAGTACCCAAATGAACCCAGTACCTTCTAAACCAAATATATGTAAATTCAGATATTTTTAAAAGTCATGATAAATAAATGAAAATAAAAAGTTATAGGCTACAGAAGTATATGACTATAGGTAATGCAGTTTTGTAACACTGCTAGTAAAAGTTTAACTTAGTGATAAAATACGTTGAGTTAGACATAGTTATATTTATGTTGTCCTATAAAGCTGCATGAGGTCTATTAGTGCTGGACCTTGTAATTTGAATCATGGTTAAGTGATGAGGACAACACCCGAGCTGGCACTCCCCTCTCCTAGCTTCCACATCACACCAACAGGATATTTGAGCCTCAACATATTTAGTGTGCATCGGCAACCTCTGCATGGGGGGTCTTCAGCAGTTCTATGCTTGAACTCACTGCACACTAATCATGAGTCTGTGACCTTGATCAATAGGCTACCGTGCCCATCAAATATGTTGAAAACCATAGCAATGAAATTATATTTAGGTATTGCAAATATATGAAGGATCTGTGTCAATTAATAATCCAAGAAATTAACATTACAGGATGACAACAAAAACAAGTAATATAAAAAAAATTTTAAGGAATGAATAGGAAGTATTTTATAAACAATTGAAAATTTGAATTAGATACATATATATATATAAATAAATATTTATATAGGGAGAGGGTAAAGTAATAGTAGGAACTGAAAAAGAGCATGATTTGTCTGCATTGTTGTAACAATGCACACCCGGTTTGGCTGAAAAACAGGTTTTCGACGCCAATTTTTGTCTGTGTTTTAACAGTTATACTGTTACAACAATAGAGACAATCTAAGTTGGTGTCAAAAACCAGTAATTAATTTAATTAATGAATTAATATTTGAAAAAACTGTATTACACCATCAAATGTCATCCACTAAAAGTTTAAAAAAGATTTATTTGAACTTGATTGGATGAATAGAAAGTATTTTATTAACAATTGTAAATTTGAACAAGATAAATATATATAGAGAGAGAGAGTGAACTAATAGTAAGAATTGAATAAAGGTCAGCTTGTTTCCTCCATTCAGGAAGTATGTTAAGTATGATCAGTGAAGTTAAGCCAAAAGGCTGTGCTAATTTGATATACGAGTGCTACACGCCAAGTTGTTGTTTATGTTCACCAAGATAGGCAATAACATTACAATATGGTTACCTTGATATTTTTATTGTTTTCCCGTAGTAACCCTACTAATTTCAGATGATTTTAATTAAATTTCTTTAAAAATTTAACTATTTTCATTGCAATTGTTCTTCAAGCCAGCTGCTTCATCTGTTGTATTTTACACTATTTTTGAATATGGACATTTCTAATATCATTGGTGAGTATCAGGTTTTTTCTTTTTGTTTTAAATATGAGGGCTGTGCTTTTCCTATTGCATATTTCCACTTTATTTTACTTTTTTAATAATGCATTTTTAAACATTCATAGTTTGATGAAGTTTATTAAAGGAAGTCACAGTTTTTGGAATATTGCAAGTTATCAGCACTTATTAATTGATATTCATTATTAATTTTAATACATATTATGTAATTAGTTTATTTGTAAAATAACATTTAAAAAGTACAATTATTATTGTATATAATAATAATTATTATATTATATGACTATTATTTATATTACATAATACAATTATTAATATACAAAATTTTTATTATATTGGTATTTATTATTGATGGATATTAGTTACTTTTAATCCATTCGTATATTGTTTATTAGAAATATATTTCAAAACAGTTCTTAAAATTATTTTCCTGGCGATTTGTTACCGCTAGACAGTTATCTTGGATTCAGTATCATTAAACAACAAGCGTTGCTTGGCACGATTAAGGAATTGCACCAAACAATGATTAGCGTGTAGTACTCGCATATCATATTAGTTCCCAAAAGACCTTCACATTCTAAATAAATTTTTTAGTGTGATACATATCATATAAGTAATGTATTTCTCGTAAAATTACTACTCTCTCTTATCTCTTATTTCGAAAAGCTTGTATTTTGCATAGCATAGGGTATTTAGCTATGCCTCTCAGTTCATTTTATAGGTTATCTTGTATATACCACACAACTGAAAGCCCCAATTAGTTTGACTTAAAGAAGTCCTACACTTATTTTCAACATCAGGATGCAAAGAGAGAGAATTATATTTATGTCACACTATAATGCTGCACAAGGGCTACTGACGACAGACCTCATAATTTTGAAACATGGGTAAGTGACAAGGACGACACCTGAACAGGCACACCCCTCCTAACTTCAACACAGCACCAACAGAAGGACATCTGAGCCCCAACAGATTTAATGTGCAACAACCTCCACTACATGGTGGGTCCTCAGCAGGGAACTAATTTGATAACGGGGGTAATTGCACCAAGTTCTGCTTGGCGTGATAAGGATCACGCCAAGCAGCGCTTCTTGTTGCTGGATTGAAATCCAATATGGCGTCCTAGCGGTAATTTAATGGTACACAATAATTTAAAAGAATTGTTTTGAAATACATTGAAATGTATTTGAAATAAAGGATATAGGAAGAGATTGATAGTAAACTAGATCAATCAATGAATAATGAATAATAATATTATCTAATAAAAAGTAATATGTAGTAATAATAGTATTATAAGCAGCATATAATAATCTGAAAATATTATTTTATCGTAATTATATATAATATTCATATAGTACGATTTTATAATGGTTATTAGAAATAATAATCATATAATATAATTAAATAGTAATTATTAAAAAGAATAATCATCGAATTGTAAAAAAAATAAAAATGCATAAGAGAACTCGTAATACATAACTATAAATAAACAACATAAGAATAGTTATAAATAAACAACAGAAATAGTTATAAATAAATAAGATAATTTTTATAAATAAATAATAAAATATGTAATAATATTTATAAGTAAATGCTAAAAGAAACAATTATAAATAACGAATATTATAGGATTATTACCCATAGTAATAATTGCATTTTTTTTCATTATGAATAAAATAATTACATAATGTATGTTAAAAGTAATTTAGAATATCAATTACATAGTAGTGAAAGCTTGCATTGTAAGTTCCTTCAACGAATTTCATCGAACAAAGAACGTAAAAAAAAACATTTTTAAAATGAAAATAAACGATTTATAATGATAATTAAAAGCACAACACTTATTCTTTTAAGAAATAAATATTCTAGTACTCACTCATTTTAGAAATATCCATATTCGAAAATAGAGAATTAAACAGAAGACGCAAGCAATAGAAAAATTACATTGAAAATGTTTAAATTCTAACAGAAATAAGAAATTTTATTAATATTGTCTGAAAGTAAAGGGTTACAGTGGGAAAAAACGAATTAAAGTTATTTCTAATATACGTTATCCCCATGGCAACCCATCGACAGACGATAAAAATATTACGGTAACCATATTGTAATATTATCGCCCATCTTGGCGAACATAAACAACAGCTTGGCGCTACTACCCCCGATATCAAATTAGCACGCTCAGCAGCAGCAGGCTCAAACTCATGACACGAGTCTGTTACCTTGACCACTAGTCTACCCGTTGCCACAACATCAAGATGCAAGTGAATATCATATTCAATTTAACATTAGATATAAAGAGCTATTTATTTGAAAAATAATCCAACACAGCATCTTTATTATTCATTAATAAGTCAAATAATGTCCATGTACTTCACAAAAATGTTGTTTCAAAAATAGCTTCAAAAAAAGATAGTAAATATAAAAATTTAGGTCTCTGAAAATTCAGTATACTATAATACTATAAGTAGTTATAATAAAATACGCAAATTTGATATTTAAATTAAAATCAAGCAGCAAACATATAAATATCATGATCTATGCATTAGAAATTTTTGGAAAGATTAATAAATTCCTATTTAATAAAATACCTGTTTCATCATAAACTTGTCTTTTCTCAGTATCAGACAAAATAAAATGAATTTTTGCTACAATCTGAAATTTGCGAGTGGCTTCTTCTTTTTGGCTTTCATCAACTTTATCAGGATGGGTAAGAAGTGATGCTTTTCGATATGCCTGTTTTACTAAAATGAAAGCACGGTACAATTTTTCATTCAACCAAGAAGAAATCACAGTTTTAATTTTAATATAGATTTATCCAATTAATTTTTGTATAATATAGATTAATTAAACAAAATATCATTCATCAAAAATAATTATTTTTAAATATGTGAGTCAAAAATAATTTTGAAATTTTAAACATAAAGCTGCCTTTTTAATTCATATTATTACTAAAGAAAAAATAATTACAAAAAATACATTGCTTGTTAATTCCTAAAATCCTTTTCAGAACTCAACTGCAAGTAGCTTTAGTACTACTGCATTTTGAGATAAATCTTACTGTAGTAAATGTTGATATTGCAACATTTATCAAACAGAATATTGCCCTATGGTTTTCCTTTTCCAATCTTTATTAACTAAGTACAAAAAAAAAAAAAGAGTTTTACTCTTTTTATTCTCTATGATATCAGTTACAACACCCTGTTGATATTTCGTTTCAATATATATTATGAATAAAATAGTTGTTAATAACTTTTGAATTAAGGACAATATTTATAGTAAAGTTTAATTTCATTTCAACAACCAATAAAATTATTTTATTTCCAATTTTACACTCTAAAATTATTAAGCCAAAATATTTTCCATACAATTCATTTATAATTAATTATTTGGCTCACAATTTTGATTTTTTCTTCTCTCATTTGTGAGTCATAACAAATGCTGAAACGATGGTGTCAAAATGGTTACATAACATTTTTCTTGTAGTTTCAAGGCATAAGTTCGATACACGGACTTTTTTTGGCGCTTTTTTCGAGCTAATATGCGTTTGTTTCCATGGAAATTTATGCAACTTTCAAATTGGGCATAACACAAATTGTAAGCGACAATAGTTGCTTTTGGTTCAAATAAAGTAGCATAATATAAAATAGAAAAAAATTACATATAAACATTAATGAATAAAGGCAACAAAACCATAAACTATAGCCAAATCAAGTTAAACTAAAATTAAAAATAAAACAAAAGCAAGCAAAGTACATTAAATCTGAATAAAGTAAAATAATTACATCTATATTTTTATTCATATATATACATACACTGAGCCGCTGTCGCGGTTTTTTCCACGGAGAGAATATCATACAAAGATTTTGATCCAAAATACAATTCGCAATCATCAATAAGACCCATAATTATTTAATAGATTAATATTGATTTGATTCAAGTATTGTGTCAACCTTAAATGTTTGTAAGAAATTGAATGAATGAAAAACAAAAGCATCGATTCCCGCTATTTAGAATTGTGACATTCGGTCACAGTGAAAAATACTTGGGGGGAGGGGAGAAGTCGAAAACATGTTCCGCAAGAGATTTTGCTTTGATAGAAACTGGTCATCGCTGATAATGAATAAAAGAAAAGAAAAATTTGTTCATGTATTTGAAACTCAAATATCTGTTTTTACTATCGAAAATATACAACTCCTTATTAATCCAATTCAGTACAGATGCACAGTAAATTATGACACTGTCAGGGCCGGCTCTATCAATTTTATTGCCCCGGTAAGCCACAGAAAAAGCGACTCCTTCCTCTCCCCCAAAGTGAAAACTTATAATTAAATAGTTAAATTGCTCATAAAAAACAATTATTGCCAATTCTTATTTTGTCCTGCATATATTTAAGAAAAAAAAATTGGCATTTAAATGTCAGCAGCATCTTACTTTCAGAGAAGCGTGAAGATTTCGTCGTATAGTAATGCTGTATCCTACCCAACAGTAACTCCAACTGTGTAGAACGGGGGTGGCTAACCCACGGCACGCGTACCACAGTGTGGAACGGTGGAGTTGTAACAGTGGCAAGCGAAGACTTATTGAAAGTTCTTTTAAAAAATGAAAACTTAATTGTAAATAACAATATTTTTACGTAGTTTTCCCGTAATGGGATTTTATCGAAATGCAGTTGTTTTAGAGAAATAAAATTCAAAATTTATTCTAAATATACTTAATTGAATTACAATAGAAAATTTTCATACAGATAATATTCCTTCATTGCTTTTTGCGCTAGCTTTCCAAAGAGAGTGAATATTAAAGTAGCATTTTTCAGCTGCTTGAGGGGTTTTGGTGACGGATCTCAACCATGAACCTTAGTCAAGTGACGAGAGGACACCTAAGCTGGTACTCCTCTCCTAACTACTACCCCACATCAACGGGAGGACGTTTGAGCTGTCGACAGATTTAACGGGCCCATCGAGATTGGGCATGGAATTTAGCTTTTTTTACCCATATTATTGGACATTTAAATAATTTAAATTTCAAATTATAGGTGAAAAATTTTATTTTCCATATCTTCCATGTCTACCATATCTTTTTTTGTAAGCTAACTGTTCCTCCTTTTTTCTCAATTTTGACGAAAAAAGGATTAACACATTCATATTAATGCAGGAACTATCTATCAAAGTTGATAATGATCCGAGCTATGATAGATTTAAAAATTTACTATCCATTTTGCAGGATTCAATCTACGAAAGGTTTGATAAATTTCATGATGATAAAAAAATGCTGATCTTTTCATAAAACTTTTTTCAATTTCTTTTCAAGACGTTAGTTGTTGTAAATCTAAAATCCAATTTGAAATTATTGACCTACAGCACCATGCTAAACTGAAAAGTAAATATGCTGAACTTATTTCAAATGCAAGTGATCCACATTATATTGAACTTTTGGAAATTTGTACTAATTGACAATTTTCCAAATTTACACGATTTGGCTATGCAATATTATTGTTGGTTCGGATCAATATGTTTGTGAACAAATGCTTTCTATCATGAACATTTTTTTTTATTTCTAATGGGCTGTGAATTGGTGATCATCAGGGGCGGCTCTAGGGCCGAACAAACCGGCCCCCTGTCCGGGGCGGAAAATTCTAAGGGTGGCATTTCGATCAAATTTGATTAATATATTTTTTTTGCTACAAGAAATTTTATATATTTTTTTAAATATTGTTGGGTGTGAATTTAGTATCTCATTTTACGTGTCTTACTTCCTTATTTTGTATCTTGTATGTTTAATGTAAGTTCTCTTTTATGTTGAAACTTGAAGGGTTCGAGGTGGGAATATATGTTAAATCATGAAATTTGATATGTTTACACATCTTTCACTAGTAACTTTCTTCCAGCCCGGAGTGAGGTCACAACGGACATTCTTTTCACCCATACGATGTCCTGAGCGAGCTATCCAAAAGGGGACAAGGGTAATTAGAATTTTTGGTAGAAAGAGAGCCACATGAGATGTTTTATATTAGTCTCGAGTGTGTAGTTGTTATAAGTTAAAATAAAAGCTTGTGATCCCCACCATCAGTAGACTCTTGAAGAAATTGGCCATCTGATTAGCCCGATCCGTTTCCTTAAATTTTACTCGTTTGTGTGAAATAATAACAGGTAATTATATGTGCTTAATTTCGAATTTTTTTGTATTTGACTTAAGTTCGCAAGAATTATTTAAGTTTTATAGATGTGTATCTATGTGAACAATTTATCTTTTTAACCATGCCGATTTTAGTTCATTTTGGGCCCCGGGCACAAAAGATCTACAGGCCCCTTTGGCACTGGAGGATAGAAATTTATAACCAGAAAATCTGGTTATTTCCATCTTATCCGTGCCCTTCTAGGCCTCTCCAAGCCCCTGGTGCCCACCCCAAGCGCTCAATGTATAAACCGGCACTGCTTTTTAAATATAATTTTTTGCTTTGGAGAGAGGGGCGGCATTTTCTATTTTTGTCCGAGGCGGTAAAATTGCTAGAGCCGGCCCTGTGATCATGAACATAATATAATCAAGTTATTATTAAATATTAACTGATATGCCTCTAAAACAACATAATTAACTTAGAATCTTTATATATTAGATTTGTTTCAAATATATAAAATTTGTAATATTATTTTTAAATTTCCACTACTTAGACTTGCATAAAAAATGTACTGTTTGCTAAAACCCCCATAATAAGCCTACGAGCAGAATTTTTTCACATTTCCATATTTGTTGGGTGAGAGAGTAAGTGAATATTAACGTCGCACTGTTCAGCTACACGAGGGCTTTTGGCGACTGACAGAGGGGAGTGCCAGCTCAGGTGTCGTCCACGTCACTTGACCATGGTTCAAAATTACGGGGTCCGTCGCCGAAAGCCCTCGTGTAGCTGAACAGTGAGACGTTAATATTCAATCAATCAATTGGCGACTGACCTCGTAATTTTCCATATTTGCTGGAGAAAATGGAAATGGCACGCATAACTTTTTTTAATTAGATAGTGGCTTTCTTCCCAAAAAGGTTGGCCACCCCTAGTATAGAACTGTGTTGAAGAAAAAGAGGAAGAAATGCTAGAATCAATTAAATCTATATTAGAAAAATTATTTTTATAATGGAAATCATGCAAAAGGAGATCAAATGTGTGAATCTTTAATTAGAAAAAAGATAGAAAACATTCAGAAAAAATACTATTAATTCAAAACCCGGCGACACTAATGGTAGCGACAGAATGAATGAGTGAATATTAACGTCGCACTGTTAAGCTACGCTTTGGCTTTTGGCGACGGACCACGTAATTTTGAACCATGGTCAAGTGACGTGGACGACACCTGAGCTGGCACCTCCCTAACTACCACACCACACCAATGGGAGGATGTTTCAGCTCTCGACAGATTTAACGTGCATCGCCGCCCTACACGGCGGGTCTTTGGTGGTACTGGGCTCGAACTCATGACATGCCTGCCATGATCCGATACCTTGACCACTGGGCTACCGCAGCCCCTATCTAACGACAGACATTGAATGAATGAATGCTGATGGAATAATTCTTTGTAAATATTTTTCTACATTTTCCTATTAAATCACTTTGCGGAAAAAATGTTATACTTTATTTTATAGTTTTCTTTTATTTCTTCAAAGGGAAAGCATAAATTTTCTTGTTTGTCTTTATTTATTTATTTTGTGAATTGATGAATTTTTTTATAATAAAATTGTTAAAACTTTAAAATAAATCTTTTTTTTTGAAAAAAAACATTTTTTAATATCCATGTAAAAACATTTGGATTTTCTAAGAAACACTTTCAAAAATATAAGAAAATTTTCAAAAAGCCCTTCTCAGATGAGACAGTGAGTGAGTGAATATTAACGTCACACTGTTCAGCTACACGAGGGCTTTGGTGACGGACCACTTAATTTTGAACCATAGTCAAGTGATGTGGACGACACCTGAGCTGGCACCCCCACTCCTAACTACCACACCACACCAATGGGAGGACGTTTCAACTCTCGACAGATTTAACTTGCATCGCTGCCCTACACTGCTCTCAGATTAGACAGACAGGACAATGAAGGAGAAAGCTTAATGATATCAGAATTGGGAAATATACCTCTGCTTGACCAATTTCTTTACTGATTTCCCAATTGCATGATTTGGAAATGTAGTTCAATATTTAATACCAATAACATATCAGTTTATATCATAAGCCTATATGCTTCATGGAGGCTGAATAATTTAGTTAAAAAATCGTTTCTGGAATCACACACACATTAATTGATCTGGTTTCCTTTTTGTATGGACTTAAGGTATCCGACCAGGGGCGTAGCTACCACCGTATCAATGATAAGGGGCCCAAACATGTGTAACTACAGTCCGACTAACAGGGTTCTCATATCTAAAAAGGGTCCCCGGAGGAATTTTGATACAGGGCCCCTCCAGAACTAGCTCTACGTCAGTGTTTCTAATTCACTTCTAACATACCTCCGTCTTATGCAGTAGGATATAAATGATTCAGTATTTTCTTTGCATAGAGTTGAAAAAGAACTCTTTCGAGTCAGAAATCAAAAAGATTTTCAAACATCTATCAGTCAGTATTTTAAACTTCCAATTAACCTGTGAGTAATAATTCACTAATAGTATATTTTTAGCTGTTGAATAAAAAGTGTGTAATTTTTTTGTGTAGTTGCTTTACAGAGCTTCCAAAAGGTAAATGCAAAAAATTTGTAATTTGTTTGGACCCCGTTATAACAATAATTCCTAACTAACGAAAAAATTGTTCGGTACCGATGAATTCGTTAAATCGGGGTCCTACTGTTCAATATTGTGTTTGTATTTTTATGTTATTCTGATGTCATTTTTTATTGAATTCAAATACAACTAATTTTTTATTATTATTATGTTTAATAGTTTACATACCATTGCACTACATGTAGTCTGTTTCAGAAGTAACGAGAATGATTTAATACTTTTCTTATATAAAGCATGTGGGATACTACAGATATATTCATCTATAATCGAGGTAATGTCGCTCATTTTCACTGTAGTATAGTTCGAAGTCCACATAAGTCTAAAAATTTCCATCGCTTTTGTTTGAAAAATAAATTTCAGTTTTAGGAATAGAAATAATTTTTATGAAATCCAGTCGGGGAGAAAAATGGAAACGATAAAATTCCTAGAAGAACGAAAAAAGGTGATACACTATTCAAAGTGGAGTGAGAGTTACGTCCCACTATAAAGCTGGACGAGGGCTATTGGCGACGGATCTCGTCATTTTGAACCAATGGTCAAGGACGACACATGAGCTGGCATATCCTCCAAACTTCCGCACCACGCCAACGCTAGAACGTTTGAGCCAGGACAGATTTACCGTGTAACGACCTCCTCTACACGCCGGGTCTTCAGCGGCACTAGGTTCGAACTCATGACAGCCAACCACGAGTTCATCACCTTGACCACTCGGCTACCTCGGCCTACATTTGTTCAAACGTGGCGTCTTTAAAATATGTTTAGTGTGGTTTTTTCTTTTGATGATTCGGTGAACATTTCCATTGTCCTAATTTCTTTGTAATAGAATATTCAATTTTATTTTATTTCCGTATTATAGACGGGTACTTGATTTCCTACTGTAACGTCCATGTATGTTCTTAGTGCTCTTTGTTCTCACATCCCCATCTGTTCTTGAAAGTCTAATTTTTCTTGAATAATCAGTTTGAAGGTGAAACATATAAGGAATCAATGAGTTTCCTTTCGTTAAGAGATTGTAGATCTTTTCGATGAAGCATCTCCTTTATATCAAGCATGTGGACTTGATGGCTCAGAGGTAACGTGCCTGCTTACGGTTGCGGGTTCGATCCTGGCCGGAGCCGATAGTTTTCTGGAAGCAAAAATCGCCTGTCATACGATTGTGTGGCATGTGTATAAGATCCCTTGAGTATCAATTTGGCTCTGGTACTCTCGGTAAAATTAAATCATGGGAATAGTTAATATACGACTAGATCTTGAATTAAAATTAATTCAAGCGTCCGAATTTGCTAACGAGAGCCGCCACTAGATGGTTCCACCATGAAGTGGTTCTCACATTTGGGAATCTTCCGAGTCTGCAAAGGCTTAGTTGATAATATGCAGCCTATAAAGGGAAGAATGTCAATCATTTGTTCATATACTGAAAGATTAAAGAGTCATAGCTTCCTTCTTTCCCCATAAAATTTAATATCGTTCACTCCACTCCACAGTTTTTTGCTTACACATTTTGGGGCCCCGTATGATTGATACGGCAGTAGTTACACCCATTGTCTTTTTGACCTACTAGGAAGTTGATGAGTTTCAAGTCGTAAAGTGATGACAGATTTTTAAGATGAATAATTTTCTATGAAGAATGAAAGATCTTTCTTCTTGTTTATTTCCACGATATCTTAGCCCAAGCTTTCTTCGCGCTGCCCTACGTGACAAAGTAATTCTTTTCAATTGATGTGCTTGCCCCGCCATGAAAATACGCATATAACGTGAGCAAGACCAAATTGCTTTCCTTGTCTCCCTCATCAACGCATCTCTTTATCTTTCCCAACCCCTGTAGTCACGTAAAAAATCATTCTCATTCCTTTTGATGCAAACTATGTACATGGATGACAACTTTTTACAGCATCAAATATTCAAACTTTGTCGTTGTCTCAGTCCTTTATTGAATTTTTCAGATTTTTCTGTTTGGTCTCTTTAGACTTGGTGAAAGAAATCTAAATGTACGAAAAAAGAAAAATAATAAGCAAAATGTATGATTATTATGAAATATAATACTATAAATATTAGAACTATTATATATATATTGTGACGTCTCTCGCGTCCTTCTTCTAACATAACTCCTAAGTTCTTTGACGGCCACGATTAATGGCAAACCTTTCAACCCAATACCTAAAGATAAACGGATCAAATATGTAAATGAGATATACTTTTTAAAAGGATAGAAGCTTTGATGAGATATAGGCAAGTTTAGAGATAACTTAGTGTGAATCATTCGGACTCAAGAGTTAGATGTCCTATAGCTCTGAATAAGGATACGTTTTATAAATTAAATTATAAGGAAATCTGAAAACTTCGCAGCTAAAGTTACATTATAGGTGATCTTTAATTGATGAAGGAAGGAGACTCTGCAAAAGGTAATATTTTGTATAGGGAAGTTAGGGTGAATCAAATTAATTTATTATAATTTAAAATAAATGATCTAGTTGCGGATCTGACTTGAATATAAGGTTTAATTGGGGGTTAACCCCACTTTAAGAAAGTTGTCAATTAGAATTAAGTAATATAAGTTATTCCAAAAGTTGTGTTAAGAATCAAATATGTCTCATCATTTAGATAATCCCACACCTCTAGCTTACGCGGATCCTAATAGACATAGTCATCACAGGATGGCTATGTCGCAATATATGTATAAATATATAATTATACATGAAAATATAATATAACATAATATATTATAAAAGGTATATTAACACATACACATAATATAAAAAAAACTAACTACATAGCCTGGAGTTGCACTGACTTTTTCGAGTGTATAGCTTTTTGCACATAGAAATTTCTCCTTCCCTTTCGGTGTCAACACTTCCTGGTGTGTGTGTGACTTTTTTCTAATATATCATTAAATTCCCTTTTATGAAATTTCTTCCACCTCTTTGCCCTGTCGGGAGGGTTTGTTTCCCCTCCGTTTAGCCTGGCGTTGCACGGTCTTTTACCAAGAATAAACATATTATGGGAAAAATTTTTTCCTATAGGTGGAAAATAATCACTCTTAATATCTGTTGTTTGAACATTCATCATAGAGGTCACGATAGCTCTTTCTTTATTCACTTCAACCTCATTGACATCTACTTCCACATCACTAATAGGCTATTCAGCGAGGCGGAAGATGCAACTAACTGGACCTTTCCCACCATTTTGAGATGCAGCTGCTTTGCTGAACATCCTCTACTGACACAGTCTGCTGGATTCAGGAGATCCAGGAACATGTCTCCAGGTTGGGACAGGTGTCAGCTTCCGAATTTCTTGAACATGGCTGTGAACAAATACACCCTACGTGCGTTCTTCTCTTCAACCAAGCTAATACTGTAGTAGAGTCTGTCCTGAAATAAACATCGTTCGTTGGAAACTCTTTTCAAGACAGTTGTGAAAGACAAGCAGATATAGCAGCTCCAAGAAGTTCCGCAGTCTGGCAATTGTTGCATCCTTTTTTCACATGGTGCAATCCTAGTTTTACCCCTGTACCAGTTGTATGTGTACAGTGCTTCCAATATCAACTCGTAGGAAAAAACAACAGCAGAATAGTGTTTGCTTTGATTCACAGAAAAGCCAAACGAAATATTCTGAAATCCACTCATCACAGTGTAAATCCACCTTTGGTACTTGAACATGCTTTGCTATTCCTGTGCTCCTTAGCCATTTCAGAAAATCTTGTCTTGTTTTTATATCTACTTCTTGATCCCAACCAATTTTGAGATTTTACTGTATCCTCGTAGCCAAAGTTTTGGTAGTAGCAACACTGGACCAGTGATCGCCAAGGGGTCAAAAAACTTTCGTGAAGCAGCAAGAATATTTCTTTTGTGATTACCTCTTCCATTAATTCTCAAATCTGAATATTTAATGATAGGGTATCACAATGTTCGTTCCAAATCATTCCCA
Organism: Trichonephila inaurata madagascariensis; assembly: GCA_019973955.1. NCBI lineage: Eukaryota > Metazoa > Arthropoda > Arachnida > Araneae > Nephilidae > Trichonephila > Trichonephila inaurata. The sequence goes on along the minus strand of BMAV01008444.1, from coordinate 48,853 downwards.
GGACGTGTGTTTGTAGGACTTGCTGTGGGATCAGATGGGTTGGGGAAAGTGTTCCAATTCTCTTAACTCAAATTTCTTTTCAGCCATGATCTCGTGGCTACATCACAACCGATCTTAGCTCTTGACTGGGTTTGGACACTTGCCAAACAATTGTCCACGTAAAAGTTGCTCATCAATTTTGTACAATACACTCTCGCTGTATTTTTCCTTACTTGCCTGTGTTTTCGCTTCTTCTAACTTTTTCTCCAAGTGGTACCGGTTTGTTGATCCAAACCCGTTGGTGTGGTGTGGTAGTTAGAGGGGTGCCAGCTCAGGTGTCGTCCACGTCACTTGACCATGGTTCGTACTACGCGGTCCGTCGCCGAAAGCTCCTCGAGTAGCTGAACAGTGCGACGTTAATATTCAATCAATCAATCAATCAATTGTTGATCCAAGTAAGAATGGGATGCTGGACACACCATACACCTCTCGGCAATGCCTATAATGTATGTTTCCTTCACCGTGCCACAAAATCGCAAGAAATTTCGATCCTGCTCATAGAGGCTTATTTGCAAGAAGGCTTTCCGTATAACAGCCAAAACACCAAATCTAAACAATCGAAATCTTGCTAACGTGGAAGGGATCAATTCAATCAAGTTTAAACCCTTTTCCAAACAGTCATTGAGGCTGACCGCTCCCTTTTGTTTTGACGAAGCATTAAAAACGGGCCTAATTTTTGTAGTACTGTGGCGTTGTGATATATATATGAACTAGTACCAACATCACGCGAAGACGATCGTTTTGGGAGTGATTGGTTAAGTATCAGGTTCGGAACGGAAGGTACCCAGAACGAACCTTCCTCCTTCATTGGTGACTCTGGCCGTGCAAAGGAACCGCACTTCTTCACACGCCGCAGTCGTGGCGCCCTCTATCCACCGCAACAGCAGCCAAACCGTCAAACATTGACGCAAATAAGCCGTTACTTCTCAAAGTCGTCTCACACAAATGACGCAATCAAACCGTCACACACATGACGCACCCCCAAAGCCGTCTAGCACGAATGACGCAACCCACCGCGACACACAACTGCTTACGCTCGCCAAGAATATGGTATCGTTTGTTCTCCTATTCACCGAAACACTGGCAGAGGAGTATGTGGCGGTGTGATATCTATATGAACTAGTACCAACATCACGCGAAGACGATCGTTTTGGCGTGATTGGTTAAGTACTCGCGTTCGGAACGGAAGGTACCCAGAACGAACCTTCCTCGTACTGTTCGGCTTCACCACATGTCGATGGGGCAGATAGTGAGAAACAGACTTCAATTCTTCTTTGGGAACTTCTTCGATTATGCCTTCTCGTTTCTGGCCTCCTAAATACATCACCATATTCGTTAAAACAAGTTTCTTTCTTCAGCTTATGTGTTGTCACTTGTAGCCCTTTAAATGCCAAATTAAAGTTGTCTGGCAGAGGTAAATGATTGTCAAGCCATGGTAGGGAGACAAGGAATCGTTCTTCTTTATCAACCTTGACAGTTCTTAAGAAGTGCTCCATTGAGGCTTTATGAAGCTCCTCTTGTTTGTTCCGAAGGATCTTGTATCCCCAAGGAATCCAATCTCCACAACTGAGATATCCATCTCTTTCCACAAATAGGAGGCCACCAACATAGCATTGCATGAAGAATTCTCACTGCCAGGTACTTTACCGGACGGAGTCCATCCAAGTATTGTCTCCATGGCAACAAGCCCACAGGATAAAATTCTGCGCTGACCAGTCATGAGCTTCCCAATTACATCTGATCCAAGAAGTACTTGCACAGATCGTGACTCTTTCCCTACATCCGATAACTGGATCTTTATTTCATTAAGTTCTGAAATCCAAGAACCTGGAGTGACTGATGCAATGCGTTGTCGCATATAGATGTTCCGATCTATTGCTTCCAGGTTACATGTAAACTAATATTGTCTTTATTTTAATCTTATTCTATAACAAGTATGTTCACACTTGTCAGATTTAATCCCCCAAACAATGAGTGTACCTGTGATTTTCTTTTCTGAGGAGATATATCCCATTTTTCAACTACATTTTTTAATACATAAGACTTTTGTGACCCAGAGTCTAGAATTGCCCTAATCCGATTTCTTTTGTTACCACACACCATTTTTAACTTCAAAGTTTGGAGAAAACACCGGGGATCTTGAAGTGTTGTTGGCCATATTAACTTCAACTTATGGACCCTTATCTTCACTCCTGTATGAATCTTGATTCTTAGTCTTTAGAGACTCACACAAAAGTGGGACATGCTTTTTACCACATATTATACATCTTAAATATGTCTTACAAGAACGAGCTGTATATTTTGGTGTTAAGCAAGCAAAACAACACTGTTTCTCTCTTAAAATATTATGCCTTTCAGCCAAACTCATCTTCTGAGCTTGAAAACAGTCATGAACGAGTGTTTCCCAGTACAAAAAACACATTCCTTCTTCACTTCCTTTGAAGCTGTAGTTAATAAATTGGCAGCTGTAGATATCTTTTTCATTGGAAAATCTCTTACTTTTTTCTTAAAAGATTAGCGATTTTCATCTACACCCAAGCCAAAACCAGCCATAGCCAAATTAATTCTTTCTTCTCCCTCTGTTTCTGCCTTGAGGAAAGTCATTAAATTGGTTAAACGTTCTTTAGCATCTGTTGAGGCTGCTGAAGTAGCACTTCTATTCCATGCTTTCAAAAAGTCCTCTTGAAAACATGACTCAACCATGGGATAAAGAATTGAAGCACATTTTTCAGTAGTCACTCCTAAAGTCTCTAAGGCTCTTAGATAAGATTCGAGTTTATCATACAGAGATGTCATTGAGAGATATTTTTCCTGTTTCTGCACCGAAATTGGTGAGCTTTAACAATTCAATTTAAACATAAAACCTCCACTAATAGACTACTTCCACCAAATCTCGCTTTAAGCTTTCCGCAATCGCTTTGGCATAATTGGCCGTTGCTGCCGGTGCTTCTCTACTATTTCTCGGGCTCGGGAGCCATTTGCGGTAGCCTGGAATCGACGATACTGAAATTTGCTCCCGGACGCGATTTCAGCATCGTCATTTATATGTTGAAATTGACTCCAAAATTGTATATATAGTTAATCTTAATATCACCACTAAACTGTCTAAATTCTAATTTGGCAGATTAAATTTCTTTTTTAGCGCCACACAGGCTTTGAGACTACCAAAACTGAATGCTGCCTTGATTCTCGCCAACCTGCCCGTGTTTTTCCCCCCACTTTCTTCATATTCTAGCTGTTTTTAATCTTTCAGCTTTTTCAAATTTTTCTTTAGTTTTCGCTCGCTCACGGCCGTTACTGAAATATTTATCACAAAGTTTGGATCATCCAGATACTCTATGCTTTTCAAAAATAATGTCTTTCAGTTCCGAAATTTTACCTTATCTGGAAATACCCTCCACTTTCTGCCACAAACAAAAGTCCTTCTTTCTCAGCCCTTTTAGCTGCTTTTAAATATGTTTGCTATAATTGTTTCCAAAAAAAAACAAAAGTCCTGTCGCGGACGCTAGAAATATAAACAATGACAATTACTATGGTTGCGGACGACGTTTTTCTCTCAACAATCCAAGGGATCCCCTAGATGAGTGATATGTTCATAAAATATATAATAATATCTTTTTAAATACAAATACCAGCTTGATTTATATCATCACAACTTCTTTTATTAACGGTAAAGAAAAATAGAAAAAAAAAAAAACTCAAATTATGTACAATAATGTTGCCATACAGCACAAGCTAAATTAAAACAAAAACAATAATTTCTTGGATATAGTTGGATGGCTTGAAAATAACTTACAGCATGTTACAATGTTTATAAATCGTTGTGCAACAGTTTGAATCGCCAGACTGACATACAAATTTGCAGTCAGGGTGTGTGAATTAATCCCTCAAGAATGCTCCTACAATCACGAAAATTGCTCACGCCTGATCATAACTGTAGTTGCAGACCCAGTGTATCTATGTGACGGAAAGATTGCTTGCGGTACTGACTTGGCCTTCTTCTCTAATCAATACACAGCCATCACTGCAGTGGCGTAATACAACCCCTCAACTCCCGCATCGAAGATTCTAAGGTTATAAGTCCTAAGGCCTGACTGACACGAACTATGGCTTGGGATCCAAACTTGACTTTGCAGGAGGCCCTTATATCCATTACGCCACTGCATCACTGGCACCAAAAAGAAAAAACAGCTTTTGATAGAACACAACAAATACATTGCCACTCCACTCTCTCTCCAATGATCTCTGGCATGACATCACTGAAATAACGGATGTCAATGCTTTAGAGCTAAAGATCTGAACTCCTCTACAGGAGTCTTGCTGGGAGCAATTCTCAAACGATTGATTTGATACAGTTCACTGCGTCACTCTGGTACCGAAAATACTGTAATTTCGCTGTAGATGCACTACGTCTCTGTGCCGTATGGTGAATAATTGAATATTGATTTTTTATACATTAAATAAAACTCACAGCATAAGTAAAATAAACTCACCGTTATTCTTATGAAACTTGTCAAAACCTCCAACCATCTTCGTTAATTATCAAGGAATTTCACATTTTTCCATAAAATATTTCGGTATTCTTTTTAAAGCTTTGATTTTTTTTACAGAATTTTTTTTGTCATCTTCCTAGTATCATGGATTGCTCTCGCACGCATATCAAAACATCTATGAACATTTTTAAAATATTCCATCGCCTTCAGATGACCCTGTAAAAGATTCACAATTATTTCACTCTACTGAAATTCACTTACTGAGTATTTAATAAAAAAATCAATGTACGGTGAGGAAACTTACCCCCTTACCTGAATTACTGCACAGTTGATATTTCAAAATATTTTGAGCAATCATTTATAAATTCAAAACTCCTTTTCATAAATTTCTGTTGATTAATCATTTCAGATATCTTCAATCATGCTTTTACCCCCGCACCCCAGTCCACTTTTTATTTATGCTATACATGGCAGAACATGAAAATTGTAATTATCGTATTTTCTAAAGCAAAATGTTCCTTTTGATAAATAAATATTAGTATTTACTGTTCGTGCGCAGTCACAATTTTATTTCCTGAACTCGAAAACTTTATCCATTTTTCTTCATAGGCTCATCATAAGAGCTTCGTATCACATTTTTTTCATGTAACGTTGTTGTTGCTTATCCTCCTGGTACAGGAAAGCCTACACCAGGCCCGAAAGACCTAGTCACACAAGTAGTTCGAAAATCCTGTCCTGTATCATATGCCTCCAGGAGACACACAAACAAGGAAAAGGGTGAGAAGGGCTTCCAGGGAGATAACAGGATCATTTAGGAAAAATCCTTCCACCTTTCTGAAACTTCATTGGTCTCAAATATCCTTTCTAAATTTCGCCAAGGCCGATTGAAGAGCCCTGGGGCCATTGCATGATAAAGAATGTCCTGGGCGACTAGCAGCATACCATTTATGATTTGTAGGGAGTCTGCCTCAAAGTGGCGAGGGGTTGTACCTGGGTGGAACGGTTGAAGTACGACGGGAGAGTATTCTCTTGTCAGGGCTACCCAAGACGTGAAGGCTATTCCATTATGCTCAGTTAATGTTTGCAGGTGTACACGGAGGTTCAGCAAGTCTTCAGCCCTAGTGGTTCCTCGCACAAGTAAAGCTGCATGTTATCTTCACCGTGGAACCGTCGTGTAACGTCGCATCATAAATCTGTATTGTGAGGTCCATTCAGACAAAGTAATTTGATTCAAGCTCAGCATTCATTACTACTTCTTGTAAAATACTATCTTAAGAATTTAAATCCTTAAGATATTGTAACGTTCATTGAGAGTGTTTTGTTGTTTTCCATCAAACTAATCTTTATCCCCAAACTTTCAAGAAGTAGAAAAAACAATTTTTCACTTCGACAGGATCATTTGCAATATATTCTGTAGAGGAGTCCAAAAGTGGTAAATACAGTTTCGAAAAAGAAAAAGTAGGCAACCATTCGAAATTAGCAAATTGATAATTATAAGTAATGTACCTATCATAAGTAGTTATTATATATACTGTGATCATTTGATCGTTCTTTCAATGAATTTTTTGGCTAGGAATCAATGGACGTTTCTAAATGTTTTTAAACTGTTTAAGCAGTATGAGGCATCAGAAGGAAATGATTAGTTCGTTACAGAATATAAATGTCAACAAATGAGAGGAATCCAAATTATTACCTCAAAATTAACAAATTACGTTCTGCCATATTTCCAATTTTTTTATCTGTCGAGCTTCCTAATTTTTCTACAGTTAATCAATCTTTTGACATCACATTGAATCTATAAAGTATTCTTTGAAGATATTCTTGTTTGTGAGCATTACTCTTCCAAACGAGATTATTTCTGAATTTTCTTTTAGTCTTTTTTAGAGGAGCAAATCAAATCTTCATTTAAAATCATATAACTACTCTGATTCCATGTTACTTGTTCCCAATTTGAAACTTATCGAGTAGTCCTGCTCTGTCTCTTTCTGTATCTCAGTAACTCAATAACTTCTACAAGTATTCTTTCAGCATCATAAGCGTTAGCTGTAGCTCTTGGGTTAGTCTGCTGTTTAGATGACTTTCAGATGAATCTGCAAGAAAAGTACATTGAATTTAATTCATCGCTCAAAGCTGAATATTAAGGATATGCTGCCATGCCCAAGATAATCTCTGGCATGGCATTAGTGCTCCAAAATGTCACGTCCAAGTATTATAGTGGATATTTTTTTGAATGCTTCTTATTGTTATATCCAAATACATATCGGGAGAAGTTTATTTCAGCTTCGTCGATCTGTTAAGGGGACAGTGGACCATTAAATCTAATTTCTTAAATTGTTCACTTAATTGGCTGAAAATGGAATCAATGCCGTAAATGATTATTACATTTCACAATTTAAATATATTTTTTTTAAAAAAATTACTATAAATAGATATTTTATAAAAGTTAAATTTTTTAAAACTATTTTTAAAAATGCTCCTTGCGTATTAGTTTTTAAGATATGTACATAACTTTTGTTTTATATATTTATGAACTACAGTACAATATATATATATCTGTGCATGAATTTTAAATCTGAATAAAAATCTGGATGGTGTTATAAATTTTCATAACAATTATATGAAACATTTCACCAATTATTACACATTCGAGGTATTCAAAACAGCACAAAATATGATCGTTGATTTTTATAGAAAACTAATGCACAAATTTGTGAATTATATCCTCTTTTAGAAGTTGTGAAAATTTCAAAGAACTATAACGTAATTTGAAACGCAAGGAGCATTTTACTTAACAATGAAAAGGGAAAATTTGCGAGCTAAGAAAAGTGCATTTTAAACATTTATTTGATGAAAATAAAAAAATAATTCAGTAATTATTAATCAAAATGACAGAAGTTTTTGACATAATTATTCTATAAAATATAAGAAATAGTATTAGTATAAAAAATCAAAATCGCGCTCGCAGTTTTGACCGAAATCTGACATTGTGAAGGTCCACCATCCCCTTAAACCCGAATCTACATCGGAAAAGTTAATTTTGGCACAATCCAATAGATGGTGTTTATTTGTTAGCATCCGCAGCTTTGACGCCTCAAAATTTTTAAAAATGGAAGGTATACTTATCGTATCACACGTATATTTTTTCATGCAATTTTTCTGTCCAATTTCGCCAAATCTGAGGGGAAGGGTTACTGCAAACAAAACGACACGCTCTGACGTCTGCCGCGCTCTATTTCTACACATTTGAAAATTACTCGCCGATTTTTCTGCTTCGAAAATGAACATCCAAATTATTTCTTTCATTTCGCTTGCGCAATTGTTGATGGGTGTAAACGAAAAATAGAGCACTATTCTATTTAAAATATTATACGCCGTTAAATATTATACACCATTAAAATATACGGCATATCTGAAGTGTTAGACGAAACCGAGCCGCCATCTTGTTTATGACGGTAGGCGCTGAAGAACCCTATTGGCTGGAATTTCGCTACTTATTTGGAACAACTTGAGCTCAAGCAGCAAAATTATTCTAAAACGGTTGCTATGGCAACTGAGTAAAATTGCAATGAATTGAACGAAAAATTGCTTGAAACGTGTACGTGTGATACGGCCTTTAAGCCAAAAATCGTTTTTGACTTCAATTCTACCTATGGGTGGTGTAGATATCCAGGAAATATCCTTTCATTCGACAATCCGAAAGCACCGCAAAATATATTATACAAAGATATTTTAACATTTACTGGACAAGGTACTCTGAAACTCACTTTTGCTTTTTAAAAATGTGATTGGGAAACGTATTACTTTTTTAGAATTTCGAATTCAAGTTGTAGAAGAACTTTTACATAAATATGATGATGCAGCAGCTTCTGAACTGAAGTATCCTGGCAGATTACCTATAGTAGATAACCCTGTCTGTCTTAGTGAACGATTTTCTTATATATATCCCATATTTCTCCAACTCCTGCGAAAAGTGAGCCTACAAGACAGTGCGAAGTTTGTAGTTCAAAAAAAGGATGCAAATGGAAGAAAGATAAGGAAGGAAACACGATACTGGTGTAATGAATGCGAAGTTCGTTTGTGCTCTTGGAAAAGTAAGGTTTAGTTATACCAATACTAAAAACAGAATTAAGGAACTACTAATACAATACTACTTATTTTTTAAAGAAAATAATGCTTTAATAGAACTGAACTTACAGCACCACGCCAAGCTTCAAGTGAATTATGCAGTTGCTACAAACCTTAAAAAATTGTTAAGTATGCATCCAAATGAGATCGCTTTAACACCACAAGTATATTTTTATTTTTTTCATAATGCCAGATTTTAACAACAACAAAAATTTGATAATTTATGTACCCAAATCATCAAACAATCCTGATTAATTAAGGTGTCCGACTCATGCTCTGGAACCGTGATTTTAAAAAGGCGCCACCGAATAATTTTCATGATATTTAGTGGCACTTAGATTGTAAACACATGTATAAAATTGTTTTAAGGACATTTTGACAAAAAAATTTATTTTAAATATTTCGGCAAAACACTTAGAATAACCTTTTCTCAAAATGTTCTTGTGAAAAATGCTTCGCTTATAATAATATTCGTCGCTTATATTCAGACCTCTGTACAGAGGCTCAAACTATGATTTTGAAAAATCTCACATTATTTTCAGAATTACAAACTATTTGTGCCAATTATCGGCGTTTTTTTTTTTTTAAATTCTCGCCCTTCTTTTGTCGTAAAACATGGATAAAATCACTGCCATATATTTCTAAAAATTCTAGCTGGAAACGCCGCACAGAGGTCTGAGCTACAGGCAAAATATTATTTATAATAGAAGCATTTTTCATAGAAAAGAGAATATTTGAAAAATGGGTCAGCCTGCATGTCTTATTTCTGTCAAAATATTGTACTTTAAAACAATTTTTATTGCAAATACTATTTTTAAAACAATTTTATATACATTTTTTAATCTAAGTGACACTAAATATCATAAATATTATCCATTTATATGCTTTTGCAAAATCACGGTTCCGAACGTAGTCGGATACCTTAAAGGGCTAAATCAGTATATATAAATCAAACTTCGGGAATACACTTCGGGAATACAATCAACACTACTCACTCGCCGTAGATAACTGTCACCATGTTCCATGCAATTTGCTCAAAATCTTATAGTAATTTTATCTCTATGTGTTTCTTTCCTGTGTTCCGATCATCTTAACATTCCTCAATGGGTGAGCTTAGTTACTTTTTGTGTTCTACTGATTCGGCGTTCTGAAACGCGTTGAGTGTTCTCAGAAATGACCCTGAAAAGAATTAAGGACTCATTATAAGATCATGATATTTGTTGTCGGATCGGAAGAAATACAAACAATTAATTAACATAAAACTCTGTATTAAGATTACTTACTTAATGGTTAGTTGAAATCAAGAAATGTTGTTCAGAGTAGAAATTTGGTCTCTGGTTTACATCACTTCTTTATTCGATGCTTTAGTTTGAATTATTTTATTTTTTAAGACAGTGTATTAGCTTTTTTTTTTTACATTTTTAAAATTAAAAAAAATTTCAGAAACATTTGTTTGTGTTTTCCCTTATTACCAGTAAAAATGTTTTTAACGTTCTAGAAATCTAAAATTTTAGATAATAAAGAAAATCCCTTATCAGTTTGGATCATTCGACATCAATTTCAAGGTACTTTAGTTATTAATAAGCAATTTTTGTTCTTTCCACCATCATCGTATTAATTTCATTTCTCATGAGAATATAGAGAAAAGTGTTTTTTTTTTTAAATTTCTTCTTCAGATTATATTTTTTTTCATAAGCTGATTTTTAGATTATTTCCTATGTAGATAATTTCAAAGTGCTTCTTTTCACTTATCCATCCTTTTAGAAATGTGTGGAGAAATCCAAGCACCAATTTTTTTTCTGAAAGAGTGACTTTGTAAAAGTTTTAGTTTAGATTATATCTATTTTTGTATAATAGCTTTCTTTTTATTAAAACTACTTTCAAACAATGTTTATTTCTTATAGTTTTCAATGGTTTCTTTCTTGTTGTCTATTTCATATATTTGTATAATTTCATTAAATTACTTTTAAATTTCCATTCTTTTTGTCTTTCACTGAATATTTCAATATGTCTGTGGTTTCTACTATTCATTACATCTTGCACACTACAAAGATGAAAAATGCTATTCTAATTTCCAATAATTTTCTTACATTCAAATCTTTGGTTTGATATTTCTTTACTTTTGTATTATTAATATAAGATGCATTTTCAATCCATAGAACCCACACGAATTCAAAAACAAAATCCTGAATAAAATTATTCCCTTGCGTAGTTGCTTCTCTCTTTTTCATTTCATAAAATTCATCTTTGCTTAGAGTAAGTTTTTTTCTTACTGGAGTCACAGTATTGATCTCTGTTTTTCATTTTAAAAAAAAATTATTTTCAATATCTAGAGACTCAATTAGATAAGCTTTCAGTTTGATAATCCTGCAGGTTATCTGAAAATATTATCTTAGAAATCCATCCATTTTATAATTTTTTAAACTTAGAGTATAGTTGCCCTTTTGTCGTTCTTTTAGGACTTTTATTTGTTTCTTTCATTCAAATTCAAAATATTTTTTTGATATCTCCTGAATTATTTCAAATTCTTCTTTTCTGTTATAGAAATCAACAAAGATTTTGTATTTTTAAAAATCTCTGTATTTGACAATGAAGTTTTTATTCCAAAATTATTTCTCTTTCGTTTTACTTTTAGCAGTAGTTTGCTTTCAGTCATTTTCAGCTTCTAGATCATGTAATTCTTTTCTTTTTTTTTAAATCAAAGCGTGAGCAAACATTTTCTTCAATGATTTTTTCTTGCATTCAGGATACTCGAATGAATCTGTAAAAAATATTAATATCCCATTTAGTTTGTTACTCCAAACGAAATATTTACAAAATTTGGTACTTACGTATTATCGCAACCGTATTGGTGACATTATATGAAACGAAGCTCATGGTTGCCGAATCAGCTGGTACGACACATGCAAAATCGAGGTTGCCAACTTGGCGAGTTATCTTGAACGTTGAGATTGCTGCGATAGTACTTAAGTACCCTAAATTTTATACAAAGCTTTTTATCACTAAATATAACTTACCTCTGTTTCCTTAGCACAATCACACGCCATGGCTAAATGCTATGAAGTTCCGCATATTTTCCGTGAAATCTTCAGTCTTCATACCATTAAGCATCTTTATTGACTTTTGATTCTCTCTTCAACTTGATATTTTTAAGTGAAGCCACATTCATCAAGTGTATTGTCAAGTGTTGTTTTGGCAGCTTATTCAGAGTTCAAAAATTCGTTAAGTGGTCTCAGAAAACCCTAAAAAAGAAAACATTCATTTTTAGATTCTGTATCATATAAAATATAAACAATACATTTAAGTAGAAGGCTAAATTTTAAAAAAAAAACACTTACTTATTAGTTAGTTGAAATTTTAGAACTCTACTTGTACCAAAAATTGAATTAATCTCTGCCTGGCTTCTTCATTCGATGATTATTTCAAATTATTCCCTTTTTAGTCAGCTTTGAAACTTAAACATTAAGAGATTTTCAGAATTGTTCTTTCTTTCCTTTCTTTTCAATAAAATTTTTTTTAAATGTTCTTTTAATAATCAAATTTTAGATAATAAAATCATTTGAACTTTTGTAACTGAATTTCAATAGTTTGTATCGCCATTGATAAGCAAATTGTTTCCTCCACCAATATCTTTTTAATTTTTCCATTGAATATAGTCTTTTTTTTTTCCTCCTCAACAACTTTCTTTCACTAACTGGTTGTTGTTATTGTTCTTATGTCCATAGAATTTGCAAATATAAATAAATTTACATTCTAGATACCACCAAGAGTGGCAACTAATGTGGCTGCTGATTCCGGAACATTCGGGGTTTAGAGGATTTCCCGCAGTTGGTTCATAAATTGAATTAGATCAAGCTTTAGTGCTCTTGGAGTGAAAGCTGGTCACTCGAAGATATGTTTTGGTGTGAGCAGATGGATTTTTCTCACCGGGCAGTTTTTACATTGTATGCAAGATCTTGTTTTATCAGGATGGATTTTCATGCCCCTGTAATGATGGGTTCTTAGTCCTGTGGTTGTGATGTCAAGTCTTGTGGAGTCAAAGTTTGTTATGAGTAGTTTCTTAAAGGAATGGGATAAAAGTCTAGATCTGACCACAGCGTTTGCATCAGCAAGTGTGATGGTGGTACAAGGTTGACCACTTTTAAAATGTGCATAGTCTGGAAATTTTTGAGCCAATGGTTGATATTCCCTTTGTTTTATTTGATGCTTAGTACAGTTTTAATATTGTCGCAGGTAGCTCTCCCACTGTGGAATGTTTTTAAGTCTCCCTTAGGAATTTTCATATATCTATTTTGTAAAGTCTTTCACACTTTGTGTATTGCTGTTGAATACCAGAAAAATTACTTAAGAATTCAATCCATTTGTTTGAAGTTTTCTTTTGGCGCGTGACCGTCCATTTGATAGTAACTTTCTGTACAGCACTCAAATGCTGGTATAACTTCTCCACTAATCTATACTCTTCTTTGTTCCAACATAATTAAATATTTTAATTAATTGGAAACACAGCACATTTGTCATCGATATTTATCATTCGAAAAAAATCTTTGCTTTTCTTCATTATCCAGCAGCAATGTATTTTTAATTCGTCTCCGCTTCAAGAAAACTATCGAAGAACTCTTCTTCGACAAAGTTCGAACTCGGTAGAGTCGAAGTATTCCTTCATGGCTCCAGTTCCAAAGACATTCATGAAGGAAAAGTCCCCATGCCCACCGGATCTAACTCAGAAAATGGCAAGGCTCTAACAGGTGTTGGAATGTTAGGCCATACCCCTGAGATGATCGAAGGAGACGGACTGATGGAAAGGGTTTTAAACTAAACACCTTTTCCATCTTGACGTTTGGCAATCCGTGTCCGTCTGTGGGGGATGAACACAGCAGCCCCATAGAGTGCGCGAAAAGTTTCGCCGTAGGCTCTTGGGGACACGAGACCAGGTGCCCTTGAGCCTTTCTATGGGAGCGCTGGAGAGGGCGGAGACGATGGCGACCTCCGAGTGCACGTTTCGCATTTGGTGGAGGTTGGCGGCGATGTTAATGAAATGCGAAACGTTGCGTGCCCTAAGCTTTGGGCAGGACTGTGCCAGGATGGTACGCACAGTCCATTCCGACAGGTGTTTAAAAGTCACACTGTCGGGCGACTGTTCGGCCTCAGGAAGGATAACCTCGAGCCCGAAATGTCGTTGTGAATCGAAGGACGCTGCATCCATGAGCGTCAATTGCTTCAGCGTAAACTGCCGCTCTCTTACCGTCAGTAAAAAGTGCTGCGGTAGGCACTCTGACGTGAGGCACGGGAACAAACTTTCGCTTTAGCCAGTACCATGCCTTGGAGGCCATGGTAATAAATAAGCGGGCTTTTAAAAAATAAGCGAAGTGTTAAAAAGATTTTAAATGACGTTTCCGTGTTAAATGAAACTTTAACACAGAAAAAACGAAGAACTTAAAAGTCAAAGACTCGTCGAAACGAAATTATATAAAACGTTTTTTATGCTCACAATAAGACAGTAATTAAACAACTGGGAAGATGAGAGAGAGAGAAACGTTTCAACAATTTCATTTAAGTGTTGTATTTCTCCATTGTTGATACTTTAACAAATAAATGCAAGACGTTCCATTGTTAAAATACAACTGTTCTGCTCTTAAATTTATGCAGTTTGAAGTGCTGATGTAACAATACTTTGATATGGCATTGTTTAAAAAAAATTTCAAATTTTAAGTGCTAATAGAATTAATATATATATATATATATATATAGTGAAATACGTATAACGCGAAAACGCTTAAAACGAAATATCGGTTAACACGAAATACAATGGTCACAACAAACTACTCTATATTTTCATGCATTTTTGTTCTCTTGACACGAATTGGAAATTGCTTAACACGAAAATATTTCCTTTCTGGGAATGAACAAAAAATACCGAAACACCAGCCACGCAGGCGAGATTTAAGAGATGTTTGAGAAAGTTTCTATATTATTGAACTATCCTACTGTATCATCAGAACCATTCGTTGCAGTAGACATGATAATGCGTCTCCAATTGCTATGCAAAGACATTTTGGAGTTTGTCCACAGCTCAAAATATTATTGATGCGTGTGATTCCGGGGACGAAAATGAAATTAATAAGCGCGAAGTCTTCCTATGCCCCACGTCATCTGAAACAGTACATCATGAAAAATATGTGCAGTTATTTAGACGCATATATCAATGAACATATATATCAATGAACGCATATATATGAATAAATAAAATGGGATGATATCGAACAATTTATTGACAATTTGATGCTGCTAATAAAGATAATTTTAGAAAAATATCAGATTATTTTCCAAATACTCAATAAATGCTTATTTTTCTAAGAACTCTGTACCTTGCATTAAATTTCATTAAGTTCTTGTGAATGTTTTAATTTCGTTTATTTTTTATGAATATTACGCATTTATACATATCTAAGTAAATAAAATGTTCTCTAGTAATTTAATTTGCTGAATGTATGTTTTTATTTTTTGTAATATCCTTTAACACACGAAATTCTTTTTACACGAAATCTTCCTTCTCATAACTGTCAGCCAACTTGGTTCTTATTCTCAGAAGCCCATCTTTAAAGGCTTGCATTTTAGCAAGAAGTCTCTCATCTTGAAAGGCATTTTCACTGCAGGACTTGAAAACCAAAACCTCTGCTCGTTTGGAATTCTTCTACAGTCGCTTCCTTTAACTTGGTTGCATTTTGAAATGTTATGAATGAAACGTAAGAATCCACGCTACTACTCTATTGTTTCTACTATAGGTGGAAAAATAATCACTCTTAATATCTGTTGTTTGAACATTCATCATAGAGGTCACGATAGCTCTTTCTTTATTCACTTCAACCTCATTGACATCTACTTCCACATCACTAATAGGCTATTCAGCGAGGCGGAAGATGCAACTAACTGGACCTTTCCCACCATTTTGAGATGCAGCTGCTTTGCTGAACATCCTCTACTGACACAGTCTGCTGGATTCAGGAGATCCAGGAACATGTCTCCAGGTTGGGACAGGTGTCAGCTTCCGAATTTCTTGAACATGGCTGTGAACAAATACACCCTACGTGCGTTCTTCTCTTCAACCAAGCTAATACTGTAGTAGAGTCTGTCCTGAAATAAACATCGTTCGTTGGAAACTCTTTTCAAGACAGTTGTGAAAGACAAGCAGATATAGCAGCTCCAAGAAGTTCCGCAGTCTGGCAATTGTTGCATCCTTTTTTCACATGGTGCAATCCTAGTTTTACCCCTGTACCAGTTGTATGTGTACAGTGCTTCCAATATCAACTCGTAGGAAAAAACAACAGCAGAATAGTGTTTGCTTTGATTCACAGAAAAGCCAAACGAAATATTCTGAAATCCACTCATCACAGTGTAAATCCACCTTTGGTACTTGAACATGCTTTGCTATTCCTGTGCTCCTTAGCCATTTCAGAAAATCTTGTCTTGTTTTTATATCTACTTCTTGATCCCAACCAATTTTGAGATTTTACTGTATCCTCGTAGCCAAAGTTTTGGTAGTAGCAACACTGGACCAGTGATCGCCAAGGGGTCAAAAAACTTTCGTGAAGCAGCAAGAATATTTCTTTTGTGATTACCTCTTCCATTAATTCTCAAATCTGAATATTTAATGATAGGGTATCACAATGTTCGTTCCAAATCATTCCCAGGACGTGTGTTTGTAGGACTTGCTGTGGGATCAGATGGGTTGGGGAAAGTGTTCCAATTCTCTTAACTCAAATTTCTTTTCAGCCATGATCTCGTGGCTACATCACAACCGATCTTAGCTCTTGACTGGGTTTGGACACTTGCCAAACAATTGTCCACGTAAAAGTTGCTCATCAATTTTGTACAATACACTCTCGCTGTATTTTTCCTTACTTGCCTGTGTTTTCGCTTCTTCTAACTTTTTCTCCAAGTGGTACCGGTTTGTTGATCCAAACCCGTTGGTGTGGTGTGGTAGTTAGGAGAGGGGGGTGCCAGCTCAGGTGTCGTCCACGTCACTTGACCATGGTTCAAAATTACGTGGTCCGTCGCCGAAAGCCCTCGAGTAGCTGAACAGTGCGACGTTAATATTCAATCAATCAATCAATCAATTGTTGATCCAAGTAAGAATGGGATGCTGGACACACCATACACCTCTCGGCAATGCCTATAATGTATAAGCTCTCCTTCTTCACCGTGCCACAAAAATCGCAAGAAATTTCGATCCTGCTCATAGAGGCTTATTTGCAAGAAGGCTTTCCGTATAACAGCCAAAACACCAAATCTAAACAATCGAAATCTTGCTAACGTGGAAGGGATCAATTCAATCAAGTTTAAACCCTTTTCCAAACAGTCATTGAGGCTGACCGCTCCCTTTTGTTTTGACGAAGCATTAAAAACGGGCCTAATTTTTGTAGTACTGTGGCGTTGTGATATATATATGAACTAGTACCAACATCACGCGAAGACGATCGTTTTGGAGTGATTGGTTAAGTACTCGCGTTCGGAACGGAAGGTACCCAGAACGAACCTTCCTCCTTCATTGGTGACCCTGGCCGTGCAAAGGAACCGCACCCTTCACACGCCGCAGTCGTGGCGCCCTCTATCCACCGCAACAGCAGCCAAACCGTCAAACATTGACGCAAATAAGCCGTTACTTCTCAAAGTCGTCTCACACAAATGACGCAATCAAACCGTCACACACATGACGCAATTCTCAAAGCCGTCTAGCACGAATGACGCAACCCACCAAGTGACACAACTGCTTACATGCTCGCCAAGAATATGGTATCGTTTGTTCTCCTATTCACCGAAACACTGGCAGAGGAGTATGTGGCGGTGTGATATCTATATGAACTAGTACCAACATCACGCGAAGACGATCGTTTTGGCGTGATTGGTTAAGTACTCGCGTTCGGAACGGAAGGTACCCAGAACGAACCTTCCTCGTACTGTTCGGCTTCACCACATGTCGATGGGGCAGATAGTGAGAAACAGACTTCAATTCTTCTTTGGGAACTCTTCGATTATACCTTCTCGTTTCTGGCCTCCTAAATACATCACCATATTCGTTAAACAAGTTTTCCTTCTTCAGCTTATGTGTTGTCACTTGTAGCCCTTTAAATGCCAAATTAAAGTTGTCTGGCAGAGGTAAATGATTGTCAAGCCATGGTAGGGAGACAAGGAATCGTTCTTCTTTATCAACCTTGACAGTTCTTAAGAAGTGCTCCATTGAGGCTTTATGAAGCTCCTCTTTGGTTTTTTGTTCCGAAGGATCTTGTATCCCCAAGGAATCCAATCTCCACAACTGGGAGATATCCATCTCTTTCCACAAATAGGGAGGCCACCAACATAGCATTGCATGAAGAATTCTCACTGCCAGGTACTTTACCTGACGGAGTCCATCCAAGTATTGTCTCCATGGCAACAAGCCCACAGGATAAAATTCTGCGCTGACCAGTCATGAGCTTCCCAATTACATCTGATCCAAGAAGTACTTGCACAGATCGTGACTCTTTCCCTACATCCGATAACTGGATCTTTATTTCATTAAGTTCTGAAATCCAAGAACCTGGAGTGACTGATGCAATGTTGTCGCATATAGATGTTCCGATCTATTGCTTCCAGGTTACATGTAAACTAATATTGTCTTTATTTTAATCTTATTCTATAACAAGTATGTTCACACTTGTCAGATTTAATCCCCCAAACAATGAGTGTACCTGTGATTTTCTTTTCTGAGGAGATATATCCCATTTTTCAACTACATTTTTTAATACATAAGACTTTTGTGACCCAGAGTCTAGAATTGCCCTAACTGGGATTTCTTTTGTTACCACACACCATTTTTAACTTCAAAGTTTGGAGAAAACACCGGGGATCTTGAAGTGTTGTTGGCCATATTAACTTCAACTTTTGGACCCTTATCTTCACTCCTGTATGAATCTTGATTCTTAGCCTTTAGAGACTCACACATAAGTGGGACATGCTTTTTACCACATATTATACATCTTAAATATGTCTTAAAAGAACGAGCTGTATGTTTTGGTGTTAAGCAAGCAAAACAACACTGCTTCTCTCTTAAAATATTATGCCTTTCAGCCAAACTCATCTTCTGAGCTTGAAAACAGTCATGGATCGAGTGTTTCCCAGTACAAAAAACACATTCCTTCTTCACTTCCTTTGAAGCTGTAGTTAATAAATTGGCAGCTGTAGGTATCTTTTTCATTGGAAAATCTCTTACCTTTTTCTTAAAAGATTGGCGATTTTCATCTACACCCAAGCCAAAACCAGCCATAGCCAAATTAATTCTTTCTTCTCCCTCTGTTTCTGCCTTGAGGAAAGTCATTAAATTGGTTAAACGTTCTTTAGCATCTGTTGAGGCTGCTGAAGTAGCACTTCTATTCCATGCTTTCAAAAAGTCCTCTTGAAAACATGACTCAACCATGGGATAAAGAATTGAAGCACATTTTTCAGTAGTCACTCCTAAGTCTCTAAGGCTCTTAGATAAGATTCGAGTTTATCATACAGAGATGTCATTGAGAGATATTTTTCCTGTTTCTGCACCGAAATTGGTGAGCTTTAACAATTCAATTTAAACATAAAACCTCCACTAATAGACTACTTCCACCAAATCTCGCTTTAAGCTTTCCGCAATCGCTTTGGCATAATTGGCCGTTGCTGCCGGTGCTTCTCTACTATTTCTCGGGCTCGGGAGCCATTTGCGGTAGCCTGGAATCGACGATACTGAAATTTGCTCCCGGACGCGATTTCAGCATCGTCATTTATATGTTGAAATTGACTCCAAAATTGTATATATAGTTAATCTTAATATCACCACTAAACTGTCTAAATTCTAATTTGGCAGATTAAATTTCTTTTTTAGCGCCACACAGGCTTTGAGACTACCAAAACTGAATGCTGCCTTGATTCTCGCCAACCTGCCCGTGTTTTTCCCCCCACTTTCTTCATATTCTAGCTGTTTTTAATCTTTCAGCTTTTTCAAATTTTTCTTTAGTTTTCGCTCGCTCACGGCCGTTACTGAAATATTTATCACAAAGTTTGGATCATCCAGATACTCTATGCTTTTCAAAAATAATGTCTTTCAGTTCCGAAATTTTACCTTATCTGGAAATACCCTCCACTTTCTGCCACAAACAAAAGTCCTTCTTTCTCAGCCCTTTTAGCTGCTTTTAAATATGTTTGCTATAATTGTTTCCAAAAAAAAACAAAAGTCCTGTCGCGGACGCTAGAAATATAAACAATGACAATTACTATGGTTGCGGACGACGTTTTTCTCTCAACAATCCAAGGGATCCCCTAGATGAGTGATATGTTCATAAAATATATAATAATATCTTTTTAAATACAAATACCAGCTTGATTTATATCATCACAACTTCTTTTATTAACGGTAAAGAAAAATAGAAAAAAAAAAAAACTCAAATTATGTACAATAATGTTGCCATACAGCACAAGCTAAATTAAAACAAAAACAATAATTTCTTGGATATAGTTGGATGGCTTGAAAATAACTTACAGCATGTTACAATGTTTATAAATCGTTGTGCAACAGTTTGAATCGCCAGACTGACATACAAATTTGCAGTCAGGGTGTGTGAATTAATCCCTCAAGAATGCTCCTACAATCACGAAAATTGCTCACGCCTGATCATAACTGTAGTTGCAGACCCAGTGTATCTATGTGACGGAAAGATTGCTTGCGGTACTGACTTGGCCTTCTTCTCTAATCAATACACAGCCATCACTGCAGTGGCGTAATACAACCCCTCAACTCCCGCATCGAAGATTCTAAGGTTATAAGTCCTAAGGCCTGACTGACACGAACTATGGCTTGGGATCCAAACTTGACTTTGCAGGAGGCCCTTATATCCATTACGCCACTGCATCACTGGCACCAAAAAGAAAAAACAGCTTTTGATAGAACACAACAAATACATTGCCACTCCACTCTCTCTCCAATGATCTCTGGCATGACATCACTGAAATAACGGATGTCAATGCTTTAGAGCTAAAGATCTGAACTCCTCTACAGGAGTCTTGCTGGGAGCAATTCTCAAACGATTGATTTGATACAGTTCACTGCGTCACTCTGGTACCGAAAATACTGTAATTTCGCTGTAGATGCACTACGTCTCTGTGCCGTATGGTGAATAAAATACACCCCAGGCTAAATGCTATGAAGTTCCGCATATTTTCCGTGAACTTATCTTCATACCATTAAATCTTTATTGATTTTTGATTCTCTTTTAACTTGATATTTTAAGGGAAGCCCATTCATCAAGTGTATTGTCAAGTGTTGTTTTGGCAGCTTATTCAGAGTTCAAAAATTCGTTAAGTGGTCTCAGATAACCCTAAAAAAGAAAACATTCTTTTTTTAGATTCTGTACATATAAAATATAAACAATACATTTAAGTAAAAGGCTAAATTTTAAAAAAAAACTTACTTATTAGTTAGTTGAAATTTTTAGAACTCACTTGTACCAAAAATTGAATTAATTCCCCTCTTCTTCATTCGATGATTATTTCAAATTTTTCCCCTTTTTAGTCAGCTTTGAAACTTAAAACAAAGAGATTTTCAGAATTGTTCTTTTTTTTTTCCTTTCTTTTCAAAAAATTTTTTTAAATTTTTTTAATAATAAAATTTTTAGATAATAAAATCATTTGAACTTTTGAACTGAATTTCAATAGTTTGTATCGCCATTGATAAGCAAATTGTTTCCTCCCCCCAATATTTTTTTAATTTTCCATTAATATACTTTTTTTCCCCCCCAACCTTTTTCTTTCACTAACTGGTTGTTTTATTGTTTTATGTCCATAAATTTGCAAATATAAATAAATTTACATTCTAGATACCCCCCAAGAGGGCAAAAATGTGGCTGCTGATTCCGGAACATTGGGTTTAGAGGATTTCCGCATTTGGGTTCAAAATTGAATTAGATCGTTTTAGTGCTCTTGGAGGGTTTTGGTCACTGAAGATATTTTTTTGGGGTGAGCAGATGGATTTTTCTCAGGGGCAGTTTTACATTGTATGAAAGATTTTTTTTTCAGGATGGATTTTCATGCCCCTGAAAGATGGGTTTTTTAGTCCGTGGTTGTGATGTCAATTTGGGGAGTCAAAGTTTGATGATGTTTTTTAAAGGAAGGGGAAAAAAGCCCGATCGACCACAGCTTTTGCATCAAAAGTGTGATGGTGGTACAAGGTTGACCACTTTTAAAATGTCTAGTCTGGAATTTTGACCAAGGGTTTTATACCCCTTTTGTTTTATTTGATGCTTGTACATTTTTTAATATTGTCGCGGTAGCTCCCCCCCACTGGGGAAATTTTTTTAACTTTAAAATTTTCATATATCTATTTTGTAAAGTCTTTTACACTTTGTTATTGCTGTTGAATACCGAATTTTAACAACCCATTTGTTTGAAGTTTCTTTTGGCGCGGCCGTCCATTTGATAGTAACTTTCGTACAGCACTCAAATGCTGGTATAATTCCATAATCTATACTTCTTTTTTCCAACAAAAAAATATTTTAATTAATTGGAAACACAGCACATTTGTATAATTTTTCATTTGAAAAAAATTTTGCTTTTCTTCATTATCCCGCAGCAATGTATTTTTTAAATTGTTCCGCTTCAAGAAAACTATCGAAGAACTCTTTTTTCGACAAAGTTCGAACTCGGGGTGAAGTATTCTTTTCTCCAGTTCCAAAAAACCATGAAAAAAAGTCCCATGCCCACCGGATCTAACTCAGAAAATGGCAAGGTCAACAGGTGTTGAATGTTAGGCCCCCCACCCCGAGATGATGAAGGAGACGGACGATGGAAAGGTTTAACTAAACCCTTTTCCATCTTGACGTTTAACCGTGTCCGTCTGTGGGGAAACACAGCGCCCCAAAAAGGGGGAAAAGTTTCGCCGGGGCTTTGGGGGCACAGACCAGGTGCCCGGCCTTTTTATGGGAGCGCTGGAGAGGGCGGAGACGATGGCGACCCCGGGGACGTTTCGATTTGGGGGGAGGTTGGCGATGTTAATGAAATGGGAAACGTTGCGTGCCCCAACTTTGGGCAGGACTGTGCCAGGAGGTACGAAGTCCATTCCGACAGGTGTTTAAAAATCCACGCGGGCGACTGTTTTGGGCCCCAGGGGGGGATAACCCACCCCAAAAGCGGTAACGGGACGCTGCATCCATGGCGTCAATTGTTTTAGGGAAACCGTCCTTCCCCTCAGTAAAAAGTGCGGTAGGCACCTGACGTGAGGCACGGGAACAAATTTTTTTTAGCCGTACCAGCGGGGGCCATGGTAATAAATAAGGGTTTTAAAAAAAAGGAAAAGTTAAAAAAAAATTTTTAAAAGAGTTTCCGTGTTTAAAAGAAACTTTTTTAAACCAGAAAAAAAGAAGAACTTAAAAGTCAAAGACTCGTCAAACGAAATTTAATAAAACGTTTTTTGCTCAAATAAAAGTAATTTAAAAAACTGGGAAATAAGGGGAGAGAAACGTTTCAACAAAATTTAAGTGTTGTATTTCTCCATTGTTGATACTTTAACAAATAAATGCAAGACGTTCCATTGTTAAAATACAACTGTTCTGCTCTTAAATTTATGCAGTTTGAAGTGTTGATGTAACAATACTTTGATATGGCATTGTTTAAAAAAATTCAAATTTTAAGTGCTAATAGAATTAATATATATATATATATATATATAGTGAAATACGTATAACGCGAAAACGCTTAAAACGAAATATCGGTTAACACGAAATACAATGGTCACAACAAACTACTCTATATTTTCATGCATTTTTGTTCTCTTGACACGAATTGAAATTGCTTAACACGAAAATATTTCCTTTCTGGGAATGAACAAAAAATACCGAAAACACCAGCCACGCAGGCGAGATTTAAGAGAGATGTTTGAGAAAGTTTCTGTATTATTGAACTATCCTACTGTATCATCAGAACCATTCGTTGCAGTAGATCATGATAATGTGTACACAGCCCCAATTATGGCAAAGACATTTTGGAGTTTGTCCACAGCTCAAAAAATATTATTGATGCAGATTCCGGGGACGAAAATGAAATTAATAAGGAAGCTCATGTGTTCCCACGTCATCTGAAACGAGGAGCATCATGAAAAATATGTGCAGTTATTTAGACGCATATATCAATGAACATATATATCAATGAACGCATATATATGAATAACAAAATGGATGACATCGAACAATTTATTGACAATTTGATGCTAATAAAGATAATTTTAAGAAAAATATCAGATTATTTTCCAAATACTCAATAAATGCTTTGTTTTTCTAAGAACTTGAAAATTTTGCATTAAATTTCATTAAGTTCTTGTGAATGTTTTAATTTCGTTTATTTTTATGAAATACATGCATTTATACATATCTAAGTAAATAAAATGTTCTCTAGTAACTTAATTTGCTGAATATATGTTTTTATTTTTTGTAATATCCTTTAACACACGAAATTCTTTTTACACGAAATCTTCCTTCTCATAACTGTCAGCCAACTTGGTTCTTATTCTCAGAAGCCCATCTTTAAAGGCTTGCATTTTAGCAAGAAGTCCCCATCTTAAAAGGCATTTACTGCAGGACTTAAAAACCAAAACCCTGCTCGTTTGAATTTTCAAGTCGCTTCCTTTAACTTGGTTGCATTTGAAATGTTATGAATAAAACGAAAGAATCCACGCTACTCTTTGTTTCTACTATAGGGGGAAAAAATAATCACTCTTAATATCTGTTTTTTGAACATTCATCATAGAGGTCACGTAGCCTTTCATTCCTTTAACCTCATTGACATCTCCCACATCACTAATAGGCCATTCCGAGGCGAAGATGAAACCCAACGGGGACCTTCCCACCATTTTGGATGGCGTTTTGCTGAACATCCTCTACTGGACGTCTGCTGGATTCAGAGACCCGGGAACATGCCCCCAGGGACAGGTGTCGTTTCCCCGAATTTTTGAACATGGTTGTGAACAAATAAAACCCCTTTCTTCTTTTTTCAACCAAGCTAATACTGTGTAGGTCTGTCCTGAAAAAAACATCGTCGTTGGAAACTTTTTTCAAGACAGTTGTGAAAGACAAGCAATATAGCAGCCCCAAGAAGCCCAGTCGGGCAATTGTTGCACCCTTTTTTTTCACATGGTGCAATCCTAGTTTTACCTAAAATTGAGTTACAGTGCTTCCAATATCAACTCGTAGGAAAACAACAAGAATAGGTTTGTTTGTTCACAAAAAAAGAACGAAATATTCGAAATCCACTATCACAGTGTAACCCCCTTTTGGTACTTGAACATGCTTTGTTTTCCCGCTCCTTACCCACAGAAAATCTTGTCTTTTTTTATATCTACTTCTTGATCCCAACCAATTTGAGATTTACAAATTTTTGTAGAAAGTTTGGTAGAGAACACTGGCCCAGTGATCCCCAAAGGGGGTAAAAAAATTTTTTGGTGAAGCAGCAAGAATATTTCTTTTGTGATTACCTTTTCCCATTAATTCCCCAAATCGGGAATATTTAATGATAGGGTATCACAATGTCTTTTCCCAAATCATTCCCAGGACGTTTTTGTAGGACTTTGTGGGATCAGATGGGTTGAGTGCCCCCATCTCTTAACTCAAATTTTTTTCAGCCATGATTCGTGGCTACATCAAAAACGATCTGTCTGACTGGGTTTGGACACTTGCCAAACAATTGTCCACAAAAAGTGCTCATAAATTTTTGTACAATACACTCGGTTTTTTTTCCACGGCCTTGTTCGCTTCTTCTAATTTTTTCTCCAAGTGGTACCGGTTTGTTGATCCAAACCCGTTGGTGTGGTGTGGTAGTTAGGGGGGGGGTGCCACTCAGGTGTCGTCCACGTCACTTGACCATTTTAAAAAAATTACGGGTCCGTCGCCGAAAGCCCCGGTAGCTGAACAGTGCGACGTTAATATTCAATCAATCAATCAATCAATTGTTGACCCAAAGGAATGGGATGCTGACACACCATACACCTCTCGGCAATGCCTATAATGTATGTTCCCCTTTCCCACCGTGAAAAAAATAAAAGAAATTTCGATCCTGCTATAGAGGCTTATTTGCAAGAAGGTTTTCCGTATAACACCCAAAACACCAAATCTAAACAATCGAAATCTTGCTAACGGGAAGGGGATTTCAATCAAGTTTAAACCCTTTTTTCCAAACAGTATTGAGGCTGACCGCCCTTTTTTGTTTTGACGGCATTAAAACGGGCCTTTTTTGTAGTACTGTGGGTTGTGATTATATATGAACTAGTACCAACATCACGCGAAGACGATCTTTTTGGGGAGTGATTGGTTAATTCGGTTCGGGGGAAGGTACCCAGAACGAACCTTCCCCCTTTCTTTTGGGACCTGGCCGTGCGGCCCCCACCCTTCACACGCCGAGTCTGGCCCCCTCTATCCCCCCAACAGACCAAACCGTCAAACATTGACGCAAAAAAGCCGTACTTCTCAAAGTCGTCTCACAAAAATGACGTCAAACCGTCAAAAATGAGCACCCCCGTTACACGAATGCGCAACCCACCGGACACAACTGCTTACGCTCGCCAAAATATGGTATCGTTTGTTCCCATTCACCGAAACACTGGCAGAGGAGTATGTGGCGGTGTGATATCTATATGAACAGTACCAACATCCGCAAGACGACTTTTTGGGGTGTTTGGGTTAATTGGTTGGGAACGGAAGGTACCCAGAACAAACCCTTTCCCCGTACTGTTCGGCTTCACCACATGTCGATGGGGCAGATAGTGAGAAACAGACTTCAATTCTTTTTTAATTTCTTTTATCCTTTCGTTTCCTTCCTAAATACATCACCATATTCTTTAAAAACAATTTTTTCTTTCTTCAGCTTATGTGTTGTCCTTTTAGCCCTTTTAAAAGCCAAATTAAAGTTGCTGGCAGGGTAAATGATTGTCAAGCCATGGTAGGGACGGAATCGTTTTTTTATCAACCTTGACAGTTCTTAAAAAGTGCTCCATTGAGGCTTTATGAAGCTCCTCTTGTTTGTTCGAAGGATCTTTTATCCCCAAGGAATCCAATCTCCCCAACTGGGGGATATCCATCTCTTTTCCCCAAATAGGGGGCCACCAACATAGCATTGCATGAAGAATTCTCACTGCCGGGACTTTACCTGACGGAGTCCATCCCAAATATTGTTCCATGGCAAAAGCCCCAGGAAAAATTCTGCGCTGACCAGTCATGAGCTTCCCCCTACATCGATCCAAGGTACTTTCACGACTGACTTTTTCCCTACTATAACTGGGTCTTTATTTCATTTAAATTCTGAAATCCAAGAACCGGAGTGACTGATGCAATGTTGTCGCATATAGATGTCGATCTATTGCTTCCAGGTTACATGTAAACTATTGTCTTTATTTTTAATCTTTTCTATAACAAGTATGTTCAACTTTTCGATTTTAATCCCCCCAAAAAATGAGTGACGGATTTTTTTTTCTGAGGAGATATATCCCCTTTTTCAACTCATTTTTTAATACATAAGACTTTTTACCCCCAGTCTAGAACCCCCAATATTTTTTTTGTTACCACACACCATTTTTAACTTCAAAGTTTGGGCCCGGGACTTGAAGTGTTGTTGGCCCTATTAACCAACTTATGGACCCTTATTTACCCCGTAGAATCTTGATTCTTTAGTCTTTAGAATACACAAAAGTGGGACATGCTTTTACCACATATTATACATCTTAAATATGTCTTACAAGAACGGCTGTATATTTTGGTTTAAACAAGCAAAAAAAACTGTTTTTCTTTTAAAAAATTATGCCTTTCAGCCAAACTCATCTTCTGAGCTTGAAAACAGTCATGAACGGTGTTTCCCAGTACAAAAAAACATTCCCTTTTTCATTCCTTTAAACTGTAGTTAATAAATTGGCAGCTGTAATATTTTTTATTGGGAAAACTTTACTTTTTTTTTAAAAGTTTGCGATTTTCATCTACAAAGCCATAACCAGCCATAGCCAAATTAATTTTTTTCTCCCCCTGTTTCGCCTTGAGGAAAGTCAAAATTGGTTAAACGTTCTTTTAAAAAAGCGTGAAGTAGCACTTCTATTCCATGCTTTCAAAAGTCCTCTTTAAAACATGCTCAACCATGGGATAAAGAATTTGGGAATTTTTTAGTAGTCACCCTAAAAATCTCTAAGGCTCTTTGATAAGATTCGAGTTTATCATACAGAGATGTCATTGAGAGATATTTTTTTCCGTTTCTGCACCGAAATTTGAGTTTAACAATTCAAACATAAACCCCACTAATAGACTCTCCACCAAATCTCGTTTTTAAACTTTCCACCCCTTTGGCATAATTGGCGTGTTTCCGGGCTCTCTACTATTTCTCGGGCTCGGGAGCCATTTGCGTACCTGAACACGATACTGAAATTTTTTCCCGGACGCGATTTCAGCATCGTCATTTTATGTTGAAATTGACTCCAAAATTGTATATAAAGTTTAAACTTAATATCACCACTAAACTGTCTAAATTTAATTTTTGGGAGATTAAATTTCTTTTAGCGCCAAAAAATTTTTTAGACTACCCAAAAATGGGGAAATTTTCCGTTCTCCAACTCCCGTGTTTTTCCCCCCTTTCTTCATATTCTAGCTGTTTAATCTTTCAGCTTTTTCTTTTTTTTAGTTTTTCGCTCACGGCCGTTACTGAAATATTTATCACAAAGTTTGGATCATCCAGATACTCTATGTTTTCAAAAAAAAGTTTTTAGTTCCGAAATTTTTCCACGGAAATACCCCCCAACTTTTTGCCACCAAAAGTCCTTTTTTCAAAAACCCTTTTGCTGCTTTAAATATGTTTGCTATAATTGTTTCCAAAAACAAAGTCCTGTCGCGGACGCTAGAAATATAAACAATGACAATTACTATGGTTGCGGACGACGTTTTCTTCTCTCAAATAATCCAAGGGATCCCCAGATGAGTGATATGTTCATAAAATATAATAATATCTTTTTAAATACAAATACTCAGCTTGATTTTATATCACAACTCTCTTTATTAACGGTAAAGAAAATAGAAAAAAAAACTCAAATTATGTACACAATGTTGCCATACAGCACAAGCTAAATTAAAACAAAAACAATAATTTCTTGGATATAGTTGGATGGCTTGAAAATAACTTACAGCATGTTACAATGTTTATAAATCGTTGTGCAACAGTTTGAATCGCCAGACTGACATACAAATTTGCAGTCAGGGTGTGTGAATTAACCTCAAGAATGCTCCTACAATCAATGAAAATTGCTCACGCCTGATCATAACTGTAGTGCAGACCCAGTGTATCTATGTGACGGAAAGATTGTTTGCAGGCACTGACTTGGCCTTCTTCTAATCAATACACAGCCATCACTGCAGTGGCGTAATATACAACCCTCAACTCCCGCATCGAAGATTCTAAGGTTATAATTCTTAAGTCCTAAGGCCTGACTGACATGAACTATGGCTTGGGATCCAAAACTTGACTTTGCAGGAGGCCCCTTATATTATCCATTACGCCACTGCATCACTGGCACCAAAAGAAAAACAGCTTTGATAGAACACAATACATTGCCACTCCACTCTCTCCAATGATCTCTGGCATGACATCACTGAAATAACGGATGTCAATGCTTTAGAGCTAAAGATCTGAACTCCTCTACAGGGAGTCTTGCTGGGAGCAATTTCTCAAACGATTGATTTGATACAGTTCACTGTGTCACTCTGGTACCGAAAAATACTGTAATTTCTGCTGTAGATGCACTACGTTCCCCAGCCGTATGGTGAATACTGTGGTCTACTCTGTCTGGTGATCCCTACGTGGTTGAACCATAGTTTTATTGAGGTAGTGCCTTCCCGGGACCACTGTAGCCAAAAATCATCCACAGTGGATACATTCCTTCCAAGTCTTTCTGTAATATCGTGGAAAGAAAATCCCACTTTTTTTAGCTCTATTATACTACCTCGTTAAAACTCAGAGAGCTGTTGATAATGGCTTCTTCATCATCTTATAGTCATTTTGGACTAATATCAACTCATTACGTCAATTCTCAGCGATAAATAACACTCACGGACTTTATAGTGCGTATTTAAAGTATACTTAATTCACCTCCTCCACATGGCGCAACTAGCGCCACACTTATGCGTCTAACAAGAAATTTGAACACTGGCGTAGCTAGTTCTGAGTGTGCCCTGTATCAAAATTCTTTCGGGGCCCTTTTTAGGTATAAGAGCCCTTTTAGTAAGACTGTAGGGCCCCTGTGGCTTGGGGTCCCCTTATCAATGATTATCTGATACGGTGGTAGCTACGCCCCTGAATTTGGATTAAAGTCATCTTTCAGAGGTATAAACACGCCTGCCAAATTTGTTGATACAGCACAAACACTTATTTGTGATGGGATTGGTATTTGCGCATCAGTGTATTTTACTAATGAAATTTAGTGAAGTTACGCGATAAAAGATATTTCTAGTTCAACGCAAGCTATTTCAAGTTAGTTGAATTTAGGCTTTAAGAGCAAGATAAAGATTAATTAAAGTGGTCTTGGCTGAAATCCGTGATATGAATGAGGGGGAAAGAAACCAGCAATACTGGAGGCTGCTTCCCTTTTGAAACATATCGAAAAATATGAAACTTCCCTAATGACCATGATTGGGAATACCATACTCCAGGAAATAAATGCTACAAGCAAATCATTGCAATAAGTTGAGTGTGAATATATATATATATATAATTAAAATAATCTAACTTACTAAAATCTCCAGAAAATTATATTAAAATTTAACTTACTAAAATCTCCAGAAAATTATATTCAAAATTTCAAAAATGAATTTAGAACGATGGAACAAGGAGTAACTAATTTATCAGGGCTCTAATTTGAGGAGGAAGCTGGGAGAGCACTTCATTGTATTTTTGACAGAAAATTATAACTTGAAATTAAAAAGAAAGCTACACAAAAATTAAAAGAAACTTACAAAGACGATATTGAATCTTTTAATTTTGGCGATAGGAATTGGAACAAGAAATGAAAAGAAAACAAAGATACAATGAAACCCTCCCCCTAGAAATTTATCGAATTACAAGAGAAATCCTGATGCAGAAATACTTTTAGAAAATATTTTTAACAATACCGATATCAAATGCATTAGGTGAAAGATCTATCTCAGTTTTAAAACGTGTTAACAATAATTTAAGAAGTACTATGGGAGAAAAGGCAAATTGAACAACGTGGCTATATTATATACAGAACACACACATAAAAAAATGTTTGGGCCAAAATAAATATAAAAATAATTGAGGATTTTTGCCAAAGAGATATTAAGTAGTGTAAGCAAAACTGTAAACTCAGTAAGTTTTTAATTTTTTTTAAAATACCGTTTTAAGTTACCATTACCGTTTTTAAAATACCGTTAAAATAAGATTTTTCTTTAGATGTTGAGTTTTATTATTAGCAATACATTTTATTTTGATAATTTAAAGTATAAGAGACTCTTTTCTCTATATTTTAATTTTTCGACTCTTGAACCCATGGGCCTCAAACCGTTTACCGCCAGGGCCTCCAATTACCTTAATCCGCCTCTGCCCACTGGCGTAGCTAGTTTTGAATGGGCCCTGTATCAAAATTCTTTCGGGGCCCTTTTTAACATATGAGAGCCCTATTAGTGAACTGTAGTTACACATTTTGGGGCCCTGTAGCTTGGGGGCCCCGTATCATTGATACGGTGGTAGTTACGCGCCCCTGCCTTTTCCTCTACATCAGAGGTGGCCAACACGTGCCATAGTGTTGCACAACGGGCTTGATTCAAGAAGTCACATGTTAAAAACAAACACGTGTTTTCCATTGAATTCAAAACAAACATTAAACTAATTGTACTTGTTCCATTTGTAAAACTCAGATAAAATTTCAAATTTCATATTTGGGTAAAGATGTTTAAATGTTAGGGAAAAAAATTTCTTCAAAAACATTTTTTTAAATTTAAAAAAAAGTCGTATTTTATGCTTATACTTTTAAATAAAATGCATTTTGTATACATATGTACTTTTTAAGAGAAAGTTTCGACAAAGAGCAAAACTTGGCAACACAGGAGCGCGTGAACTGATTAGCTGGAAACACTAGATAGTTTTTATCGTGTGACTATGACGTCACATGAGTTTTTGAATTGATTGGCTAGAATCATGTGGCTTTCACCTATCATGTGACTATGACGTCGCATGAATTAACCTCAATGAATTTTAACAGAGGCATATGAAAACTTATTGCAAAATTTGAAAAGATAACAATAAATATCAATTTTGTTACAGTTTTATTGAAGATCGCCCCTTAACATTTTCGATTTTTTGCTTACACGTTTTGGGGCCCCTAAAGCTTGGGGCCCCCTATCATTGCCCCATATCATTGATACGAGCTGATATAGCGGTAACTACGCCCCTGGCCTTCAATATTCCTTTTTCCATCTTAAAAAAAGAGGCACCCTATTTAAATTTAATTATAGATAAACTCTCAAAACATCAACAATTTAAAAAAAAAAAAATGTTAGATAAAAGGCACAGTGAGGATTATTGTATCGACACTAGCTAGTATACTTTCCTCCACACGGATGAATTGCAAATTAAAACAATCGAAATTGAAAGATAAAATTTTTTCAAAGGGGTTTTAATTTTAAACTAATATTTTAAGTAATTTTTTAAATGAACTTCAGATTAGGTTAGAAGGAATGTCTGAAACTGAAATTTGTGTCCCGCTGTTTGTATGACATCTCAAAATAAACTTGAAAACTTCGCTTTTGCCTCAAATGCTACATTTTCATAATCAGCATTGAACGTAACCTAGTTATCAATCTAAACGGTAAAACAGTAAGTGCTATATTTATATAAAACGTAAAACCTGACAGATCGAATTGTTACCTTTAAGAACTCTCCCATCTCGTTAAGCAAAATTCAACTAGAAAAGGGATTTTCCCTCCACTTTCCCCTCCCCTTCTTTTTTCTTTTTCATTCTCTATTTCATCTCCTCCACGGCTTCACAATTGATAACTCTCGATAGTGGCAAAATCGCAACCTCCGTGCCGAAAATGTCGCTTTTTTCTTCCACCTTAGTCAATAATTTGGCGAGTGGAAAATAGTCGGCTGCCGAACCCTGTGATCATCGAATTTTGAGAGAGGGGGGGATAGTAGAAAAAAGAAGTGATCTACGATGGGTGTTGGCAAGGGCAGAGGTCATCACGAATTCTACTCGTTGTCCGCCATTAAAATGGCAAGCTCTTGTTTGCTTTTGGAACAGCATGCATTGAGGCAGATGTATCATTGCTGAGGTTCGAACAGCAAACAGACGTATGTGGTTTTAGGGAAAGTGGATAGATCTAAAATAGCAGAGGAGGTGGCCAACAGTCTTATAAAAATAGAAATTTGTGTTCTTTTTTCCATTGTTATTGTTGGGCAGCGCACGAGCGAAAAACGATCTACTCCGGACCAGTTCGTGGGAAAACACCGAGTTCCGTATTCGGGAAAGAAATAAATGGAACTTGGGTTTTATTGTGTCATAAATGGTTGAAAGGTTAGGGTATATTAAAGTAATGGTTCTTTTTAAATTTCATTTGTCTTTCAGCCATTGTTATAGACAGAATTGGGTTCATAAATTCTTCGGAGTTTTATCATTTATTTGTGATACTTTCTAGCAAAGCTGAAAAGATAATGCATGGATAGTTAAAGTTTGTAAAGTCGTAAAGCAAAATCTAATTATATCTGCCAAGATCTAATTTTTTTTAATGTGTTATTTTCCAAACTTATGTGTTCTCTATTAAAACACTACTTTAATCAAATATGACTAAAAAAATTCTTTTTAATTAAAAAAAAAAAAAATTGCATAATATTGGTAGCATTTGTTACGGCGACAGGTTATTCGGCCTAATCTTAACACGGTATTTTTAGAAAAGTTTTGGAACAAAACATTTATGTACAAAATAATAATAGTATTTATGAACTTAAGCTAAAAACAAATAATATAAAAAAAAAAAATTTAAGTCAATTCCTACTTAGATCAAAAAAGAAAATTTGTATTTTAGCTACTTTTTATTAAATAGTTACAATTAATATAAACATGAATATACATAGGACAGAATCACAACATTAAGTGGTAATTAATTTTTATTCATTATCATTAAAGTATCGCACTGTCATCCAAAACAAGCGTGTATATAAAATTTCAGTTCAACTGAATGCTTTAAAACGTGAGAAAAAAAAACCTTTTCAAGTTTTGACACATGCCGCCAAAAGGGTCGCTACGTCACCAAAAATGATGTCAACGTGGCTTTTATTTGTAATTCTTTAAATAATTAGTTTTAATTAATTAATTTTTATTAATTATAATTAAATTATTGTATTGTTATTCAAAATGATCATGTCTATAAAATTTCAGCTTAATTGAGCACTTTAAAATGTATTTTATTAACGATTGAAAATTTCACCAAGATAAATAATTAAATATATAGAGAGTGGAGCTAATAGTAGGAATTGAAAAATAACCAGGTTTGTACATAAAATTTATTTATTTCTTCAGTTTTAAATCGAGGCAGCTTAGCAAGTTTGAGTTTTTGTTGTGCGACTTTTATATACTCGAAATATAGTACTACAATATGCTCACTATAATGTGGAAACATTCAGTTTTATCTGCAGTACTTGTATTCAAAATACTTGCATTTGGAAGTTTAATTGTTGTGTCAGCTGAGAGCTGGTTTTAGATACATCATTTTAAGTAGTATTCTATCTTTCCAAATATTGCTTCTCATAGCAACCTGAGAACGTTTTGACCGTGGCATTTCCTCAACAGGAAAAAATTAATGAAAAAGATTCTAAGTTATATAAATTATTTGTAAAAACAAAGATTGGCTTTGAAATAAATTTTAGATAAGTATTCATGAGAACTCAAAAAACTCAAAACATAAGCAAACAGAAATGATTTTAGTAATGAAAATTGAAGTTAATAACCATTTAACACTGAAAGAGTTAATTGTGCTCAAAAATATTTTTAATTATTTTCAATTTAAGAATAGAAAATTGCTTTAAAATGAAACCCTAACCAGAACCTAAGTTCAGAAAACTTCAAATATCTTAAAAACTAATTAGCTATTGGTTCTGAAATTTGGTTACAAGCTTTCCAATGACTTGCTCCCCCAAAAAATCTATATTTTTGCTTTTTGTAGGGTATTGTTATGCCTTAAAGTTAAATAAATTATCATTCGTATGAGTACCAATGAGTACCAATAATTTGAAAAATTCGAATTATTATATTTCAGATGGCAATTATTATTGCGGTTGTTTTTTTATCGTATGTTTATAACTACCTTTATTTATCAACAGCGATGTGTCTTTGTCTTTAATACAGATTCATGGATTAAGAATTTTAAAATCTGCACATTTATCAGATTTTCAAATACTGAGGAACAATTGTTACTTCTAAGCATTTATGTGCAGTTCAATTCTATCGAATAGAAATCTGTTTAACATAGTCAATAGTATATTATGTAATAACCTCAGTCAATATGCCCAGATCGACAGTTATGCTTGTAAAAAATCTTCTTATTCTCTTCATTTCAAACCATGTGAAGTCATAAGTCTGTCTTCCCTTAGTATTACAATAATAGAATTTTTATCCGGGACATTTTTTTTAGATAGAAAATTGTGAAAAATAATAAGTAATTATAAATAAATAATAATCAATCGAAGAAAAAGAATAACTAAATCTTTTTAGTTTATTATAATTAATTTTACATTATATTATTATTATTTTAGTGTTGCATAATATGTATATAAAATAATGATATATATATAATTAAATTATTCTATTGATTTTATTATTAAATTTCATTATTTAAGAATTTGGTAATTCCAAGATTCACATTTTAGTATTCAAGCTTGTCATATCAATAATATGGACTAAAATTTTATATTCATGGCCAAAACTAAAATAAAGAAAAAAATCAACAAAAGCATATTCTCTATTTATTTTTCACATGAATACAAAACATTAAATGAAGTTAACAATATGGCAACAATATTTGAAACTGTTTAAACATTCAAGAGGCGTTGAAATATTTAAGTTTTTTTTGCTCAGGCATTGATTTTCTTTTAAACAAGTTAACCTGTAAAAATTAAATGTTCGGAGCGAAAACTGATGTGTGAAGCGTCATGAGGAAATTCGACACTAATTTGAAAAGTTTCACTGAATCAAAAGGTGGTTTGAAATTCGACGTTGTGATTTCGGATTCACCGAGCAAAAGAACCAAAAAAGTTATTCCATCTCCTACCAAGAAAGACGTGTCTCTGTCTGAAATCGAAGACAAACTAGAAGCTGCGGAACAAAGGAGATTGTCGCAATTGTACAAGGAACAAAACATGCGTTCTAGACGTCTGAATCGTGTCGTAGAAGTTCAAAAGAATAAAAACAGTTTCATCAAAAGATTTAAAACGAAAGCCATGGAGAGCTACGATAAGAAAATGCGAGCAACTGGTAGAAACAGGGAAGCTTATTTGAAGTCTATTCAAAAGAAAAACAGAGATTTGTTGATGAGAGTAAACGAAATTAAAAACACTACTTTGTTTTTGAGAGATAACCATTTCGATACTTT
Organism: Trichonephila inaurata madagascariensis; assembly: GCA_019973955.1. Classification (NCBI taxonomy): domain Eukaryota; kingdom Metazoa; phylum Arthropoda; class Arachnida; order Araneae; family Nephilidae; genus Trichonephila; species Trichonephila inaurata. The sequence continues at coordinate 12,528 of BMAV01008444.1, read as the reverse complement.
TTGCCGTAAATTCGAAACCGCCGATAAAACTAGGCAAATTCAGTTTAATTCATTAGAAGAGCATCTTAGCAAACAAGACAGATGTATTGAGCAATTGCAAACTCAAATACAAGAAATCACATCCTTACTTCAGAGTTACACCATGAATTCCTCCAATAAAAACAAAACAACTGATGGAATATAAGGGCAGCATCACTTAACAGATGCTCAGATAATGGTCAAAAATTTTATTGCAATTGAATACTTTCAAAATTTATGCTTTGCAAGTAAACGCAGTGTAAGCCAGAAAGACTTCTGCCATATTTCGTTATTTCAGATTTTTGCATCTTTGAATTTAAATTTAATTATTAATTTTTGTATTTAGTTGGTCATTTTTATTCTTAGACTTTTATACCTAAATAAAATATATTCACACTTATTGAAATTCACTTATCATCTCTGTACTTACGTATTATCGCAACAATCGCCAATTCTATTAAAAAACTCACCAAGTTGGCAACCCTGATTTCCTATAGGTCGTACGCACTGAATGGGCAACCATGAGCTTCGTTTCATATAATGTCGCCAATAGGTTGCGATAATACGTAAGTATCACCATATCTCTTCTGTTCTAAAATAATTCTAATTCTAATAGTTCAAATTCCACTTCAGATCACAATTTTAAAACTTAAACTAATACTTAATATGTATAAGTATCACAGCAGCAATGTTGATGGTTTCTTAAGTACCCAGATAATACAACTTTAAAGCACATGGTCTCTGCAGGGCAAATTGTTTCAAACTTCACATGTGAACTTATAGCAATTAGGACAGCCCTAGATATTTACCTTACACAGACAAATATCTCTAATTCCGACGGCATCATTTTGCTCTCGGATTGTAAATCTGCTCTTGAGGCCATCAAGGAAGGAAAAATGGGGCTCACCTAAGAAATCAATTCACTTCTATTTTCCATTGGAGCATTGGGCAAATCATGTACCCTCTAGTGGATCCCTGCCCATGTTGACATCGAAGGAAACTAGATAGCCGATTCCCTTGCCATTGAAGTCAGAACACTTGAGCCTGCAACTTCATCTACTACGGTCTCTGATGCCAACGCAGTCGCAAACCAAAAGCTCTGCTCAAACCCAAGAAAAAAAATTATCGCTGCCAGAATTAAATTATAGCCGAGAAATTACGACAACAATAACTAGACTAAGGACAAAGCATTTTAAGGGCATGAAAATTATGCCCGAGGGTTCTAGATCATATATGGAATGCAGGCACTGCCCAGGCACACAACTGGATCCCAAACACCTTTATAGCTGTCCTTTCATTGTTGGTGCCCTTTTTAAAATAGACAATGACTGCAGCATGGGCATTCTATACTCGGATCATGCCATGGATGTTGCCAAGGCAGTGATTCACACCTTTGGCAATATTTGACTATATCCTTATGTTTTATTATTAAAACCTCTGTACTTTGCCATACACGACAACAATAACAGCAGCAAAATTGGCGCCACTCGAATCGTACCTTGATATCAAAGCAACAAAGATTCTAATGTGTTTTACATGAAAAAATACCAATCAATCAGATTTTGGTGGAAAATGGCGGATTCACGTGGTGCCAATTTGGCTGCGGTGACACTAAACTCTTTTTTTTTCACTGGATCATAAATAATTAAACTTATTATGGTATTTCCATATTACACCGTCGACCAGTTTCATCAATCGAAAAACGTCGCCAAATGGTGCGATATACAACCAGTAGTGGAAACTGTTCCCGCGCACGTTCAAACACAGCAATAATAACGATGTATTTGGCAACATTTTTTTTAATTGGTAATGATTTTCATTTGGTGAAATTAGTCGATAGTATAATAAGTAAAAACCTTTATTAATAATAATGCTATTTCAAAGTGGATAAATATTTTAAAATTCCATTGAATGTGACTTTTTTTCTTTTTTAATATATTTATTTAAATTTCTTTAAAAACATTTTAATTAATTTATTTAAATGTAAAATTTTAAAAAATTTTTGTCCCCTTTTTCTCTTTTTAAAAAAACAAATATTTTTCAGTTATTCTTAAAAAATTTGTACATGTGTGGCTCATCTTTTAAAAAAAAATGTTTTCATATTTAAAAATTTCTTAAGGATATCTTTAAAATTTGTTAATAAATATTAATTTTACGCAAATTTTTTCTTAAAATGTATAATTTAAATTTTTTAACATTGTCTTCGAGTGGAGACCTCAAGTTTGAAGATAAATTTTAAATGGCTCTACTCTGGATTCCTTGAGGGCAACGGGTTGGTTTTACAATGCTTATAGATATTTCTATTAAATCAGAGATGTGTTCACAAATCCGCATTTATCTAAACAATGTCATTTGGAAACATGAATTGTATTTCCTGATGTTATATAGGAAATGTTTTGATTCTGTAGTATATCTGGCAAGCAAAGTTTTTAATGGCTCTGTGGTTCTCCGAGTTGAGGCAGTTTAATTTTTCAGTGGTACAAAACATTCCTTTTGTTTCTCCCTTAAGTTTCAGAGCATTGCAATAAGGATACACTTCAGTCATTGTGTTGATGAGAACATGCTGCCTGAATCTAGAATCTTCCACTGGGTTGTACCGGAATGCAAGGTGACTGTTACTGTGATTGTTCATCACAAATTCATGTTTGACGCAGATGTGCTGTTTCTGGTTGACATCTTTCAGCTATTTGCAACCTATTGTATTCCTTTTGTTGAGAGCAGAGCAAATCTGATGTTGTAAAATTTGAATGATGTGCTCGCATATGTGCATTCTCATGTCTGGCTGCATGTTGCTCTGCTGATTCCTTCTCAGTTTGATGTGCAATTACACTCGTTGCCTTGCAAGTATAACGACCTAAGTTTGATTTCCCGCAAGGCATTTTTTATGTAGTGAAGCCAATTGACTGCACTTAAAAAGAAAAGAAAATTAAAACAAAAACATTTAAAAAAAGAAAAATCAGGAACAAAAAGAAAGAGAAAAAATAAAAAAATGGCAATGAAATATTTAACTTCAAACGTGCATCAATTGACACAGCTCAAATCCAACGCAATGAGAGGCTGAAGATATTTTTAATCGAATATGCCAGAAGAATTCCAATCTAAACATGGATTTCACAGAAGAAATCTATGACAAAGTGTTGATAATGATGGAGGATTTTTACAACTCACAATTTGATTAACAATAACAATTGTTATCAAAGAATTTAACTGCCTATCTGTAAAACAGAGTGGCTTATATCTAAACACAGACTGCTTCTCACATGGACAATTATTTGTTATCTGGGTATTTAAATATTAGCATCACGGCAGCTAAATTACCACACCATGCAAATCACACTATTTTCCATCCAAATCTCATTTCTTTTTTCATAAAAAAAATTTAGAATCTTTGTTGTTTAGATATTAAGGTGCGATACACGTGGCTTCAATTCTGTCGCGTTGAAAACTCATTTTGTAGCGGATCTCTACTCTATGAAAGGAATCCGATTACCAAATTTCCAGATTGTACGTCCAATAGTTTAAAAATGGAAATAATTATGCATAACGCTCCTTAAGTACCCTCAACGCCCCTTGAAGGTCGATTTTCGTAAAAATCATTTTATAGGGATCTCTAATATATGAAAGGAATCTGTGTACCAAGTTTCAAGACTGTACATCTAATAGTTTAATAATGGAACTAATTATCTATAACGCCCTTTAAGCTACCGTAATGCCCATTGGGGTTCAATCATCTCCCGCTTCACTGGGTATTTCACGATGTTGTAGAAATATATACTGTTTACATATACATAAATTATTCATATCTAGCATTAAGAATTCAATTCTATTGAAAAATATATTTATAGCTGTAACTCTCGCCTCTTGATATAAAAATGACAGAAACTATATAATTTCTAATTTCTATCAATATCTAAAATAGAAGTAGAAAGATTTTTTGCGCTCACTTAACCTAATAATTAAGTGGATTTCCTCCAAAGCAACTTTCAGTAGATATCTACATAAAATAAAAATGCGTGCTAAATTTAAAGTCTAAATCTAATAGAGCAAAAATGGAATTTTTATCATCAATACGCCCCGTAACCCCGTTGAGAGCATTCTTAGCAGATTTCAATTCAACAAAAGAAACATACAAACCAAATTTTATTATTACAGTTTCCTAGTAGTTCGAAAACGGGAATTTTGTCTATCAATACGCCCCAATAACTCCCCTCCGCTTCCCCCTGGAGTTGATTTCCGTAAAATCCATTCTTAGTAAATCTATTCAACTAAAGAAACTTGCTCAACAAATTTCAAGTAAATGGGTTAAATTCAAAAACAGGAATTTTTCCATAACTCTTCTTAACCCCTCGCAACCCCACTGTGCAGGAGGAGGGGGATCGTTTTTCGCAAAACTCTTTGTTAGAGGAACTCTATTACATGAAAGGAACATACTTCTAACTTTCAAGCAGATGGGTCTAATAGTTGCAAAACGGAAATATTTATCTTTTTTTGTAAAACGGGGGCTAATTCCCTCCCCCACACGCTTTTTTGGGGTGAGTTAGGAACGAGAAATTTCTAAAAGGGAATAATATTTAGTGTTTTCTCCACTAGATGGCGCGGTGTTTTGGGTTTACATAGCGATAGCAATTCACAAGTCAACCGACAAAAGAGTTGATATTTCCCGATTAAATACAATACATTTTTTAAATACATTATTCTATTCTGGTATCATGCTCCAATACGCCACCCAACATATTCTTTCGAGAACAAAAAAAAACAGTAAAAAAAATCATTGAATAAATAATTAGCATTATATATATATATATATATATATATATATATATATATATATATATATATAATTAATAAAATCATTACTAATAACAAATACTTCAAAAATTTTTACTTTCTATATACATAGGCTTATAATCAATCAAAAAAAATAAAAGGGTTTTTGGGGGATCCGGAACCCCCCCCCTTTCCCCCCTGTTCGACACGGTGTTTTTTATTAAACACTGTTCCAACATTTTTTTTTCTGTACTTTCCAAAAAAAAAAATTTTTTAAATTTTTTCCCCACTAAAAAATACCCCCAAAAAAAAAAAAAAGGAAACAAAGGGGGGGGGGGGAAAACTTATATGGATTTGTGGTTGTTTAAAATGATCGTTAACTTCGTGTCCATTTATAAATCTATCCACGGTAGCAAGTCTCGATTCTACTTAAAACCCCTCATACCTAAAAAAGCGTTGTATGCTAAATGGAACTGTTCCTTCAACTTCTGGTATGGTGTGGAAGTTTGAAAGGGTAGTTACTATAGTTCAAGAGAGTGCTTCGTCAATTGCTATGAAGTAATTACATTCATCTCGAATCGCTCTCTTGTAGCTTTTAGATTGATTAAATTTAATAACGCCCATTTTGTTCAGCTACCCCGGGGGGTTTTTTGGCGACGCCCGAAATTTTTGAACCGTGGTAAGTGACGTGGACGACACCCTGAGCTGGCCCCCCTTTCTAACTACCACACCACCCCTAACGGGGGGGAGGGCCGGCTCTCGAAAAGATTTAACGTGCATCGTTTTCCCTACGGCGGGTTTTTAAAGGGGGGGTACGGGGGGCTCGGGTTTTCGGCAAACAAGCCACGATTCGATACCTATACCACTCGGCTGCCGGGCCCACCTTAGGATTTTTAGAGTGGTGCCAACGTTATTCGGATCGCTCATAAGTTTTCCCAGTTAAAATTTAATTTTTGGGCTTTTCCCCAAAAAAGTGTTTTCAACATTAAAATTAAAGGTTGTTTTTTTTTGTAAAATATGAGATTGTTACTCCGTAATTGCAAAAAAAATTATTAATATGTAACATTTGTTACAATTCGAAAATAATGTGTGAGAGGAGGGTTTTCTAATAATAAATTTTTACTCTATATGCAAGCATTTATGTATCCATCATATTTTTTTAATATTCTCTTTTCATTCTTTGTGTTAGACAATACTATTCTTTTTTTTTTATATGCATACAATTCGAGCCTAAAGCGAATACTGAATTTTTAGATCTATTCATATATATTTGGATGCATTTCGTCCTGAATTTTAAAGAATTTTAGCTACATATTCTGTTGATTCTCTCACCATAGTTCTTTGTATTGATTTGCCTTCTTTTTGAAGGCTTATGATGTGATGTAATGCTCCGACTTGCCTTTTTTTTTAGATACTGGGGCAAATTATTGTAAAAATTATTTCTTAAGATCATTCAATCATTGTATAAATGTGTGTAATTCTTCTTATGATCTTAAAAATAGTTTTAGAATTTGTTCTTATTAACTTTTGTACTAAAATTAAGAGATCGAAAGAAATTATTTATTCGTTTATAACAGGCCCGGTGAATACGCAGACCGCCACGTTAAACCATGTGGCCAACCGGGATATTTTAAATTTGTATCATAATTTTTGTTTCTCATATTTTGTACTTGTATGTTTGGGCACATACACAAAAACGCACACATACATATACACACAAAAATGCAGGGTAAGTCGAAATGAATGTAGCGATTACAAACGGCTACAACTATTTAATGGAAAAGAATTTATCGATAAGATTTACACAGAATGTAGCCCTTTAAAATTTTTGAACAATTTTGGGAATTTCCAGGGAATTCCCTTAGTCTCACGGACAACATCTAGGCCATAGGTTTCCAACCTTTTTTGAACTGGTGAATATTTTCATACTGCCCACCACCCACTCCAGAGAAATAAGAGCGTACATAATACATGGTGAAAACAAGAATTAAATTTTTAAAAATATTCTAAAACTATTAGAATATATTTTTTTAAACCCCCAATTTTTTTTTTTTTTTTTTTACTTGCAAATCTGAAATAGCTATTGCCTCGAATATTAATTTTATAATACATACAATAAACCCCGGGTTTTTTTTAGACTATATTTGGTTAATCTGCCCATGTGCCGCTTTATACCATTTGAATCCCCCCTAGCTTACTGCCCCTAAAGGCTAAAACCCCCAAAAGGGGGCTTATCCCCCATTTAGAACCTATGATCTAGTCGCCCAACTGGTTTTTAGTGTTTAGCGACGCTGACTGCGTGCCGAAGGGACTGGGTTCAATCGGAAAAACATGGATGTTTTGAAATGTATGTGCCTTTCCCATGGGGTCTCTAAATACCATCGAGCGGAAACTCCTCTGTGTGGGTTGGTGGAAGGCGTAGAGGTGGGAGCCCCTACCTCCACGGTTTTTCCCCTAAGTGGGGCGGAACCGAGCAAAATCGCTGTCACCTACATAGTGCTCAAAGCTAACGACAGGCTTAAAATTCAGCCCGGCCCCGATGAATTTCGCGATTGATTGATTATTAACGTCGCATTGTTTAGCCACGGGGGCTTTTGGGGCCGGACCACGTCATTTTGAACCCTTAAAAAGACGTGGACGAACCCACTGGCACCCCCCTCTAACTACCCACCAACGGGAGGGGCGTTTCAGCTCTCGACAGATTTAACGTACATCCTGCCCCACACGGCGGGTCTTTAGTGGTTTGGGTTCGAACTCGTGACAAGGCAAGCCACGGTCCGATCTCCCACTCGGCTACCCAGCGTAATTTCGGGCCTCATCTGACTTTGGCGGGTGACATTTGTCACAACAAAAACCTTGTTTAGCCGGTGCCCAACCCAAATCGGCTGGTGGGCCAAGTAAAACTTTATTAAACTGAGGTGGGTCGCACATATCAAAATAAAACAAAAAATTATTTAAAATATTTTATTACTGTACAACATTCAAATATTTTATTACCGTACAACATTCAAAATATTTTATTGCCTTACATTGATGTGATACTTGCTTTTGTATTTTACTTGAGATTCTTTTAATATCAATGGATAATTTAGTCGACGCTCATCGTAGTTGATTGGTCATGATTTCATCGAGCAACCTGCTGCGATACTTTCTTTTTACGAGGTTTAATTTAGAAAAAATGACTCGCGCAGAGATAAGTAGTTCCAAAAACTGATATAATATGCATAGCCAATCGTTTTAAACTTGGAAATTTATCTTCGAGTATATATTTTTGATAATACTCAATCTTATTCCGTTCACACAGGCTTTTTAGCTAGATGCTAGATTGTGATTCTTTTAGCTCCATTTGTAAATTTGAAGGTGCTAATTCCATCTCTACATTAAATTGAGCTAAAAATATTGTAAGCATATCCTCAAACTTTTGTATGTAGAAGAATCTGGTGTTCAATTCTTCAAATAATTTTCCGATTTCCGTAGAATATTTAAAGAAGTTTTTATGATCACTTTTATAGTCATTTAACAATTGATTTTCATAAATCTGAAGCTTTTCTACAAAGGCTTTCTATATCTTGATAACAATCTGTAATCAACTTATTTTCACCTTTTAACTTCTGTTTTAGCTCATTCAGTTTCGCCGTCATATAGTTACCGCCTGTAAAATGTTTCATATTTTTAGCAATAATGTGGGAGACTCGAAAGCTAGCATTGACAATACCATTTGATTGAGCAGTTTGTTTATGAAATATGTATCGTTGAGATGTCAAAGTGTTCTTCACAGATTGTAACTTAGCTTTCCGTTCGCCAACAGTAAGTTAGGTGGGGTGGGTCAAAACACGATTTTTTCGATTCAACCGTGTATAGTCCAAATGTTTAAAATAATATATATATATATATATATATATAGACATTTAGAAACTTTAATTAGGCCGCAAAAAGTCTTCAAATGGGCCGCGAGTTGGGCATGCCTGATCTAGGCGGTACTCCATTTCACGGCATACATTCTGAAGCATTTGTGCAGTCACCGACGCAAGCGCATTACAAATGCGTACTATCAGTTTTTCGATTGTTCTGGGCATGGGAAGCACATACTTTCACATAAGTCTTTCACATAGCCCCATAAAAAAAAAATCGCACGATTTGGTGGTCACGGTGACCAAGAGCAAAAGATATCATCAGCATCTCCACTTCGATCGATCTAACACTTTGGATTATGTTGGTTGAAAAATGTGTGAACTTCCGTACCCCAGTCTAGGGGTGCTCCATCTTTGTAATCAGAGTCTGACTGTGGCTTTAACCATATCTGAAACATTTGATGTGACACTTCGTTCACAGAAGAAAAAAAGGAGGTACAATTTATATTTCCCTTGTCTGTGTGCCCCAGGGAAATCACATAGAACATCTATGACTTACGTATACAAAATTTTGAAGTTCCGTCTACACATTCTGTGTAAATCTTATTGATAAGTTTTTTTCCATTAAATATATATATATATATATATAGTTATAGCCGTTTGTAATCACTATATTCATTTTGACTTACCCTGTATATTAAATGACAAAAGATTTGCTTGCGTCATTGTTATAATACTCAAGTAAAACTACTCTGCACATATAAACTCTTGCGTACTACATTTGGTATTCACAAATCCTAAGCATTATTGAAAGAATCGGTTTTGTGTCAGGCAGCTATATGACGATTGGCTGTTAGACCAGTGATTTTTCTTTGTAATAGATGTAATAGGAAAATTTAATCAGGTAAATAAAAACTTACAAGGACAAAATAATTAACAATTGATGAATGTTATTTTTCATTAAAGATTTAATAAAAAAAACAATTTATTTGAATGCCAATATGCCAATTCGAAGCATGAATTTTGCTATGAAAACGTGAACATTTCAAAAGCGTTCTGCTATATATTTTTCATTTAATTAGAATTTTAGACTTGTGCATAAATTTTAAACCGAACTCTTAAAATTCGATTTTAATGATAATTTTTTAAAATTTAAATTTGGGACAAAGCTGCCATTGTGAGCACACGATAATTTTAAAATAAGATGTTCTTTTTTTTTTTTATGATTCGATATCACTTTAAAAATATTATACAAGCCGCTTGAAGCAAATGATAAAATATTTTCCTTTCTTTCAAAATTTTAAACAGTATCAGAGAACAAAGAAAAAATAATTAAAAAATATATATCAGACTTTCTTATACGTTAAAGAGAGAGGGAAAAAGATAAACGTTTTCTTAACCCGATACTTATGCTCAATTATTTATTCATTAAGACACTGAAGCGCTATAGCTCCGATCTACAACAACAAAAAAATGAAAATATTTTTATGTCACTTATGATTTTAATATCTTGTTTATTTTCGCGGAAAGTTTTTTTATGTATCCCTTTTGTAGTTTCTGAGGAAATTTTTTGAATGTAAAAAATACCATTTGCTCTAATTGCACATGGAGTCTTTTCTTAATTGATTTTAAGATCTATTTGTTGAGTAAATAAATAAAAAGTAGGGTAAATAATTTTATAAAATATGAAATATTTTTCTAAAGATGCCGAAAAACAACAACATTTTTATGTGTGGCTTAATAGGTTTTTCTCCCGTTTCCTTTCCCCTGTTTTGTGAAAGCCTACTTGTTTGGTAGGGGAATTATTTTTTAAAGCAGTTTGGTATTAAATCATAGTATAGTTTTTCTTTCAGAGTGTTTAATTCTTTGTATATAAATGAGAAAAGTGACCCTCTCACACTCACTCATCAAAATACCTTCAGAACTCTATCAGGCCTACAGACTTGAAATTTAATAAGATTTTCCTTTCATGGAGTAGAGATCCTCTAAAAATAGATTTTGCAAAAATCGACCCCAAGGGCATTGCAAGGGCTTAAGAAGCGTTAAAGTTAAATATTTCCATTTTTTTTTAACTTCCGGTATGGTGGATATGATCCTCAGCTTGTAACCGAGCGGGTTCGAATTCCGAGTAAGGTATGGTTGTATCCAGTGGCGCACAAATAGGGTCCTGATGTCCGGAACCCCCACCCCCAAAGCCTTTGATTTTTCCGATTGGTTATAATTCTAAGTATATAATACGTAAAATTTAATAAAATATTTGTTATTAATGATTAATTTTATTAATTAATACTAATTATTTATTCAATAATTAGTTTTTTACTGTGTTTTGTTCCTGAAAATCGACAAAATCAAAAATAGCATAATACAAGAATGGTGAAATTTCAACCCCGGACCCCCCTTTTCCCTTGAAAAATCCCTGTGTGCGCTACTGGTTGTATCTTCTTCGGGAAAAAGTCAGAATTTCGCCTGTGATAGATTCCCGTCTCGAATGGAAAGCAGAGCACCCCTTCTGTTATATGCTGGGATCATCATGTGTGTAATAAATGTCTATATTCTTCTGTTTGTATTGTATGTTTCTGTTCTTCTACTCGTATTTCATATGTTCCCAGGATAAAAACACACGACGACAGTGGCGCACACAAGGGGGGTCCTGGGGGTCCGAACCCCCCCAAAGCCGTCGATTTTTTTGATTGATTATAATTCTAAGTATATAATACGTAAAATTTAATTAATTATTTGTTATTAATGATTAATTTTATTAATTAATGCTAATTATTTATTCAATAATTAGTTTTGTTTCCGAAAATCGATAAAATCAAAAGGAGCAAAATACAAGAATAGTGAACTTTCGACCCCGGACCCACCCCTTGAAAAATTTCTGTGTGCGCTACTGACGACGACAACTAATAGATCAACAGACTTGAAATTTGGTTGGCATGTTTTTTGTTGTTGAATTGAAATCCACAAAGAACGGATCTTACGGAAATCGACTGTCAAAGAGAATTACGGCGCTCATTAATGAAAAATTTCCCTTTTTGAACTATTAGATTTAGCATTCAGATTGTCAAGCATGTTCATTTTATTGAGTAGAGATCCACTAAAAATGGGGTTTTGGAAAATCCACTTTGAGGGAGGGGGTTACGACAGCGTAAAAGGATATTTCTACTTCAGTTTTAGAAATTCAGTTCCTGTTCTTTTTTTAAATCAAGAGGGGTTGATTGATTGATTGAATATTAACGTCGCACTGTTCAGCTACACGAGGGCTTTGGCGACGGACTACGTAATTTTAACCATGGTCAAGGACGTGGACGACACCGAGCTGGCACCAACCTCTCCTAACTACCACACCAACGGGAGGACGTTTCAGCTCGACAGATTTAACTTGATCGCTGCCCACACGGCGGAAGTCTTAGTGGTACTGGGCTCGAACTCGTGACAAGGCAAGCCACGATCCGATACCAATACCACTCGGCTACCGCGGCCACTTAAATCAAGAGGGGAGGGTTATAAGATTGTTTTTCAATGCAATCGAACGCTTAATGCTAGGACTTAGTCATCAATAATTTATGAATATATTATTAGTATATATTCATACAAAATATCATGAAGTACTCAGCGAAGAGGGAGGGTAACGTCTATTCTTTATATTAATTTTAAAATGAGTAAAAATGTATATATTTATCATGAAAATAATTCAAGTTTCTAAAAAACTAAGAACTTTGTATCTACAAATTACCCACACAAAACATCGAGACACTATTCAAAAATTTAAAGACAAAAGTTATTAATAAAGTTAATTTCCGTAGAACACAAAAACTACGTAAGAAAACAAGGAAATAGCTGCAGGATGCATATTAACCAGGGGTACAGCAATACGTAATAACGAAGTACA
>BMAV01008442.1:76646-86721 GCA_019973955.1 Trichonephila inaurata madagascariensis | reverse complement strand
TATATATATATATATATATAGGCTTATTCTCTACAAACAAGAGATAACATCCATCAATCACATTCGAAAAACACGTAGACAGTAGGAAAATAACACAATGAAGGACATATGAGTAACCGAGATTAAAATTCTAAAGTGGATGCTGCAGTATTATAACCATTGCTGACTTAGGATAGCCAATATATAAAATAATTCATATAAAAGTGGGGTTGAACATATTTTTTGGCCAGCTTCCCCCTTTACGTAAATAATACTGAGCAAAAACCTATTGAAAGTAATGGATAAGAATATTTCAATCTATTACAAGATACATATAACTTACCTAAAAATTGCACTTAAAAATGCAAAGCCCGCGCTAAATCTGAGTACAATAAATAAGCTATTGCCAGATTCTGGACCCTAATGCAGATTTAAATCATGTGAATGGCTGAAATGTAGCTCTTAACAAAAGTATAAAAAAATGGAAATAAAAATTAATAAGAGTTACACAAATTATAGCATAACTTTATTAACACAAGAGTAAATGTGAATAAACATATACACACATACATATATAGTATAATAAAGTAAAAGTGAAAAAGTTCTAAAACCTACAATGCCAAAAAAGAAGGAAATTGGAGTTCACGAGACACAACAGAAGTAGATACAAAAAAAGTCTTTGGACTAAATTGGAGAACTATTATGATTTCTAAATCTGTCGCTGATTTAGGGTTAAGCAATGCTTTATGGAACCACCTTCCCCGTAAGGCAGAAATTATCGACATAATAGAAAAAAAGAAAATTAGAGTCATGTTGAAAAGTTAAGCCTATTTCTAACACGTGGATGGTAAACCTGACAATATAGTAAAATGAAATTATGAAAAGAGAACAATAATGTATCTCTCAAGAAGAGGAGTAATAAAAAAAAATTACAGAAAAAAAATTAGGATAAAAACTGACATGGAAAAATAAAGACCTTGAATACCGCATATCAACCTTCTAAGCTTAGATCCCACACTAAATAATTTTAAGGATTGGAACACATCAACACAAACAGGAAAAACACCGGGGTGCCACCTAAGTAGTTATTTCGCAATTAAACTAACCACTAAGATATTTTAAAATAAACTCAACATAAGAAACTTGAAATAAAATATTGAACAAAGTTAAGAATACTTAATATAAAATAGAAATATATTTAAAAATAAATTTATTTAGATAACTAAATACTGGATAGTTATATTGCAATTAAATTAAGCGCTTAAGATATTTTAAAATATTTTTTAAAAAATAAACTAAACAGAAGAAATTTTAAATAAAATATTGAACTGATATAAAAATAGATTTAATTTGAAACAGATATATATTTAAAAATAACTTAATTGAATAATTGTATTCTAAGCAATTATTGCAAAATTTCACAAAATTACTATTTTTTTAATATTTTATCAGTATCTAACTTAGTGTAACTTAGTATCTAACTTCATTCAGCATGTTAATTCTACTTAATGATTAGAAATTGTAATATAAAATATGATATGCTCTCAGAATTTGTGCACATCACACACGTTGCCTGTTCACCTTACTGTTTCCTATCTTCTTTTCATTTTACCTTATCTATAGATCTAAAAATGACGTACAGAATCATAACACCACTACTTTGCAATGACCTGGCCATATACACTGAATAAAAATTCATTTAAAAACTCTGTGTAAACAGTTGGGTCAATAAGTGTTGAACAATAAACGCGGATCATTGATGCAAATATGGGAAGTACTTATTCCAGTTTTGTTTGACAAAATATCCCTTGATCATATTTGAAAATTAATTGTGTCGATACCCAGTAGATGTGCATCCATCAGCAAAGAAGAGGGTGTTCCCAGGAAATATTAGTAGAAGCTAATGTAATTATAGTTCCGATTTTTCACTTTTGGCAGCTAAATTTAATACAGTTCCTACTGTACTTTGTTGTAGCCTAATTATAGAATTTATCTGGCTGATATCCAGTTTTGTGTTAACGATGAATTACACGAGCATGCACTTTTTTAATGAATTTATAAAAAAAAGGAATTTGTCTTGAAAGTTGCTTTATTAGTTTTTCTTAATGATTTGAAATAAATACGATTTTGGTTTTTATTTTTATATTTGGATATATTTTGTTTTGCAATTATTTCCAGCAGTTCATGAAGATAATATTTAGCATAGTTACCACTGTCTGTGTAACAGTACGCTGAGGTGCACAATTAATTATCTATCAGAAAGTTGGGTATAATCTCTATTTTCCCGTTTATTGAAGAACATTACATTATGTCTTCAAACCTATTACACAGTTTGTCTTTCATTTAGGCAAACATCAGTAAAGACTTAAATTTTTGCTATTTAGTTCAGATAAGTAGGGCATTTTCAAACTTTGTCTCCCACCAGAAATCTAATTTTACTTATATCAAGTAATGAAGTAAATAAAGTAAACTATTGATCAAATTGTTCAAGAAGTAGTTTAAGTATTAACCAATAATTTTAATTGCAATATGATCTTCGAGGTTATTGTTGGCAATTTCGAAAATTGTATCTTTTATCAAATTAAAAAAGAAGAATTGAAATAAATCTTTAACATTCCGAATTTCCCAATAGCGTTGTCAAACGTGGAGATTTAACGGGATTCAAACAGTTGAGGCTCATTAATATATTTAATCAAATAATAAAGTGCTTGCTCTCCAGTAATGTACTAATAAGAATGTGACATCATTTTCATCATGATATATAAACGTTCTTAAAATGTTCTTTTATTGATTATTCACTTAGTAGAGTTTCACTTTGAATTAACACGAGAGTATCATTAAAGGTGGGTCTCGAAATTTTGAATATAAAAAACAAGAGCAACTATGAAGCTAGTACAACTTTTCAAAATTCAGTATCACTTTAATGTAATGATTTCAACCTTCAACAGATTTGACTCACTTCAATTAAACTAAATGGCTGCAACTTTAAAGCAATAGGATTCAAATATACGATTAAATAAATAGAAAGCCAGCCTTGAATTCACGACTGTAACCACTTGTCTATCGTGGACAGAAGCAAACTCTTATGAAGTATTTTATTAGAATACTTTCTTGACTACATATTACAAAATTTATTTAAAAGTATTATATATTATTTTTTCTAAATAAACTAAGATCAATTAAATATATATATATATATATACCTAATTACAATTAGAATACCTAAAATTAATACAGACAAATTTTAGCTCTAAAAAAGTTGAATTTTTAGATTTAGATTTAAATACTATTGACAATAAATTATATAGCAATATTTATGATAAAAGGGAAGCATTTAACTTTAATGTTATAAGGATACCGAACTTCAAAAGTTGATTACATATATCAATATTTACAAATATAATTTACAATTTTTTGATGAGAAATAATAATTTAACTACACATAATATTGATAAGTTCAAGCACATCCAGGAATTTATATTTTGTTGCATACAGAGAGATTTTCCCATCAACTTTTTGAGAACATACATAGATCAAAAACTTTTCTTGAAAATCTTTTTAAACTCATTAAATAGGGAAATTTCAGAAGAGTTCTACGTGGGATTTAGGAAATGCACAAATCCACCACACAACATTAGTTCCACACAGTCAGCTTGTTAGTGGTCCAGCTGTGAAGAATATATGCATTCCACACACAGGTTACATTTTTATTTACACATAGACCAATATTTACACGACTACACTTTAAAATTATTTATGGCCAATCAAACTTTCATGACCAATTAAATAACTTTTTTGCATCCAATCTGGTTTGCATCTAATAACAAATATTTAATTTATAATGTGAGAATATGAACCATTCGGATTAGCATGGCATTAGTGGGAGTTATGAGCAATATAGGAGGGGTGATTGTTGTAGGAAATATGAAAAATTGCTCAGAAATTTTGATTACCATTACTTAAATTGAAGTATTGATAGGATGCTATTGCTTGAGTTTTTGATGATTTACACTATTCATTTGTGAATATAATGGGTTCTTAATTTGAATTTTCGAATTTTATATATTTTTTCTTCCTATATGACACTTTTTAAAATTGTTGGTGCATCATCTTCGGTGTTTGATGGTTCACTTACATTGTGTTCTACATTGTTTTATAATGTTAACATTTTTATGTTATAATACGTCGTATCTTTTAGAATGTGGTGATATAGTAATCGGTCGTTACCCTATCGTTGTGATGTGATGTGTGCCAGAAATGACTACCTAAAGAAGTCAGGATACCGAAATAGATGACACTCCAGTTCCTAATGCGCTGTTGTGAGTCTGAATATCTTGCGATATTCAAGACAAAACATCTAAGCGAACCTTGCCGTCTCCAGATGCTTCTGTGGTTGTTGTCAAAACACTGTTGGAAACGGGGCTCCTCACTAAAGACTATACGTAAACATTCAGTGCAGTACGACGTTGATAGAGCTCGGCAACATCGCAATCTGAACTGAGGATGAAAAAGAGTGAGATGTAAGCTGCGTAATGGTTGATGCAAGATTAATTCCACTCTCTCAGTCATCTGTGGAGAGTAATGTTAGACACACTTGTGTGGGATACACGGTTGATTGTTGATAATGACGAATTCGGTATTGCAACATATGCTACGATAATCGCTAGATCCACCGCTGCCGTTCTGATACAGATATCTACCGTTGTTGACCCACTCTTTTCAGCTTCGTTTAATCGTGGAACCACTTTGACCCAGATTTTGAGCAATTCTTAGATTCTTCCAACCAGCTTCTTTCGATAAAACTGAACTACGACTTTCAAACTCTGACATCAAGTCATAAGGTACACCAATACTTCGGCAAAGTATTGTTACAGCCTGTGTAAGATATTGTGTTCGAAATGCAACGAGAATTTTGACCTTGAGATTGAGAATTGTTCATTATATACATCTTCAAAATGGCAGTTACGATATGCTGAAGCTCCCTCTATTGAACACTAAGTTTTAATAATTTGCATGTGTTTGTTCTTAATATATGTCCATGTATACGAAATTTAATTATAATCGGCGAACTCCTTCTTGGAGTGACTATATTTGTTTTTGTTATAGAGTGTTTGTTTCACGTCTACTCTTAAGGTAATTTTTTTTAGCTATTTAAAAAAAAATATGGAAATAAATTAATTTTATGCTCAGATGGTTTTCCTCTTATAGATACAGCATACTTACAGAAAATGCATTACACTTAAGTAATGTTTATAAATTTTATAAGCAAAAGTAGAATATCGTTGTATATATTGCATATTCAAGTATTGAAAGTAAACGCTTCAATAACATTTCCTTCCTATAAAGAGATATTTTTAATTAATAAAAGTATTATATTTAAGTTTCATATAAATTAGGAAAAGAGAGAAAATCGATGTTAACAAATTCATAATTTATAGTAATATTATCAATTTTGGAGTAATAAAACAACGATGCAAGATTTTAGGGATTTGTAAGACTTTTTTTTGTGTTGTAAGACATTCTTGAAATTTCATTTTTATAATGCTTAGAATTAATTTTCGGCTTGAAACTCTAATACAGATATTTGAGGAATTGAAATAAAAGCTATATATTATACAAAGTACATTAAAATTTTTATCAATAATGGAAAATAAATGTAATTTATAAAGCCTAATGTTTGACATTTAAAATAATTGGACAATGTGAAAATCTGTCTGATAATTAATCTTTCAGTTTCGTGATATATATTTAAAATTTTGGTTAAGTATACATTCTTTTTTTATCAATTCGTTTTATTAAAATTAGTTTAAAAAAAAAGAAAAGAAAAACTACAGCTTAGAAGTTAAGTAAAAATATCAATATCATAGAAAACGTTCGGACTTCAATTTATCTGCAAAAATGACATTATGGAATGATATTTCTTCAAGTATTTTCTGGCACAAGGTTATAATTTTTTATACGAATTTGTAAGCATTCATTAAATTCCATTCTCAACACAAATGATAAAATTACATTCCATGTTTTACGACATGTTTAGAGGTGAATAAAAAGGATGGGAAATACTATGTGTGGCCAAGCACGGTTTTGACAAAAGAGGCTATTTGGCTGCTCTATTCTAAATCTACCCATTTACCTTGGGTATTCACCCTCCTCTGCATTTATTAAGATGGATAACTAGATTTGAATTATATTTGCAGATATTTCACTAGAAGTTAAAAGAATTCTTGTTAATCTCATTGCCAAAAGTTATCAAATAACATCACTATAATTCATTACTTTCTCATTTAAATCGTGATGATAAATTTAAATAAATTGTCAGATAGATGTTTTTTGTGATAAATGGAATAATTTTGATTATTTTACTACCCTTATAAATCGTTTTCCACGCGTATATATGTGGTGATTATTAATTTTAACAGCAGTTTAATTTTATCTGCAGTAATAGATAACAGTATTAAAACTAATAGCAATATTAAATGCAAATAACAATCTTATATTGTACAATTAATGAACAGAAAGTGATTTTAAATATTCAAAAACGTATTATTGTTACGTTTACGAAATTATTGGCAAATAGTTTGCATTCATTTTCTATTTTTGAAGATACAAGCTTATACCCTCAAATAACATTATTTACTCTGAGTAGAAAAAAAGGAAAATTAAATATTTTGCAGACAGTATTTATTTCGATAAATTTATCAAATTTTATATTCGGACGTACAAAATTTACTCTAAGTAAGATATTATGGCTGATATATATATTATTATAAAAGTTAATGTGTACAAATAAATCATATGTGCATAAATGCTACAATTATGTTGTGTATTGTGTTCATGAGAGAATGTTCATAACAAGTTAAGGCAGTGTTCTTTAAACATTATCAGAAACATAAGTAAAAATAATTCACCTAAAGTAAAAAAAAAAAAAATCCCATCTATAGCTGCTACTGAGAAGTTGAGGGAACTGCTAAGGTAATTTACATTCCCCCTTTACTTGAGGTAAGTAAAAAACTTCATAAGCGAAACCACACATGTTACATAGCTTTTAATAATGTTTCGTTATCCTCCAAGTTTCACTATTGTCATGGCTCACCTGTTTATCCCTTCAAATCCCTGTTCATCCGTTTATCTAATATTAAGCCATTCTTGTAAGGAATGAGTTTATACATATATATGTTTGGTAAACTGCTAACATACAACATGTAACCTACTGCTACGCCTGATGAAATCTGGGAAAATTTCAAAGTACATTGGCATACTCCAAATCATATCCAAAGCATGTCTCTTTCCATATCGAAATGTTCTGTAAAAGATGGCTGGAAAGGACGTGACAAAATATTGATATTTTTATCAGCAAGGAGAATTGCCTTTGAATAGTTTCAGTGTTTTATGTTTCCTATAATTCAGTGAATTCCGTTATGAAATCTTATATCCATCACACATGATGGTGTTTTTTTTTATCCCCGAGGGTTAATAGTGTTTATACCAGAATGGCTGCGTGAAGAATAAATATATTGTATTCGAATTTCTCTACGCGGATATCTTATTCATTAAAAAATCACTTATTAACTAAATTGGCTTTTAGATTTCTTGCTCTTCGTCAATAAAAATTTTAGCAACCATCTATTTCTTCTCAGGTTCAAATTTTTTTGATTCCTTACATTTCAGTTTAAAAGAATTTCCATATTCTATCTTGTAAATATGTTAATGGGGAAGAAAGGGTTGAAGAACTTTTAGTTATTTTAAAAAAAGAAAATATAAAATAAAATAAATAAGAAACATATTGTTCTATTATGTTCGTATAAAACATATTTTTAAAATGTGAATTTCATTTAACAATGTCTCATTTTATACAGGAAGTGCAAAACATTTTATCAGACATATCTTTGAGCTCGGGTTTGAAAAAATTTTAAACCTGGACTTTAAATAATTACACCACAATTTAGGAGAAAATTCATAATTAAATGAAAAAGATGATTTGTGTGTGTATGTATAATGTCCTGTTCAAACTTAAAAAAAAAGAAAATAACTGAAATAATTATATTTAATTAACGAATTAATATTTAAAAATGTATTAACACCAAGTGCTATCTACTACAAGCCTTAAAAAATGTATTTGTACTTGAATAGATTAATAGAAAGTATTATGTTAACGAAGGAAAATTTGAACAAGATATTTACCATAAAATCCGGCGTATAACGCGTACTTTTTAACACAAAAAATAACAATATTAGATATCATTATTTGTAATTATGTAAATGTGGGTTTTTTTTCCTTTCTCTTCTTACTGCTTTATATTCTAAAGAACATCTTTTTTCCCTGGAAAATAAATTTGATCAGATTTTTTTTACTACGTGTATCTCCCGTAGAATAAAAAAAAAAGGCATATTCATCCAAAAAGAATGCTTTCTCTACACATATCACACATGTCAGTAATCAGGAAACTTACAGCACACAAATTCTGAAGAAGGATTATTTTGTTCCGCTGTACCATGATGAGAGATTACTGAGGGATTTGTACTGTCACACCTCTCTAAAGTTGAACTTTACATTTATCATTGTAAAGGCATGCTTATTTCAAAACTTGATCCATGTTTTCAATCTAATTTGTAGCCACGACACATCTAAATTTTTCTGTTCGTGTTGCCTTTGGTGCTGGTGGAAAAGGAAGTTTTCGTTTCTGTTGCTTGAAAACTAAATTTGCGATACACAATAGCATTCTCCTCAAAGATATATAAGCTCAAATTGCTTTTTTACCTGTTTAACTTTCAGATCATATTATTTTTTTTCAATCTGAGACATTTTTGAGATGAGATAATTTCTTTTGCAACGAATTATACTGTTATAAGAATTACGCGTTTCGTTTTTGTTGCTTGTCGTAATATCAGTTAGTAATGAACATAATGATTTACTAAAAAAAAATTCTGAACTATATATGTTGTTTAAAAAAAAAAAGTAAAAAAATTGTCTAGTAAAGCGTTTATTCTTACTTTTACTTTACTGCTTTTCCATGAAAACAGTGGCAATTATCATGAGCTTAAATTATAATTAATTAAAATTATTAAAATTATTAAAAATTAATATATATATACATTGGTATCTTCAATTGCTATGTTTCTTGGAATCCAATTTCTTTCTTTTTTGGCCTTGTAGGCATTACAAATTTCTCATTTATTACTTTTTTTATTTTATTATATCTCATACTCAACTTTTATTATATTATACACAACTTTTTGCTTTAAAAACATTTTTTTAAAAATTTAATTAATTTTAAAATTTTCTATTAAAAAAATTAGAATTTAAAATATAAAATAGTTGTGATGTGTAAAACAGTTAAATTTGTCCATCCATAAATGCATTTATAGTATATCATATTCATGTATTAAAAGGAAACTATTGCATTTTCATGTTTTTGAAGTATAACTTTAATCTGAATCTAAAATAATCACTTCATATCACAAATATTCAAAAATACGAGTGTTTCCAATCATCCTATAATTAATGAGGGAATTTGAATTGAAATCATGAATACAAAATTTCAGTTAAAGTTATGCTTTGCTTAAATGTTAATGCGAATTTAAATTTAACCACGGTTAGGCAATTTATTAAAGCTCTTAGAAATCAGATTTTGTCTATTAATTTTTTATATTACTCCAAATTTAATAAAAAGTAAAATCTATAAAAATCAAACATAGTCTCAGATTTAATATTCTTAAATTCATGTTTTTAAATCTTGCGAAGAGAAACCCAAACTAGTACATTTTATTTTTATTTCATTTAAATTTTCACCTTAAAAATTGTACATATTTTTTATAAATAATTCATATAAAGATTCTGAATACATCACGGAAACGAGATATTATCACGACGACATTTTTTTTATTTGTATCCATGTAGATATGAATCTATTCCTTCAATTTCAGATTGTTCTTTTCAGCACAGTTCTTCTTGAACAAAATTATTCCCTTTTGTAAATTCACTTCTTAATATAATTATTTTCTGAATTAGTTATATACTTAGCATGTAAAACCAAACTTAAGTGACGCGAATGCAAAGACATTAAGCTGAAAGAACTTTCTCTAACTTTAAAGTTGA
>BMAV01008442.1:29756-64483 GCA_019973955.1 Trichonephila inaurata madagascariensis | reverse complement strand
ACTGTCAAGGTCCTTTTATTGCATTTCAAAGAATTCAGAATAATTTAATGGATAACAGTGCCCAGAAAGGATCGTTCTTCGGAAAGACGCATATATACTTCCGGTGCAAATTATCGCTTTGTTTGAGCGAGACCTTTATATACGTTGGTGGTGCTTAAGGTATCCGACTACGCTCGGAACCGTGATTTTGCAAAAGCGCATAAATGGATAATATTTATGATATTTAGTGTCACTTAGCTAGAAGCCATATATAAAATATTTTTAAGAATAGAATTACAATAAAAAATTATTTAAGTACAATATTTTGACAAAAAATGAACATAGAATGACCAATTTTCAAAATATTCTCCTTTTGTAAAAAATGCTTCGATTATAATAACATTTTGCCTGTATATAGCTTAGACCTCTGTACAGAGGTTCAACTAGAAAATTTGAAATATATAATTTAGAAGTGGGTTTATTTATGTTTTACGACAACAGAGGAGAAATTTTAAGAAAAAAACGCAGATAATTATTTTAATGGGTTGTAACTCTAAAAATAATGTGAATTCTTCAAAAATCATAGTTGGGCCTCTTTATAGTGGTCTGAGCTACATACAGGCAAAATATTGTTTTAAGAGAAGTATTTTTCACCAAAAGTGGACATTGTGAAAAAGGGTTATTCTAAGTTAATTTTTGCCGAAATATTGTATTTAAATAATTTTTTTGTCATGATGTCCTTAGAATAGTTTTATACATGTATTCTAATCTAATAGACACTAAATATCATGAAAATTATCCATTTATGCACTTTTTTAAAATCACGGTTCCGAACGTAGTCGGATACCTTAAGAGGTTAATGCCATGCTGTAGCTTTAGTGTCAAAATAAAGTATTACTGAATTTAATACATTGCTATTGTGTGGAGTGGGGCGCGATGAAAATTATGATTGAATATTGGTTCTTCAATAATAAAAGTTTGAGAAGCACCCGTATACATATATATATATATATATATATATATATATATAAATATGTACTATATATTGCTGCAATATTTTCTACAAATATATTGCTATTCATCATATTTTTAATGGATTTTATGATAATGGTCATTTAATTTTTGCTCGAATTAAGATTTAAAATTAAAAATTTAAAAAAAAAAAAAAAAATTTATGACAACAAATGTGGCTAGTTCTAATAATTGCAAGTGCTTTTGTTATGTAATATTTTTAAGTTAGGTGCATTTTAACAGTGTGAATGTGTGAGTTTTAAGAAAATAAATTCTGAAGTAATCAAAATGTTGTACCTAATTTATCTTTTTATTGTTTAAAGTCGGAAGTGGTCGCGTTAAATATATAGTCACCCTAGGCCTACGAAATCTTTATTTCTGGGGAATATTTACTACGAATGACTTTGTCAGTATCCTCCTAAATAACAGTCTTCATGAGAACTAAATTGTACTTGTCAGATATATCACTCTTTTTTGCGAATGGCAAACGTTTCTCGCATTCTTAAGGTATTTGAGGTGAATGATTTCTCCACGTGACCACTTTTATTCCAAAATATTTTCCTTGCAAAAGTTACATTTTTTTTCTATTAGAGTGTCTTAATGGTTTTGATAGCAAAGTTATGCGAAAGTAAATAAACAAACGTAAATGAACAAAATATTTTATAGAAAAATGGGCATCTGTAATCTCTGGAGAATCATAAGATTGAAACTGATCAAGTAAGGGTAGAACCTGGAGATTGTTCCTTAAAATTTATAGATTGAAAATGTAGAATTGCCAAAGATTGTAGAGACCCCGGCCCAACATGCGATTCCCTCTCTTGGAGCATACTAAAGCTAAGTTGTTAATTGTTTTGTTATTGTACAGTTCAACTTTGGAATAATAAATTTCATTTTAAGGACTAATATAGGTCGTTTAATCTTTGAATCTAGTAGTTTATTTAACTCTAGCCATGATGGGAACGAAAGTCAAATCGAATTAGTGTCCTTTGGTTTTAGAGAATTGTAATTATATGGCTTCGCATCACAAGAAAACGCTCAACGTGCTATTTGTCGATCATCAAAGGACAGCAAAATAACAATAACTTCAATAAAATATGACGTTTCTACCTACAAAAGTCATTCCTGTAATGTTAACAAAAAGTTTCTGTGATTTGTGTTTTTTATTTAATTCACGAACATTTGAAGCTTTTCAGTTATAGTTTTTTTCTTAAATTATGAAAGGAAAATAGAAAAGTTCTTAAAAGTAGGTAAGTATACATTCTCTTACTTATATTATTCACTAGAATTACGATTTTTATAGTGTACAAGAAAATTACTTATATAAAAAAGATTGGGGTGACCCTCTCACCTTGCGTAACCATTAACGTTAGTATGGAGTGCGCACATTCTCCGGAGTTGAAGAACTAATTTCCTTTGTTGAAATACAATTTAAATGCTTTATGCATGTAATAAAATTTACTATTTCAGTTGATAGTCGGGATGAAAAATACTTAATTTAATAGCACTAATACCACTTTTACCGCTTTAATACTTTATTTTAACAATGAAAGTTTTAATTCTTTTCATGTCAATTTCAATAAAATAAAGTGCATTGTGTGTGTGGATGGGGGGTGCATATTGATTAGTGACCTATGCGGCTTCTGCTTGAATGTTACAATTTTGACATACGTTTTTATTTACAAATTATCACTTATAATAAAGTTAATGTAAATCAGAGCTAATTTTGATGTATGTTCTTTCAAAATTGTAAATAAAATGTATGCGAAAAAGATTGATAGGTGAGAGGAAAAATTTATATATATAACACTTACAATTTAAAAACTATAATACAGTACAGCACATCTAAGCATGTTTCTACGATGTGGTGGACGAAATTATAGCCTGATAAAATTTGCATAAATAAAAATGAAAAAAAATAGTATCTAGAATAATAATAATAAGAGGTATAATAATATCCTAAGGAATATACAAATATTAAATATACACATAATGTAAAATATTTTGAAATTGTTTGTCACCAAATATACAGAGTGGGCAAAACGTCCTTATAAACTTTAAAAATTTATAAAACCCGGCAATTGAAAAAAAAAAACGGTTTGCACGTGTAGTATCTATAAATCACGGGATTAAAAAAAAATCAAAAAAACAGTCAATAGGTGGCGCTGGTATGAATGACTTATTTGTAAATATGTAAATAAGACCGATGATTATAAATACTGATGACTCGGGACTATCATTGCTCGGGAAGCAGGCAGACCACCATAAGACCTCGATACGCAACATTCTTCATGAAGTTCTTAATCAGCATTCATGCAAATTAGAGCTTTACAATAAACTTTTACCGTCATATACCGTAGAGAGAAGTATTTGTGAGGTGGGCTCTCTCTAAAATGAAAGGCTATTTATCGGCTATTTTTTTGAATTATTATTATTTTTTGTCTTCAAAAAAATCCCGTGACTTATCGATGCTAAACTTGCAAACAATTTTTTATTTTGATTAATTTCCCAGGTTTTATAAATTTTTAAAGTTTTTACGGACTTTTTACCCTTCCGGTATTTTAGCATTGCATGGGTCAACAAAGCAAAAAATTTAACTACCCTTGGAGTAAAAACTTATAAACTATTACTTGGAAATTAAGAGTGATGTTTTAATTAATCTTATGATTTCAGTAAATTTCCTTCACTTACTCTTTTGTTGTGGCTAGCCAAGTTTCGGTTTTAATTCTATTTTTTTAATTCCTACTATTAGTTCACACTCTCCCTATATATATCTATATCTTAATCAAATTTTCAATCTTTGATAAAATACATTTTATTCATCCACTCAAGTTCAAATACATTTTTTAAACTTGTTGTGGATGACACTTGGTGTTAATAAAGCTTTTTTCAAATACAACGCATTAATTAAGTTTAATTATTGAAAAAATAGTAACAAACAAAAATAGTACTCCAACACCATATATAAAAATGAAGAAGAATTTTGAGGAAAATTGCTTTCTATTTTGCCAATTAATATTTTGATTTGGTCATATGTATATACATATTTATATTAATTGCAATTATTTAATAAAAAAGTAATTAAAAGAAAAATTTTCTTTGTTGACCTAAGTAGAAATCAACTTCATTATATATATATATATATATATATATATATATATTACTTGTTTGTTCTGTTTACTCACTGGAAATTTGCTCAGATTTCTAAATATGTGGATGTGGTATTTTATTACAGCTGGTTTACAGTTATGCTACCATTTATTTTATTTTTCGTAAATGAGCTTCTTATTCAATAAGCATTGATGTAATCAGTTATATACGTTAATGCTTAATGATTTCAGCATAATAAATTATTCTATAAAATTTTAAAGTTATTACGAGCATGCCATAATAAAATAAAAACAGAAGTTGCTAAATATGTGCGCATTTAATTAGAAAAAAAAACAAATACTCTTTCTGACAAATATATACTTTTAGCTAACAGAATTCTAAAACTCATCGTCACAAACATTGCAAAGATGAAGCATTCATCAGGAGTTTCGTGTCTAGAAATTATTCTCGGAATGCGAATAATATATTATGAAATTTTTACAAAAAATAATACGAATAATCAGTGGATTTTAATAACTTTAAAACTTAGAAAATTTTTAAATTGAAATACCTGGCACTTTTACCCATTAGAATGCATGCCGAAGAAAAGATCTGATTAAATTTCATGTCATTTTAGTTGAAGTGAATAGATGTGAAAATGAGTTAAAAATTCCAACAGAAAATCAGTACCGTTCATTACTAAGAGTGTTACAATTTTCATCAAATCCGAAAATTATTTCTTAGCCATGACTTTCATAAGGTACGGAAGGATGTTTGTTCGTAATATTAGCAAAACTACCTGAAAAGGAGAGTTCTTTCTGGAGTTTCACATTCCCAGGAAATTTTTCGGTATCCTTTCTAAATCTAAGTGCAGTCCTTTTCATGGTAATCTATTGAAGAATTTCCAACACTGTCAAAGGAATTTTTATTTCGCTGCAGCTTATGAGTTTACTAATGCGATACAAGAACTAAAATACCACATCTAACACAAGCAGCGAACAGAGACATGAATGTTATGCTTAACATACTTCAGATAACATTCTTAACATTTTCATTCATTATTAATATGGGCAGTACTACAATATTTGTCGTAGTGTGAAATGAAGATTTCAATATTTCTATCCTTGTAATGTAATATTTGAATGTGCAAGGGAATTCTTTGAATGTCTGGAAGTGAAGTATTTTTTCACTCTGACCCATTTCAATGTTATTTACTCAAATAAAAAGAATGGATTTTATAAGTAAATTACCGAAAGTGGCAGAGACAAACAAAACATAACGGAGCTAACCGTACGATTGATTACCATGCGTTACCATATCCTTAGATAAGTAATTCTGTCTCATTTGGATGATAAATATATATTTAATTCTTTGTCACAATTTGTGTACTTTATCAACTTGTTTTATTTTTTTGCTGAATTGTGGTGCACTGACTACGCTCTAGGCTGAATTGTCTTCATTGAAAAACCTAGTTCAAAACCCGTATATTTAGATAAAACACTTCATTTAAAATTTCCCCAAAACAAGATCTTTTTTTTAATTCAGAGATATTTATTTGTAAATTAGATATTTCTTTTTCTGATTAAAAAACAATCAATATGCAGTCAGAAAAATTACAATAGTGCTAAAGAATTGTTTTCTGAACAAAAATATAAACGATTGAGAAAATAAAAAAATAAAAATTATTTATTTTTTTTTTTTTTAACTTTTGAAAAAATTACGTTTCAAATCTTACGTCTGTATTTATTTTGAAATTATATTGCTTCATACAATAAACATTTTAATTATATTTTTATGTATACTAGTGTCCAAAAAGTAAATTTTCAGGTAGTGCCGTAATTCCATTACAAAAAAAACGAGTAATGGGAAATACACAATACAGAAGCTCAATGTAGCCCCTGAAGGTTGATAAAAACTAAAAAAAAAAAAAAATGCATTGCTCGTTTACATTATGGAACAAAGCAGAAAAAGGCTTTATTCACAAAGCAGCGTAAGTAAAATTTTTGTAATCATGACGAAAAATATCAAACAAAATACTTTTAATAAGAGATATGAACCTACCTGACTTCAAGGATTGCATGAGATAGCCTGTTCATTGTCAATACCAGATTATCCAGCAGTTCGTAAGCTAAAAGTTACCACTTTTAACCTTGGATGATACGATCTTGCTTCTAGGCATCACGTTAAGGCACCCCACACATGTTCCAGGTGATTTAAATCAGTAGAGAGCTGGACAAAATCCCTTCTGAAGATATCCTCGCTTTCTAGATGCTCCTTTGAAGCAGCACTGTTAACATTGGCACATGGTTTACCTTTCTCCTTTCTACTCAGAAGACATTTCCTTGTACTGGTCGCATAAAGCCATTTTCAACGATTTCTTAGTTATATGCTGAAAGACAAATCAAATGTACCAGTTTTGTGGGTTATATATATATATAAATAGTTATACACCTAAGTAAAACCAGGCCAGAGAGTAAGAAATATTTGCCATAGTAGTTCAATAGCAAACTCCTGGTCTCAGAAACAAAGAATGCAGGATTAAACAAAGTTTTGTGACTAGTCAACCTTCACCTGTGATTTGCCTATTCACTTGGCCATAAGGAAAGGAAGGAATATTAAGAGAAATGGAAATATTGCAAGTAAAATGCACAATACTATTAATATATAATGATACAATTTAATAGCCTTCGAGTATTTACCATTATAGAGTTAAAATCGATGCAATAAAACTAGAAAATAAAACTAACTTCGTGAGCACAACAACAAGTTAAGTCTCCCGGCAAATACAAAGGAGTATAAACAGTACTGCATAAGAGTAAAATTAGTAAATTATGATAAAATAATAGTAAGTCTATATATTTACCTTTAAACACTTTAAATATCGGTACAAAATTTATTGAATATTAAAAGGACTTCCCAAACATACAAAATGATGCTTATATAAAATAAAATATTATTAATTTTGAAATTAATAGTAAATTAAAATACTATTAACTTTTTGAATACTATTAATTTTTTGGAATACTATTAATTTATGAAAGATGAGGCGTCATCTTTTGATTAATTGTTTGACTAATTAAAAAAAAACACCATTTAAAGCAAATGTTATTACATATTGTCATTTCACTGAAAACTATTAAAAATATAATTCTAAAGAAAATTAGCAGGGTACCCATGTTCAATATAACGGTTAATTAAGTTATTAAAATTTAAAAATTGATTAGATTTATCACTAATACATTATTACAATAAAGATAGTTAAAAATATTATTTCCATGCATAGAAATTGATAAATTACAATTCCAATATGACACATTAAGAATGTTAAAATTAAAAGCATCTCTTTTGTCATAAATTCTACTTTGTAAATTATATTATTTAATATACAATGATACATTTATGTAATTAGTTATAACTGGATTATTATTTATTTTAACTAGTTTTATGTAATAAGGATAAAAGTTAATATTGGATTTAAAATTATTATTTTTCTAAAAACAATTAAAGCACCTGTATATCAAAAAATGTATAAAAGTCATTATTAAAAATATATATTTATATTCATAAAGCTGTAAATATGAATTAGATAAACTATTGCTAGCAGGGGCATTTTGAGGCAAAGCGTTAGTTTGTTTTAACAATGAACCATTACAATTAATGTGATTTTCTCTTAAGACAAAATCTATGAGAGTTTTAATTTTGAGTAAGTTAACAATAAAATTATAATTACTGTGATGTTCTAAAATTACCTTAATAATATCATTGATATCAATGTAAATGTCAAAACTATAGACTGAATAAATATTTTTATTTTGGAAGAAAAAATCTATAATATTTTTACTATTTTTAATCATAGCTTTATTAATTTGCTTATTGATGAAGTTTTGTATAATATTATGCAGCCTTTTACCTGCAGCAGTGATATATGTATTAAATCTATTTGCTACAGTTTGAAATTTAACTGGATTTTTATGGAATTTAAGAAAAGATCAATTGTTTAAAAAGTGTTCATTAATATATATATATATATATATTTCAATACGTATATGTTTTCCTCATTTGCGTCTTGTGTCTACATACAAATATCCTACTTATATTAAAATTATGCGCTGCGTCAGTAACATCAATAATCTAATTACTCATGAAACTATACACATGCGAACGCTGAAAATGTATATTTTTTTTATCTGAGTTGTCAAACTATAGAGAGTGGGTATCGTAGTCTTACTGATTGTCTTGTCATACTTCTACCTCGGAACTTCCCATTTATCCTCATATACGTGCTTATTTCGATACCTTTATCTAAGTTTTATATCTGCGTAACCCTGAGACATCTCTCTATTTATTTGGTGCATTTAGTACGATGTATAGAATGGAAGTTATTTTTTTTGGTTATCAATCACTATAAGAAGAGATATGCTGCCAAAAACTTAGAAAAGATAAGAGTCTTGGTTTTCATATGCTTATGCCTTAGCTATTCTTGAGGGTTTTTAATTTTTTTTTTTATTATTATGAAGATTTCTCTATCCATTTTGAATAAATTTATTTCAGGTAATTAATTACCGCAGTTAAAAAAATCCCTGAGCAGGTGCATTAATTGGCATATTTCCACAGTGAAATTTCAACATAATCACTTAATTTTTACTATGTTTTATTCCTCGTGAGGATTAATGTAGAATTTTTATATTTTTATGTGTTCAGAATTTTTTGTTAATAAAAATATTTCTTTCATTTTTAGTGGGGATATTAAATAATGATGTAAATAAAATAAAATGTCGTGTAAGGTAATATATGACCTTTATTTTAAAAATGTTCTGGAAGTATTATCCTAACCAAAGAATTAATAACATGAAACTCTGCATAGCATTTTCATTTGTTCAGGAAATAGATTTGAAAACTCATAGTGTACATTAAAATTTTCTGAACACAAACTATTATAATTTCTTATATAAACTAAGAATGCACGAAATCATTACACAAAATTATACTTTTGAAAAATGGGTCTTCAATTAAATTCTCGTTTACTCTTAAATTATTTCCTTTATAAAGTCAAAAATTGTGCAAACAATTCAAATTTAATATCATTATTTTTGTCCTCAGAATTATTGTTGATATTTTAAGCTGATTATAATTGCTAGGAACAGCTAACAAAATTATATATTGCTTTTTTTGCTTTTTTATTTCAATTCTTGATAACTAAAGTAATCGTTGTTTTATATCATTAAAGGTGCAACTATATTAGTTTCATTAAATGAAATTGCAAAATGGTTGCTACGTTCAACTATTTTGCATGTGAAGAATGTTTTTAAGTGTGTATTTACTTTTTCTAAAACAGAAACAAAGGCCTTTCTAACCCATTTTGTGTAATACATATTGAATTAAAAATTTATTTATTAAAATCATTTCGACCAATTCTATATATATATATTCCTTGTTAGGCTCCAGTTCTAAGATATTACCTTTATTTCAATGATTTGCTTCTAAAAAAAATAATATGTTCTTAAATTATGAATTTAAGTGTGAAAATTTTTGTTGAAATTGAGCTTATTCATTACCCTTATGTTAAATGCATACCAATCCATATTAAAAACTAAATAATATTATTTTGAGGTTAAATTATATATTTTTTTCTTCTAAAAATACCAAAATACGCTCGTTTTATATTATTCATTTTTCCCAGTAATTTTTTTATTAAACTTGAAAAGTTTGTATTTATCTTATCATTGTTTACATGCATGTAGCTTTAGTGCTAAGCAGCAATAATAGTCCTTGTGAAGAAGGTTCCGTCTGTTCAAAAAATCACACTGTTCCGTGTGGATAAACGTAGGGTTGCAAAAAAGTCCTCTTCCGTATTCAAGATCTGAGATGAGGCTCTACAATCCTGAAATATTTGCATCGTAACTTTAACTTTTAGGTCCTTAGTGAATGGAGGATATATAAATCCTAAATGCTAATCGGTATGAATCTTTTGAACCCACATAATCCATATTCGCATGGCAGTCATTGAATTATGAAGAATCTGAGCAGCATTATCGCAGAACGATGAACCACACATTTAAGTAGTTACAATCTTGCCAGTATTGAATTCTGATCTTGTATACCGTCTGGTAGGCTTTTATCCTCATACGAAAGAAAAAATAATCTTCACAGAACCATCCTGCATTCGAATACATTTTTTAAATGATAAACTTGAAGCATAACTTTTCTATACAAAAGATACAGATGTCATTTCTTCCTTATTAGTGAGCATTATTAGCGATTTTTTTATTTCGACTTTGATTGTCCAAAGGTATTACTAAATATGCTCGTTAATTAATAATGTGTATTAAAAATGTTATCTTATTACAGAGAAACATACGTCGCATTTAACAAATTGCAATTTTTGTTGTTGTTTCAATTTTTATTTTCTACTTTTTTCTCATTAAAATTATTATTTGGATTTCGAAAAGAGAGAGAGAATATCGAATCATAAAATTTCTTTTCAACTCTTTTAGATTAGGAGAGATGATATCCTTATCATAACAGTGGTAGATATGATGCATAAATATTGAAATGTATATAACGAAACGCTAACAGTATCATAGGAGTTAGCGGTGTGTTCGATAAATAATTCAACATTATGAAAAGAAACGCAATGATACGGTGTACCTTTTCTGATTCTGATTCAAGCTGTGAAGCTTGGCATTGACTGGCAAATTTTATGGAAGCTTTTCCATATACATTCCAACAGGCACATTAAGCCCATACGATCCAGGGATGGTCAGGAAACGTTTATACATCCTACTTAACATGTTTTTTTTTTCTTGGGAAGCGATCTAATAACCCCTCTCGACACAAAATCCAACGAAAGTCTTCATGTCAGTCACATCAAAAATTCAACTGGCAGATTGGACTAGGCAGGTAACAAAAATTTATGGAAAGAAGACTAGTTTATGAAGTTTAAATTCCTTACATGAACTTCGTCAGAAATTATACGTATCAAGGTGGCTGTTAAGAAAATGACATTGTTTTTTATATAATTTAAACTATAATACTGTAACAACTCGTTCATTCTTCCTATATATCGATTGCATCATGATTGCACGCAATCGTACCGTATGGAAGAATACCAGGTGTAACAGAAGTAATACTACACTTTTAATGAAAGGGTTGGACATTAGAAAGCAAATATGATTGCAAAGGTACTCTTAACATTATAGAGGAAAAGCTAAGATTCTACATCCTCCGTTTCATCTCAAAACTGTCAATAACACGCATTTGGTAATCAATCAACTTCATGAATTCCCAGAAATAATATGATTTCTTACTCGTTCATTGAATTTTTAAAAATGCAGCTTATTTATTGAGTGGTAAGGTTAAGTGCATTCAGAGAGCTGTAAAAATGTCTGCAAAAACATTGCAAACATAAGACCCATTACTTGAGCTTCTAAATTTGCAGATATTATTGACATATATTCAAATAGATTCATTTGTCAGTAAAACTGTCATGACTTTAGAAGACGCAAGCCAACGGGTATAATAGTATTCAAATAAACCATGGAAGAACAATATTCCACCCACGAAATATTTTTTAGACGAAGAAACATTACTCACGCGGACTTAGTATTCTTTACTCATTATTGTAGTTGATGCCAAAAGAAGCAAAACTTACATCCTAAAAATTACAATACAGAAATGCTACTTTGACCCTTAACTTCGCAATTTTTTAAATTTCTATGAAAAAATTATATCAGCTAGTTCTCAAGTATTAATAAAATGGAAAAATATGGAAAAAAATTAAGCAGTTTTAAATTGAATTTCATTCATTTGTTTGTTTGTTGCAGAAGTGCAATATTGCACAGTAGTGCTGTAAATTACAAAACTTTTTTTTTATATGAGGATTTTATTATTCATCATAAAAAGTTTAAATTTCTTACCTGGTAATTTATTTTGTCAATAAACAATAGGAAGCATAAAATATAATGGATTCTTTTTATAGCAAAAACACAGTTCTAGAGGCATCAGAGATTTTTATAATTGTTGTGATTTCTGGAAAAAATGTACTTCCATTTAGTGATAAAATTATCATATATTTCGTTGCAGTAATCTTTTTTTTTATTTCTCAGATAAGTAGTTTGTAGGTAATTAAAAAAAAATATTGAGTCTGTTAAAGTAAAATAAATCATATGTTGCAGAAATACAACAGTGCGAAGTTAAGGGTTAAATGTATGGATATCTGAAGAGTGATAATTTCATCAATGACTTCTGAAAAAATCTACAATTCCTACTTTCTTCCAGAACTTATTCATTTCATGGATGAAGCGTCCTTCACTGGTAAAATTATTTTCTAAGACAAAAACCGCATATGTGCCCATTTGCAAGCAACAGCATTCCACCATCGACATTAGACTAGGATGAATTCTGACTATAAAGGCACTTTCTATTATTTATTAGCACCGTAAAACGTTTCATCTTTTTACACTGTGTAATACCGAGATCTATGTGCGTAGTTCTAGTGGATAGTCGGGTAAGCATTTTGTTTGGTAGTGCTCGAGTCCATTTTAAAAATAGCATTAGTGGTTTCGATATAAGTAAATGAGGACCTCAAACAATTACAGAGAGAAGACCAATATCTTGTTCATCATGCTTAAAAAATTTATCCCAAACCAATAGATTTGTATATGATGCAGTATATATGTATATTGTCTCTTATTTTTACAAACACATAGATTCTTATTTTTAGTTATGTGGAGATTATAACACACTTAAAAGAATCCATAGGCAGTGTCCGAATAATGCCAGAAATTTTATAGAATTCTTGGCTGGCCATGCAAGTGTATCTTTCGTCATGTAGTGCAGTAAAAAGTAGAACAACCATTTTTCCATATATACCACGAGGGTAAAAATATTTACTCTCATTTCTTACAATCTGTAACCTACTGGCACATTTTAACGAAATCCATGAAATTTGTATCCATACTATGTGACACTGTCTTTCATCTGTGGTTTGCTATATTTCCTACCATATTTGATAGATAATTTTTAATATATCCATCATATATACACACTCGCATATATATATACACATGACCACATTCAACCTAAACACAACTTTTATTTTCAATATTTTTAAAAAAAAATTGTTTTGTCGTTTTAATAAATATGACTTATACAGTTTGTTGTTCATAACCTAGAAATGCTTGTGGTTAGAAAATATCCCTATGTGCATTCGTAAGTAATTTCAACACTCAATTGTCAATTTCCAATATTCTAGTATTTATAATATTTTGACTTCTGCACGAAACAAATAACATGTTTAATTTTAAGTTCTCTAAAGAACAGATTTCTTTCCAAAGAGTTTGAGAACAAAAATAAAACTTTGTGTTATTCCATAACTCTTGGAACATGGGGTTGTTTAACCAATCGAACACATTAAATCACCCCTTAATGCTGCTATCGATCCCTTTCTCTGCACAAAGGGTTTTACTTTTTTTTTCATTAGTTCGCTACAAACTTCCTCGTTCCCAGGCATTTGTTTCTTCACTCTATCTTATAATTACCTACATTTTGTCGAAAGCTGGAATTCTGCTAATATATATGTATTTTGAACACAGAACATAAAGATATGAAGACAGAACCAAGAAAGAAAATTTCCTTTGGAGGCTTAACATACAATAATATATTATGTCAAAAAATATGTGGAAAGTTTTAACTATCAAGAATATATACAATATTTTCAGTCTTTGTTATTTGAATGTTATTTTCTGAAAAAACATTATTTCTAAAATTGCTTATTTTTTCCTTCTTGAAGAAAGTGCTGGTAGTAATTTAAATAAGTTATTTACGGAAATTTGTTAAAGCGGGAGAAGGAGTGCCCTTGATGATAACATTAGTGCCCACGCGGGGTGACGGAGTCACCCTAATCATTTTTTATAATTATTTTTATTGTACATGATAAAAATGATAATTCTAGTGAATAATTTAATTAAGAAAAAGTATACTCATCTATTTTTAAGTACTTTTCAATTTTACTTTGATAATTTGATAAAAAAATCCAATCAAACAAAACTAAAAAGTTTCGGATGTGCGTGACTTTAGTAAAGCACACTCGACCCAGACAAATTTTTCTAACCATACAGGAATGTTATTTGCAAGCAAAACTGTCATATTTTATTCAAGTTATTGTAGATTTCTTGTCCTTTGATGATCTACAAATAAGCATATTGAACTCTTTCTTGCTTGTGTCTTTTTGGCAGGGTGCAGTGCGTCTTGTGGTACACTTGTGGCTTTATATTTTTCTTGATGGAGTTCTTTAGGTTGCAGTTGAAAGTCTTCACCAATTTTACTTTCGTTATCATGATTAATATCCATTATTCCATCAATCGTTTCGCTTGTTTAATCAGTTTCAACTTCCTCCAATAGAGATTGCACGTGACCATTTCTATTTTATTTTACATATATATTCTGTTTATCTACATTTCAATACCATAATGAGTCGTACAACACAGCTATCGAAACCACAAAGTCGTTCTCAGGGGACAAATTTAGTATGCTCACAGAAAATATTTTGGAACAAAAATGGTCACAAATCAGTTAACGGTTTCGTTAGCCTGGGGTGATTCTGTGTACTTCACCTATATATTAAATGGAAATGCCCTTTTTACAGAATGAAATATTAAAGAAAAAAGATTGGAATTGGTTAAAGGTCAATTTTTAAATAAATGCAACATCAATTATTTTTCCCGATTATTTTTATTAATTTTTCCAGATTTTTTTTTCTTTCAATAAAGTTCTGATTTTAATTAAAAGTTTAAAAACTTCTTGCTTTGTTATTAAATATTCTTTATTACTTTGTCAAGATACCATATTTTCCATTGTGTTTTAAGCAAGTGTTCCTTTTTTTCTTCACAGTAAGCATAAGGAAATGATTAAAATGAAAGTATACATTAATTAGGTACTGAAAAGGTATACATACATTATATAAAAGTTTATTTTATATAAAAAGGAAAAAAAAACCTTGAGCACATTTATAAGCTTTTAACTTTCACTCAACCCGAAAAAATGTTGTACACTAAGGAATTATTGTCCAAGAGCTTTTTTTTAATCATATGAAAAATTTCAATAAAAGCGATTTGATGCATTAAGTTTGAAAAGAAGAATACGAAAACAAACACAGATATTAAGATCTTAAGAATTCTAATTCAAAATCGCCCGAAGTCCACTTAACTATAAAAAATTACATTAATTATGAAATGTTCATTAAATTAAAAAGTAACTCTTAACTACGCTAATGAAGTTACTTGCGCAATTGTTTGAAGTTTTATGAGTAACGACTGGTAAGAGTAATAGTTAACTGTAAGATAAATGCATTTTTTAAATTTCAAGAAATGTATACATGGGCTATTTATTAATAGGGTACAGAAATTAATAGTGTTTCAAATTTTGAAAGAATAACTATAACATTAAAAAAAAATTGAGATCATTAATATTTATTTTAAGTTCCATAAATATGATTTGATTTCGTAATTTTTTTTATTAAATTACCAAGTTATTGGTTTGTGGAAATGGATTGATAAAAATTCGAAGGAATTAAAATATTCAAATATTTTATATGGGGAATATTTTATGATTAAAACAATTTTTCTGAAATAATTAATACTATACTTAATATTAGTTTTACTCTCCCAGTATAATAGAATTTAATTAATGTTTTTCATAAACTCAATAAAAAATTGGATCTCTTTCCAAGAATTTACATCATTTCCAAGTATAAAGAATCTTGATAGTAATGGTTTGTTTTTTACTGTAAGCACAGTTTATTTATTTTTATAGCAATGGAATTATCGACAATGTTCTCTATCGTTTCTATACATATTTTATATATTTATTTATATTTATTTTTTACTAGTATGCATTAGTGTTTTGTGATGTGTGTATAAAACGCGTTCTCTCATAGGTAATATTTTTATTTAAAATGACATTTTTTTATAATAAAGCATATTCAAATTGGAAAATAAAAAAAGAAATGCAGATAATCGGCTTACAGCCAAGTAGCTAGTAAAATGGATCTTCAGAGAAAATATCTCTAAGGAAATGATGCATCATTTAACGTCCTTCAGCAATTAAATATCTTAGATAATGCCTCTATATTAAATAAATATCATACAGTTCAGTTTCTTAAAAAGTGTTCGAAATTCTAATTATGTATAAAGCTATTATTCTAAAATTTATGTTTGATATATTTCTTAAGGGTCTGATTTAATTTCATATTTAAAAATTGGTTGCTTAT
Source organism: Trichonephila inaurata madagascariensis (assembly GCA_019973955.1). Taxonomy (NCBI): domain Eukaryota; kingdom Metazoa; phylum Arthropoda; class Arachnida; order Araneae; family Nephilidae; genus Trichonephila; species Trichonephila inaurata. The sequence goes on along the minus strand of BMAV01008442.1, from coordinate 48,138 downwards.
GTGTGTTAAATAACATGGATTCACAAGGTTTTCTCATGAAATGGATGAAGCTAATCACTGAAATATCTATTAAGTATATCAATTAAATAATTTGGCTTATATTAAGTTATGTCGGCTCAGTGTCCTCGTGTTCCTTTCTTACCTCATAAGCCCAAGTTGAGGGTTCGATCCTGGCTGAATTCAATAGATTTCCTTACAATTGTAGGTACTCATGTTATATGATTGTGTGGCATGTAAAAGATCCTTTAACTATCAATTAAGTTTGGATACTTGGCTCTTGAATCATGGCAATATTTGACGACCCGACTAGATTCTGAATTTAAATTTATCTAAGCATCCAAAATTTGGTATCAAGAACAGCCACTAGATGGTGCTTAAACTGAAATGACTCTCACACTTGGTGGGATTTACCGTATCTGCAAAGGTTTGTGTGCCAAAATGCAGCCTGTGAAAAAAATAGTTGTGTCAACAATGCGATTTAAGTAGTAAAAAATCATGTACCCAAAATGCATTAGTATGTCTAAAAGAAAAATATACTTTAATACTGTCAAGGAAATAAAGAATAACAACCAAAACGCCTGGTTTTGTTAATTTTTCTCCATTTCAAAGAGCAGCTGTTCATTTTGAAGGCGAGCAAACTTTTATTATTTTCTCCCCCAATAAATGGTAATTTTTATCCGAAAGTGTTTTTTCACCATTTCTTTCTTCCGATAGACAGTTATCCTATTTAATCCGAACTACATATGCCCCTCTGCCAGTCACATCACACATCTGAGTAATCATTAAGCCTTACACATACGAACTCTGAAAAGGGATTATTTTCTTCCGCCCCACCACACTACAGAGGGTGATTACTGAAGGATTTGCCTTGTCACACCTCTCTACCACTGGACCTCATATTTATCACCGTATACGTGCTTATTTCGATACCTTGATCCATGTTTTCAATCTTCTTCCCAGTCTTGACACATCCATTCTTTTCTATTTTTTTATTTGTTACACTGTGTCTCGCGTGGATAAAGGAAGAAAGCCTTGTAATTGTGTTATCGACACACTACAGGTGAAATACCCTGCTGAGTCCTTAGCGAAAATAAGTAAACCTAAGTTGATTTTTTTGCTCTTTCTGATTTTGATATTCTTATAACTGAAATAGCTGTGACTTTTTTTTCCAACCCTGCGATACTTTTTCTTGTACATGATTGGATTTTACTGTAAAAAAGAGACAATGTTATCTTGATTTTTTTTTCGTGTCGTCGATTAAAGCGTTCCTGATAATGCGATCACGATGTACTTAAATATAATTAAATACTTCAGATATAGTATATCTAAAGTAATTAAATTCATTACACACTGCCCGGCTTAATGTCATTTGCATTAATTTTTATTTGCTAATTACTTTCCGTTATAATTTACATTGATACAAATTTTATTACAAATGTACTTCAAACTTGACGTTTAAAAATGTTTTTCAGAAGCAAAGTAATTTTTTAAGAAGGGAGGGTAGCAAAATCGAGTACTTAAATATCAGGTATTCAGTAACACTTTTATAGCTGTAACATTAACATTTTACTTTCCGGTATTATTTATAGGATCACATACATGATCACTATTTTGAATTATTTTGAGATGCTGTTAAATTATCCTTTTTTTTTATATATAATATTTAAGTTTCAGTTTCAGCCGGCTTCCTTTATTCGAGATATAAAGATTATGAAATGTTCCAAAATCAGTAAATCTCCCTCTAAAGTTCAATAACTATGCCTAATTTCAAATATGCTATTCAAATAAAGAGCAATAATTTGAGATATACAAAAAGCTAGATATATATATTTATATATTGTAAGTTTGGTTGAAATCCATAATGATATTACTTACTGTATAGCAAGTTTTCATAAAAAAAAATTACAGTAAGTACATTTTTTAAAAAAGTGCGAATGTATATATATATATATATATATACATAGTAATAAGCTATTGCATGTACGTGTGAACATAAATACTATTAGAAAAATTATTGCATATTTATAGAAAATTTCTAATGTCGCAAACAATATTTATCTACATTTAAGAAGGTTTTATGACTTGTATTGCTTCATTTGTTGAACTAATATGCTTGCTTTGTTATCGTGCCCAACACCTGTTGCTTATCAACGCATCTATGCTTGTAATCGCAGTAAGTCTAGTGATTATTCGTCCAGCTGCACCTGTTGTACGACACAAACTGATTACGATGGCTGTGGAGTCATGATTCAAGAGATAATATGCACAGTTATCGGTTCAACATTTCTTATGTATTTTTACTGGTGAAACTATCGTTGCTTACTGTGTACTTCAATTAAGTTCTGCATCTACATTGAATAAGTACTACATCTACGATGACAGAATGGGGGGGTCTTCGAAGTGTTTGAAAATTACAACGATAGGTGTCATTCCTTGGTAATATATTCATCATTACAAATCGTTTCAGTGGCAAGGATTCTGACGTGGAACTTTTGCTGGATACTAAACCACGGAGGTATCGTAGACAACGAGCAAATGGATAGCGCGGCTCAGTTAGCAATGAACCAGTTGAAACAAACAAGCAATTCCGCCTTCTGACGTAAAGCGCGTCATTTTGCATGGTATTGATAGAGCGCATTTCGGGAATCAGAATTTACAGACTAATAATAGTTGCATTCCGTGAAACCCTGACATTGGAGCATGGACTGTAATGCCAATGGTAAGAGCTGATGTTAAACTGGTTCACCTTCACATTGGCCATACTTGTTTAACTGACATGTATTTGTTGTTGGGTGAGGATGCTCCTAAATATCTATATTGCAGGGCATCGTACTTAGTCCGTTGCATTTTAATAGAGTGACAATTTTTTTAATCATCATCGCATCACTGTTTTTTTTTTTTTTTTTTTTTTTTTTTTTTTTTTTTTTTTTGACTTTATGGCGAAAACACACACCACACAAATTTTTTTTTGTTATGAATTTCTGGAATTAATTTTTCTACTTAATTTGATGTTCTATACATTATTTTTTTGAATATACATTACTTGTGGATATTAGAAAACTTATAGATACAATTTAATAAGTTTTTAACATTTTAAGAAATATTTGGCGATGTTTATAGCCGAAATCAGATCTTACCCAAATAATATACCCAAACACACTCACTCTCCTGTTCCCACGACAATTTTCTCCTGAGAATAATTACCCTACTTGTAATCATGATTATTGCATTTCTTTGCAATTTATATTTTGCGCTAATATTTCGAAAAAAATCACCTTTTTTATTAAATTCTATTGGCTGGAATGTGAATGCCATTTGCAGTTTGTGATTATATTCCTATGTCACTGTTGATTTTATATTTTCCCCAATTCTCATTAAAATTTAATCATTGGCTTATTATAATTGTTTTACTAACATGCATAAATGCTTTGTGATAAAAACTGCAAATGCAAATATAAAAAGTGAGAATAAAAAACCTAAGCTAAATCAAATACCTATAAAAATAATTATATTGGAGTGAACCATCTATTTGTATATGAGTGCAGTAATTACATAGAAGTTACTTTTTGCAATTGCGATTATTCTTCAAAATCTTAACGTGTTGGGATATTTTAGCATGGTGACCCGGTGGTATCATAGTAAAAGATTATAAACTTTAAAAATATAATAAATTACTTTCACATACACACGCATATACAGTGATAGGAAAATGTGTATTTAAAATTGTTTTAGATAATAGTTATTTTAGATAATTATTAGATTACTAAAACATTAATTTTTTCAATTTTTTTAAAAAAAAAGAATCTTATAGGCAATTAAGAAACTGCTTAGAGAGCTTTAAAATAAGAAAAGGTGAGAAATAATATTAATGAAGTAAAATATGCTTTTCGCAACAGTAATTACTGAGCCGGATGGGTGGTGTGTTTAGTTTCCCCTGGCTTACTGCACTCAAGGTTGCAGGTTCAACTCCGTATCAAGTCGGTGGATTTTAATGATGCAGAAAATCAACACCGGCAATGTCGTATGATTATACGACATGTAAAAGATCCCTAGAGTATCTATTTGGCTTGGGTGCTCTAGGCAAAATTAAATCCTAGTACAGGTTCACATCCTCACAGATCTGCTGCCTCCCGTTAGGGAGGAAACTGATCGTCAAAACTACATGCGGTGATTGGTATCCGCCTATATGGCACCGCACTAAAAAGAGATACCAGCTTTCGGGGGAATGTGCTAGATCTGTAATGGAAAAACTCCAATCGGCAGCCCATTAGAAATAAAAAAGAAAAATTATTACTAATATGTAATAGGAACTACACCGAAAATATTTCTTAAGATCTAGAATAAATTTTTACTAACTAATTTGATTATACTCACACTGGTCAAACGACATTTTTTCTACATCTTATCAAAATTAAAGATCCATATAATTATGCCACATTTTTAATACACGCGTTGCAGACTATTCAGTAAAAAACAAACAGCCTTTTTTATGATTTAAATAAGACTTACTAAAAGGAATTAAAGTCTAAATGTGTTTAACTATTGGAAAACTTATTTTTTCTTTCTTTTTTCAAAAAAATTTTACTACATTTTTCTAAAATCTTTTTGCACCCAAATAGTAAATGATTTGAGTATTTATATGAAAACACTAATCGCCTTTTAAAAATCACTCTGATTATATTTAAAAATTTAAGGGTACCTTTATTCTATCTCAATTTTTTATTCCAGTAATTACATCTGAAAACAACTGAACTGTACTCAAAATGTAAGAGGAATTCCAATGTTGACGTGATTTATAATAGGATTTCAGAAAATTAATAATGCAATGTGCAATTCCATTTATATAGCTAATTTACTTAATGGATTAGGAATTAATTCGAAATAAGCTGCGTCAGTCTACATTATGTTTAAAGAGATGTTATTTCACAGTTCAGATTAGCGAATGTTAGGTTAATTAAAGAGTGAAAATCAATTTATTTCTGGTCTTAAAAATGAATAAAAATATACTTATATTTTTTTTCCTGATATTAGATTAATTCGGTATGTCTCGGATTCATTTATCTCGGAGAAAATGGTTTCATTTGTTTACTTTGAATTGTGAGGGAAGGAGAAGTAATATATGATTCATCTTTTTTAAAATAATTTGAAAAGCATGTTTTATGAAAATAAATGGCATAGAAAGTACAAAAGTTTTGAAACTGTATAGTAAATTTGTAAATATTTTGATCCTATTAAAATTGTAAAAAGTTAACACCCCATATTTTTTCGAATATAAGCCGATAATGAGCTTTTTCAGAAAAAAAAAATCATCCAAAATTTGAAACTAGTATATAAGCCGAATTAAAAAATAAAAAATAAATAAATAAATAAAAAAAAGAAGAGCCCTTTTAATTTTTAAACAAGTCTCCAAACAGGGGGAAATATTGACAAACTGCATAAATGGAGGGCAGGGAGATATTTTGGTGTCAAGTAAAATACCAATAACAAATACTATCTGAATCTAACACATTTTTTCATACATTTAATAATTGTAAAATATCTGTGCCAGTCATAATTTCAGCACATTTTTTTTTCTTCGAAAATGAGCGTAAAGAGAAATTTCTAATCGGCATGGAATCATTGACCAAAGTTTCATGACGTGAAGGAAAAGCTCGTTGCATAAAGATGTTATGCATTCAGTCACTACAACGAGTAATTTTTAATCTTACAAACTATTTGGTTATACAGTTTCTGATATAGGTTTTGAAGAATTTATGATATCATTTTCCTTCTTTTAAAATGGAAAATCCATTACAAACATCCTAAAAAATAAAAGATCCAAATATCTTGCACATGAGGTAATTGGAAATGCTTAAAAAATTATTTGTACTTGGCTCGCACTTGGAAGTATACGACAATCAAAAGCAATATTGATTATTGAAGGGATTATTTGATCTTCATGGGTTAAATTACTGATTTCCTTAAGGTATCCGACTACGTTCGGAAGGGTGATTTTGCAAAAGCTTATAAATGGATAATATTTATGATATTTAGTGTCACTTAGATTAGAAAATGTACATACAATTGTTTTAAGAGTAGTATTACAATAAAAAAATTATTTTACAATATTTTGACAAAAATGGAACATAGAATGACCCGTTTTCAAAATATTCTTCTTTTGCGAAAACTGCTTCTATTATAATAATATTTTGCCTGTATATAGCTCAGACCTCTGTACAGAGGCTGAACTAGAATCTTTGAAATATATAACTTAGATGTGGGTTTATCCATGTTTTACTACAACAGAAGGGAGAAATTTTAAGAATAAAAAGCCGATAATTATATATTTCAATGGGTTGTAACTCTGAAAATAATGTGAATTTTTTAAAAATTATATTTGAGCCTCGGTACAGAGGTCTGAGCTATATACAGGCAAAATAGTATTATAATAGAAGAATTTTTCACAAAAGAACATTTTGAAAAAGGTTATTCTAAGTAAATTTTTTGTCGAAATATTATATTTAAATATTTTTTTCTGTCATAATGTCCTTCAAATAATTTTATGAATGTGTTCTAATCTAAGTGGCACTAAATATCATGAAAATTTTCCATTTATGCTCTTTTTTAAAATCAAAGTTTTCTAAACGTAGTCGGATATCTTAAGGTATTCGACATCCTTCGAAACCATGATTTTTCACATGCTTACAAAATATTTTTTTTTTTATATTTATGGTTACTTAGAGAATAGAATACACGTATGTGTGAAATTCTTTTAAGAATATTATTACAACTAAAAATTATTTAAATGCAATATTTTGGCAAAGAATGAACATATACTTATTTATATTCCAAATGTTCTTCTTTTATAGAAAATTATTTTGTAATAATAATATTTTGCCTAAATATAGCTCAGACATCTGTACCGAGCCTGAATTAGCATTTTTAAAAAATTTAATTTATAAGTGGATTTATCCATATTTTAATACATTAAAGTGGAGTAATCTTAACTGAAAATCACTGATGATTATTTCAATTCGTAGCCACTGTGAAAATAAGGTGAATTTTTTAAAAGTTGTTGTTCAGGCCCTCTGGAAAAATCTTAGCGAAATATAAGTAAGATATTATTATTACAGAAGCGTTTTCCTTGAAAGGAGAATATTTTTAAAAGTTAATTCTAAGCTCATTTTTTGCCAAAATATTGCATTTAAATCATTTGTTTATTCTACTAATATTCTTGAAAGAATTTTATCCCTGTATTCTAATCTAAGTGACATTAAATATTTAAAAAAAAAAAATTCGTTTACACTCTTTTGTAAAATTACGGTTCTCAACGTAGTCGGTAACCTTAAGGAATCCAACAACGTACGGAACCATGATTTCGCCAAATCGTGTATATGGATAATATTTATGATATTTAGTGTCACCTATATTAGAAAATGTATATAAAATTGTTTTAAGAATGGTATTACAATAAGAAATTAGTTAAGTACAATATTTTGACAAAAAACGAACATAGAATGACCCATTTTCAAAATATTCTCCTTTTATGAAAAATGCTTCTATTATAATAATATTTTGCCTGTATATATCTCAAACCTCTGCACAGAGGTTGAACTAGAATTTTTAAAATATATAACTTGGAAGTGGATTCATCCATATTTTACTACAACAGAAGGGAGAAATTTGAAGAAAAAAACACCGATAATTTTTTCAATGGGTGGTAACTCTGAAAATAATGTGAATTTTTCAAAAATCATACTTGACCCTCTGTATAGTGTTCTAAGCTATACACAGGCAAACTATTATTATAATGGAAGCATTTTTCACAAAAGAAGAACTTTTTGAAAAAATATTATTCTAAGTTAATATTTTGCCGAAATATTGTACTTAAATTATTTTTTTTGTCAAAATGTCCTTAAAACAATTTTATACATGCATTCTAATCTAAGTGACACTAAATATCATGCTAATAATTCATTTATGCGCTTTCTTAAAATCACGGTTCCGAATTTAGTCAGATATCTTTATTTGCAATAATTTAATTTTAAACTACAAATAACAAAAATGTACATATTCATTTCATTTTTTATGTTTCTTTAATGTCAAAATTAATTTTTTTACCGAAAAAGTATTAGGAACACATATGAATTTTTTTTATTAATATGTATTTCTTAATTAAGAGTCAACAAGCGAAATAATTTCAATATATATTTTAATGAAGAAAAAGCACAATTTAAACAAAAATTCATTTAGAACAATATAAATAGAATTACATAAAAAAAAATATTTTAGATATTTCCAGTTATTGAAAAAAATACTTCGATACCACATACGTGTTCGCTCACTTTTAAGCACGAATTAAAATCAAAACCACACTTGCAGCTAAAACATACGACTGCAGAATTCCCGACATTTTTCAAATGTGAATCATCCAATAACTTGTGAAATATTTCCCTTCAGCTTTCCTTTTTTAAATCAGCAACCGTAAAAAATGATACAGTTGCATCTCACAACTAGCCAAACTTAACAGCGTAATTTATCATTTTGCTACAGTTGCGTGCAGCACTCTATAACAGTCCTCTTTCAACCCAAGAAATCCCTTATATCAGCAGAAGGCTCCCCGAGCTAAAGAACAGTCGCAAAAGTTTGAGTTTGTCAGAGGGGACATAATGAATGATATAACAGTCACTCCACTGCATTTTATATGAATTCTTGCTAACGACAGGAAGTGCTGTTATTTATTTATAGCACGCAAGATGGAACTATTTGTTTCAACAAGTGAATATACTAGGAAGGAGCATTGTTTATTTATTCGAATTCTAAAGGATGTTTTAAAATGAATGTTTATTTTCTGTCAAAAGTGAACTCATCATTTACCAACATTATTTATGTATAACATCTTCCCGCATTTCGTGGAGCTTTTGCGGTTCATTTGTTAATGAAACAAATTATCATAACGAACTCATTAGCTAACTTTTAAAAAGTAATTTTTTTTATCCATTAAAAATAAATGTGTTGTTTATTCCAGAAAAACATATTTTTAACTTTATCAGAATGATGTATTATGAGTGTTTTTCTTTTTATGTTATCAATTTTAAATGGAAAGTAAAATATTTGTTTATATAAATGCCGATAAATATTATTATAAAAGTCTTGACTGAAGTATGTATTAAACTTTTGTTTTTAACAGATTTTTATGCTAATAGAATAAATTCATGTGGTGTCATGTTCACATGATAATGTCAACTCTATTAGTTGCTATCCAATCAGTACAAAAGTCATGCGACATCACAGTCACACGATAAAATCAATCATGTATGTTTCCAATAATCAGTTCATACCCTTCGTTGTTGCCAAACTTTGTTCTTCGCAGAAACTTATTATGTTATTATTGTCAATAATAATAATGCACAGGTATACTAAATACATTTTACTTAAAAGTACATGCATAAAGTAAGATATTTTTTTCAATTTAAAAAACTTTTTTCAATTTTTTTTTCATAACATTTGAGCACTATTACTTAATTATGAACTTAAAAATTTTATCAATGTTTTGAAAATAGAACAAGTAAAATTAGTTCAATGCGTGTTTGAATTTAATGGTGAACGTGTGCTGGTCTTTATCATGTGATCTCTCTGATAATAATAAAATTTAATATGAATAAAATAAAAAAAAAAAGAATTGTGAGTGGGCTTAAATTTATTTGTAGTGTTTCAAAAAAGATGACAAAAAAGGAACTTATACCGAACGAGCGTTTAATTTTCTTTTATAAATTTAACACATAATTTAAAGTTGTGTTTTTAGTGCGACAATGTCATTTTTATATATAACACTAAAAATCCCTTAATTATAGTTTATTCTTCAATAATGATTATCCATTGATAACTTTCTGCTATTCTTTAATAATTAGATATGGAAACAAAATTATTACTTTTTCTTAAAAAAAATTTTCACATGTCAAATACATTATTTAAGATATTTAGAAAGAATTTTTAAAAGAAATCTAACATTCATTTATTTTGTTCCACAGATATTTTCTCAGGTATCAATTGATCTTGATTTGATTATACTATGCTTTATAGTTCTATAAAAATAATGTTGAATAACAATTTCCTTTTCTTTTATTTTAAATTTAAAAATTAGAAATATAAGTATTCTACACTTATACAAAATTTAAATCAATAATGCATAAAGTTTCGAATTTTTAAATACTAATCTAACAAATAATTTTCTCCGATAGAAGTTTAATCCTCTGGCGTCGTAGTTATTTCATCAAAGTAGTTTCAAATATTGCGTATTGTTTTATTATGTATTTGAAATCTAAATTTTAAATCTACAATTATAGAATAAAACTGATTAAAAAAAATTGTAATGAAGCTTTTATTAAACAAGAGGGATTTAGAGTCTTAATGTTATCAAAGGTATAAAACATTTTTTAATATACTTACAGTTTCTTGAAAGAAACCTTCTTTTTCAGAATAATTTGTTTTAACCCACGATCACTCGCGCCTGTTTTTGCTACCGTCGTTACTCGCGGGGTGTAGAGAACACCCCAAACTTTTAACGCATGTATTTAATTATGAAAATAAAATTAAGTCATTATGATACATATTTATAAAGTACAAGATGTTTTTTGTATTATACAAATAAAAGTATTAAATTTACTGCATACAAATGAGACTAACATTAATTTAAACTCAGCATACAAAATGTTCATTTTAAAACACATAATTTTATATTTTTTCATAAACCAGTATAAAACGTATATACCAGTAATAAATATGCTTTATAATTAATGAGATAATGATAGTAGAAAGAAGAAAAATAATATTTTAATCATTTTCCAAATATTCAGAGCAGACTGTATATAAATGCTCAACTTCTCGCGGGAGTTCTCAGCCCCCCAGATAAACTTTTGAAGGTCATTACATTCCAATCGTTCGAAAAAGAGGGATTGCATCAGGCCTGAATGTTGAATGACCTAAAATGTGCAGCTATAGAAAAAATCGTGGTTCTGCGCATTCTTTTTAGAATCCTGGGAGGATTTTCTTGTTTCTGGGGTGTAGAGAACACCCCACGCGAGTGATCGCGGGTTAAAATCGTATCTTCTTGGTATATATTGGAGCAGATTTTAGATTTACTGAGGAAAGAAGGACAATTCTGCCGAAAATAATGATAAATTTGTGTAAAATTACAGTCGTATACACTCTATAACAAACAAAATGAAAAAAAAAACGATGCATTGAGAAGCATTTTTCTGATTTCGATTAAAATTGATAGATGTAAGGAACATCCATAGAGAAAATAAACGATTGAAATTTCCGAACAACTGAATAATTATTTAAGAATTTGACCGTTTCAAAAAGAGGAAGTCCATAAGGCGCTAGTCCATCTGTATGGTCACGCAGTCATCCGTCGTGACATAGAATGGTAAAATTTTAGAATGGTATTCTACGGATTATCCTTCCACATTGTCTTCAACTGTTGAGCTAAATCGTCTACATTCTGAGATGATTGTAATCATTTTCCCATAATGTCGCAAATGAGATGAACCAGAGATAAATCAGATTATCCAGACAGCGAAGAAAGTGTTGGGCAAGCTTGTGATAACTATTCATCGCAAAACTTACCTTGTGCGTGGAGGCGTTACCGTGTTGATAGTTCTGGTTATCGCAAGAGGGATGTAACATAACCAGTTGTAATATTTCTCCAACACACCACTGAGCTGTCAGTGAGCCAGAAATGATTAACAAAATAGGTCGGCTATCAGGAGAGAAGGCATTCCAACACCATAATATCCTTTTGTTGGGCTTTGTGGCATGTGATAGTCGGGGGAAAATCTCAAAGCTGCCCTTGACGTCTCCATACACTCCTGCGTTGTCGTCAGCCGCTTGTCTTAAAAAAGACTGACTATACGTCTCCAGTCAACACAGTTCCTCGTTGATAGAGCCTGGTATCTCTGCAATCTGACTTCACAGTGTACATTCGGGACAGGTAAAAGGCATAATGTTCGGTGCGAGCGTAAATTCCGCATTTTCTGTGGAGAGTCATGTTAGACACTTGTGCGTGCTACACGGTGGAAAGTTGATAAAAATGAATTCGAAGTGTAATAGTTGCTATGACAATCGCTCTACCTTTCATCTATGTTGTGGCTCTTGTGCAAACTCTGCCATTCTGACCCTGAGACCTTCATTTGTTGATCCATTCTTGCCAGTATCATTGAATCGTCACTTCGCTTCGTCACAAATGTTCAGTGAGTTCTCGAGTCTATCAGTCACAACGTTCGAAATGCTTCCTTTCAAGCTTGTATTATGTATTGCTCTTTGTCCACCAGTATTATGTTTGGTGACATGGAATGAACGCGTTTCACGAAGTTGACGATGTAACAGCTGAAAAATTCTGTAATCTGCGTTCGTCGATTCGGAAACTGCGCATGATGCGTTCGTAGCGCAGCTGTGCCGTTACCATTTGCACGGCAGTACATGAAATGCATGCTTGTATTTTCGGCATACATAAGGTCCCCCATAGTAGACGTCAGCTCAATTGCGAATGGTGCTTTCTCCTACTGAGATGCATCATGTTGAATGGTGGCTAAACATCTACTGCCCTTTACAAACAACATGACCAACCGATGTAACTTTATTTCTCTTTTTTTTATTTCCTCTTTTTGCGCCTCACCGCTTCACTTGTGCCCATACATTCCTATACAATTAATCCCTTAATAACCTTAAAGTCTTTATCATGAATTCGGAACCACCCTATATATATGCACACACATTATATAAATATACATTAATGCAGCGTTTCTCAAAGAGTGGGGCGTTCCTCCTAGAGGGGCATGATAATCCTACTAAGGGGGCGCGAGCATATCAGAAGGTCGAAAATAAAAAATTAAAAAAATATTAATTTAATGAAAGGAATTAGAAACAAAATACATTTTCTGAGATAATAAACAATACACATTTATACAATAATATAGTATACTTATAAATGTATCAGTATTGCAATATGTATTTGATCATTAATTCATCAATATCAAGTTAAGGACAATATGAATCATTTGTAATGCCACATTGGCTTGTAACATGCAAAATTGTATGCACAATTTAATACTTGTCTTGATAATTTGTACAGTTTATAATTAAAGTCGTATTGTAGCCTTAGCTTCAAAGTATTTTTGAATTCAGTACATTATTATTACATGAAGGGGGGTGACATGAAAACTATGATTTAAAATTGGTTCGCCAACTTTGAAAGTTTGAGAAGCTCTGCATTATTGAAATTTCTTTTAGCAATGCAATTTTCGAACAAATAAATTTCGCACATGAATATTCATTTTATACAAAGAAATTAAATTGAAATAATGAGTAATCTAGACATTTATAAGTGCATCACAATAATTACAGCACAGAAAAGAAACAAACTTTTTTCTTAAATTTTTATATTTTTAGATTAGGTTTATGGGGATTGGTCAAATTAGATAAAATGCCACTGCTTCCCAAAAAAAAAATTCCATGTTTATATTAATAAAAACGATAATTTTAAGAATACTTGATATAAATTTTCTATCAGTTTTAATTATTTCACACAACGTTAATTTTCATTGGAGGTAGTATTGTCTTTACCCGCTTCAAGTAAACATCGCAGTTCTACATTGACACAACTGCCATTATTTTCACATTTGTATTATTAAGTCTTTTTAGAGGTAAGTTACATTACATCTCAGCTTAGTCACTCAAAACCTTTCAATAATCAGAGCTCGAGAAATAAAGCCTTGCCCTTTTCAATAAATCTGGTAGCATGGCAGTTGTATTATCAATCGAACACATTAAGCCTCTCACTAATGTGGGTATTGATTCCTTTCCCACATCCATAAAATTCCCCTTCTCTTTCTTTCTTCTTTCATTAGTGCACTATAAACCTCAACGTTTCCACCCATCTGTTTCTGCACTGTCTTGTAATCTCCCGTATTTCACGAAAAGCCGGGAAATTTCTCTAATGTTAAATGAAGAATATAAGCAAAAAATAATGCAAATGCTTAAAAAGGTACGACACAAAACAACAAGATAAAAATAAGAATACAAGGGATTTATCTATGCAAGCGTCAAACTTGAGATTCCAGATTTTTTTTGTTTTTCGCTTAGTTTTTTTCTTTTAAATGTCGAAACAAGATGAACGCCGTATGTAGATGGGTTGCTCCTTTTTTCATGCAAATTACAGCTGAAGTATTTTAGTCGGGAGGGTAAAACAAATTTTTCTAGTAACGTGTATTTAAGAGTAAAATCGTTGCAATCAAGTTTTTTTTTATTACTTTTACAGATTTGCCTTGGCATGTAAATTTGAATATATTTTCTATTCATCATTTTTCGTAGTATTTTTTCTTTGTACTATAGATTAACTGAAAAAAAAAAGATTTTTTTTTTTTTTTTTTTTTTTTTTGTGCTGGCAAAAGAATGGGTAAATGAAAGAGCAAGAATAAAGGACGATAATTTAAACTAAATGTAAATTCATTATTTATTATGGACACTTGTTATTGATCTCTGAAGAATATCTTTCTTCCATTACTGAATTGATTTTTTATTCCTTATTTAAACTTCCGTTTCATTATGAAGAGCACTAAGTTATATCGAGGAAAAAACTTTTATTTTGTTATAGATTTTTACTTGCTCATTAATAAAGCATCCCGCACAAATGTTAAAAAAATTAAAAATAAAAACATATTTTTAAAATATTCAACATTATAATATATTTTGAAGTTTGATTTAAATTTCTCCCCACAATTTTTGAATTATACTCTAAGACTAAAGTGACTTTGTTTTAGAATAATTTTTTTCAGTTCATGTCATTAGTGCTGATACATTTTTATTAATTTACATTAGTAAGTAAGAGAATAAAAATAATTAAATTACAATAGTAAGAGTATAAAAATAATTAAATTTATGATCTGAAAAAAAAAATTCTATTCAAGAAATTTATATCGAATAAAAAGAAGTTTTAAATAAATTTACATTATTTAATAACTTATTAAATAGAATAAGTAATTTGCATACATTTATTTTTACAAAGATATATATATATATATATATATATATATTTATTTTTATTTTTTTTTTAAATAAATTTATTAAAAAAAAAAAAAAAAAAACTTTTACCCTATTAAACTGCAATTAATTTGCAAAAATAATATGTTTGCAACTATCAATTTTTAAAACAAGCATGTAAGGGAGGGAAACATAGTTATTACATTATTTAAAATATTAATATTATTGCCAGTAAATTTAAAAATCTTAAAATTTTCAAAAAATAAATATTGAACTCTTAACCCGTGATCACTCGCGCGGGGTGTTCTGCACACCCTCAGCAACAAGAAAATCATCCCAGGATTCTAAAAAGAATGCGCAGAACCACGAATTTTTCTGAAGCTGCACATTTTAGATCATTGAACTTTCAGACCTGATGCAATTCCTCTTTCTTGAACGATTGGAATGTGATCTTCAAAAATTTTTCCCCAGGTTCTGAGAACTCCAGTGAGAAGTTGAGGATTTGTATACAGTCTGCTCTGAATGTTTGGAAAATGATTAAAATATTATTTTTCTACTTTCTACTATCATTATCTCATTAATAATAAAATATATTTATTACTGGTATATACGTTTTATATACTGGTTTATGAAAAAATACAAAATTATGTGTTTCAAAATGAAAATTTTGTATGTTTAGTTTAAATTTATGTTAGTCTAATTTGTATGCAATACATTAAATAATTTTATTTGTATAATACAAAAAACATCTTGTACTTTATAAATACGTATCATAATGACTTAATTTTATTTTCATAACTAAATGCACGTGTTAAAAGTTTGGGGTGTTCTCTACACCCCGCAAGTAACGACGGTAGCGAAAACAGGCGCGAGTGACCTCGGGTTAAGAAGAGATTAATTGTTTTAATATATACCATTGTTGAGTTGCATAAAATAAATTAATTGAACATAAATGTCTGTTTTTCAATAGAACTCAATAACCGTAATTTATTTGGGTGAATATGCAAAAAGAAGAGTTCGAATTTTGAAGAATTAAACAGCTTGGCATTTCAGATATAATACCATGAAGGCGGGGATAACAATTATGCAGTTATGGCCAAGCCTCAGCCAAAGGAGACAATTTCCACAGACAGACGGTAGGAATTGTATGGTGACTGGATTAAGTATGTAGAATGATCTAAACGTCAAATCTCGTATGTCATCCTCCTACACGAATCCGGTGCGTTCTAAAGATTTAACTGAGACAAATGGCCGACAGGCAGGCATTCCTCAGAACACCATCAGTACTCTCATTGGCTGTGTAACAAGATGTGTTGTTTCATGTGTCACCATCCTCTGTGGCTAGTACAGCCTACTGAAATGACGTTTATCTCGTTCAATGCAAAAAGCATCGCTTCAAAATAAATGCTACTTATTTTTCTTTACTCTCTCTGTTTATTGAGTATATTCTCGTTTTGACCATTCTATTTGGTTTGAGTTTTTAAAGACGTACTTTAAACTTGCTTCCAACATGACATACTTCATTATGAATATACTTGCTTGTTTACTAATTCTTTACAGAGTAAATTGAAGGAAATGTTACTTTTTTTTTTTTT
The DNA here is from genome assembly GCA_019973955.1 of Trichonephila inaurata madagascariensis. Classification (NCBI taxonomy): domain Eukaryota; kingdom Metazoa; phylum Arthropoda; class Arachnida; order Araneae; family Nephilidae; genus Trichonephila; species Trichonephila inaurata. Next base: position 31,522 of record BMAV01008442.1, on the reverse strand, counting down.
TAAATCCTTCCACTGACCGTTTATATTCAATTCGAACTCTTTTGAAATTAATTCAATTGTTATAATTATAATCACGAATCTTACAAGATTTTTTTATATTATTATTTATCCCAAATTTATGTTTTCCTAATTTACGTTTATTAATTCTAAGCCTAGCGTTTTAAAGTATTAATATAAATTGTTCGTATTAATTTATTATTTTTCCTTTTATTATAGCATTACTTTTTATTTGTTTACTTAATTTTTGTGGGTGAGAGAGTGTATGTATTTCTGTATAAGTATTGGAATTATATAATTGAATGAAATAGTTGCTACAAACAGATGAAATCCAACAAGAATAATTAATTATAAATTCCTTACTCGGTATCAATAAACCATATGTGGTTTGCTGCTTCTTAGCATCTAAAAATCGCTTCAAGCCAAATATTTCTATTAAATTCAGATATCACTCAATCTTAGTTAGAAATCATTCTACCTTTAGAACTGTATGTGTATGCTGTAAACCATTGTTTCTTAAATTAGGGGGTCACGATTTTAGATGGAATAGCTTGACTTGCAGCTGGGTTCGGCAAAAGTTTTAGGAGTTTTGATACATCTTTATCAATAAAATAACTTGTTCTCTTTTAACACATTTTATCTGAAATATAATGACGGATAAGAAAATATATACACTTAAAAACTTTTTGACTTAAATTACAAGAAAACAACTTAATGTATTTGTATTGCACATATTTCTGTTAGTTTACCAAAGGCCCTGCATATAGGAGATTCGAGTGTTGTAGTAACGTGCTTTAATTTAACCGTAACCAAGGTTTTTGCCAGCCTCGTCGGTGTCAGATTGTCAACCTTTCTATGCGAATTTGGTTTTTACGTTGACGTCCTTTAACTTAAAAATCGTTGCATATGCGTTGTTAGTAAAATGTGATGATCTAAGAAGTGAACTCAAAATGACTATAACTAATAAACAATTTTCAGTTCATGTAAAATTTTCCACGTAGTTGCATTACATAATATTTCTTATAGTTTTGTTACTTAAATAAAATTTATATCCCGTTATATAAAAAACAAAAACTTATTGAGGATGTTTATTACTGAGAGAGAAACAATAGTATACTTCAAATAAAATACATATACAAGTTATATAAAAAAATGTTTTAAGTCAATTCCCACTAAGGTCAACAAGCGAAATTTTCTTTTAGTTTCTTTTTATTAAATAGATACAATTAATATAAATATATATATACATATGACTGAATTACAATATTAAGTGACAAAATAGAATACGATTTTCAATTTTCCATTTTCCTCTCTATATATGGTGTTGGACTATTTTTTGTTTGTTACCAATTATTCACCTATTAAATTTAAGCCATCCATTAAATTCTGTTTGTTTGTTACTATTATTTATCCATTAAAATTAGAAATCACGTTCTCAGAAATTAAGCCTTCCCAGGTGGGATTTCAACCCACGACCTTTGATTAGAAGTCCAACGCGCGCTATTCATTGCGCTACAGGGACACAAAGAACGATTTTCGTTTCTGTACATGCTGTTGGACCATTATTTTCGTTTGTTACTAATTATTCCTCATTTAATGAATTAAAATTTGAAAAAAAAATCTGCATTAACAACAAGTGTCATCCAATGAAATTTTAAAAAAGTATATTTTTTCTTAAATGGAAAAACGGAAAGTATTTTATTAACGATTGAAAATTTGAATTATATGTATGTATGTATGTATATATATATATATATATATATATATAT
>BMAV01008440.1:522880-547561 GCA_019973955.1 Trichonephila inaurata madagascariensis | reverse complement strand
TCTTTTTAAAAAAAAAAATTTTTTCGTGATGTAATAATTTAAAAAATCGGAAGAAGCCCTAAAATTTTTTTTCCCTCACAATATATTGAAGAAAAAAATAAATAAGATGAACAACAAAATATTTACAGTTTCACAATTTGAACAATGAGTATGAACAGTTGTATAATTTGTACAATAAGGGCTGGTCCGCCATTGGTGGACGGTCCCCAGTATTCAATATATATTTACTGTTTTTTGTTAACGACTATGGACAATATGTGAAAAATATGTTTGGTGGAGTATTGGGATTTGAAATGAGAATGGTGGATTTTCAACGCTGGACCTCCCCTTTGAAAAATACCTGTGTGCGCCAGTGCTCCGGCTGGTCAAAATATAAAGGGTGGGGGAAAAAAAAGGACAAAATATTCAATACTTACAAGGAACGTTAAAGAAACAGATATTTCTTATGAAAAATATTCAAAAATCAACCAAAACGATTTTTATCCATTTGTGTAATATCTTTGAAATTTTTGGACAAAACCTATTACATAGTAAAAAAACCACATTTATGATAAAAAAAACATATTAAATACAAAACTCGGGCAATTCAATAACACTGATATACATCTGATAACATAGACATAGGAGGATAGTAGACCAAATAGGGTTTATGTTAATATATTCCTCAAGTTATTTTTCAATTTCTAGATGGAAAAAATTCCCCATGAATGTGCATTTTTTTCTTACATTGTTCTCACGGGAGATTTTTTTTAAAATATTTTTTCTTTGTTTCTTCTTTTGGTAAATTTTCAGCAATATTATGGTAAAAGCATTAAAAATAAATCACTAAACATCCTTCCAAGTTTGCCGATGTCTGTAATTTTCCAGAAACTTTCTTACAAAGCAAATATATGTGAAATTTCCCTAGGATATTGTTTTAGAATAGATGGGCAAGATCAGTGCCGTTTTTGAGGGGCCGAGACGCACCCAGGGCCCGAAATGAACTTAAAGCGGCAGTGGGCAAGACAGATTAATTATTGTCCAAGAGAGACAGATAGATTAATTGTAATCCAATACTAGCGTGCATTATATTTCTCCCCTATAATTCCCTTTATAGGGGAGAAACTAGGCTTAATATATTTATAAACCTTTATAAATATATTAAGCTTAAGATCAGGGGCGTTGCTATCGCCGTATCAATGATACGGAGCCCCGCACGTGGAACATTGCCTTTTAAAGTATTTAAAGCACATTCACATACTGCCTTTATTAGATATTTAGGACATTTTTGTAATATTTTTCTACTTGGTTTTGCTTTTTGAAAAGAGCTTTAAATGCTGTTTCTTCGACATATTTAAAGCAAATGTTTTATGTTAGATTATTTCAACCTTTAAATACTATATTCGAATAAAAAAAAACTTTACATGACAAATGTAAATTAATTTTTGTTTGCATTTTAAAAAATTTATTACCGAAAAACAAAACATTTTTTTCCCCAGGAAATATATCTACGTATGCGCCTTCTCTCTTTCCCTTCAGGCCCATAAATAAATAACCGCGTATGGCACTTCTGTAGAGTCATAACTATCAAAAAAGAAATTTCGACTGAGATGGAACATTTGATGGATAGACAGAATCTGTTGCTTGTCTCTAACATTTTAAAACTACATAGGAAAGGGTATTTAAACAATATTCTAATTTTTTTTCCCTTGAAAAAAATTTTTTTGAAAAAAACATTTCGGAAACTCAAGATGGTTTCCTTTCGTGAACGTTTAAAAGGTTTTTTTTGGATCTCCTACTTCATTCATTAAGTCATCTATTATTATGAGAGCATTAGTATTTTTTTCACATCAAAGGCATGCCTTCATGAAATTCTATGTCAGACATCTTATCAAACAGTTTTGAAAAATTTCCCAGAACAAAATAATTTTGGGAGGTTATTTTTTTTCTCGGGGGTTTTTTGGGACCGAAAGGCTTTTTTCCCAACCAAATTCAGAAGCGAAACGTGACTATTTGCATAGTGGGGCACACCAAAAGGGGGGTGTCCTGGGGTCCCCCCCATAGCCCTCGATTTTTTTCGATTGGTTATAATCCCCATGTATATATTTTGTAAATTTAATTATGTATTTGTTATTAATAATTAATTTTATTAATTAAAACTAATTTTTTATTCAATAATTAATTTTGTATTGTTTTTTTTCCCGAAAAACGACAAAATAAAAGAATATTTTGGGGGGGCATATTGGAGCATTAACCAAAAAAGGGGGAACTTTCAACCCTGGGCCCCCAAATTTTTTTTGTGGGCCCCTGATGCAAAATTAAAAACCTTTTAAATAGGAAGTTTAAACGTAAGCTTTTGGCCTCTTGGGAAGTGATTATGCTAGTCTGAGTTTAAACCCTAAGCTGAAGCAAGTCGATATTCCCGTGTCAGCTATCCGTGAAAGTGCATTCAAGCAAGGTGGATACCACCCCCGAGAAAAAAATTACATCAAAGATTCGACAGGGTTGCTGCTAGGATAGTTGGTGATCTACTTATTATTAAAAAACTTTATAAACGATGTTGGGTGAAGCGGTAAAAAATAATTATATGGTCAGGACTTTTTTGGGAATACGTATTTGTGTTTCTCACCTCAGATCGCTTGTTAAAATATAAATATATTAAATTTTAGTGAATTAAAATCTTAATGAGAATTTAAAATTTTGGCAAACCCGGTTTTTTACGGGGGAACCGAGAATCTGGCAACCAAGAAAATGGATGTTTTAGGTTTGGAAACTCCATTGCAAATGAGAATAGTCAAGTAACAAACATATAATTTATAGTTTTTAAAATTATCTCAATAAATTTTAACTATCAAATATATAAAATAGAATGCCTTTAATTTCTAACATACAAATAAATAATGCAACTTTCCTTTTATAGAACAATATGGAAAAAATAATTATTTTTTACACTAAAATGTTTACACTAAAATAAATTAGAAAATATTATTGAAAGAGAACTGAATATTTTAGCTTTTAAAATTTATTAATTGAAAAATAAATAGTAAAGTAATTAGTATATTAAATGAATCCATAACATTTAAAATTTTCAGAGCGTAGAACGTTTTTCAGATAAGGACACCCAAGACCGTTGTCACCCTTTCCTTATCCCCCCCCTCAGGTGTCCACCGCGTCCCAGAATCGGCATTTTATGTCTGCTTTGGGCATTTCCTTTCAAATCAAACTCAATTATAGGGTCTTTTCTATAAATTTCTGAAGAATCTGATCATGCTTGGGAACTAACTGTATGTAAAAGTCATCGATTACAAGCAGTGGTGCACACAAGGGTTCAGGTCCGGACCCCTCCCCCCAAAAGCCATTGATTTTTTTGCAATTAATTATAGTTCTAAGTATATAATACGTAAAATTTAATTAAGTATTTGTTATTAATAATTATTTTTATTAATTAATGCTAATTACTTATATAATAATTTTTTGTTCCATAAAATCGACAAAATCAAAAGAATATGTTGGGCGGCTGTTGGAGAATGATACGAGAATGGTGGACTTCCGACCCTGGACCCCCTCCCCCCTTGAAAAATTCCTGTGTGCGCCACTGATTACAAGTATTGTTATCATCTCATGTGGACCAGTGCAGGTTTATCCATTGGGCGCTTGGGGAGGGCGCCCGGATATGCTGGACTTAACTAAATTTTCCTTGGATCAGCCTGTGCCAAGGGGGCCTGTAGATCATCTGCGCCCAGGGCCTGAAATGAGCTTAAACCGGCACTGATGTGGACTGCTTGATATTTTATTTTTTAAATACGCATTAGAAAGAAACATGTTCTAGCTAAACAAATGGATTTAAGTTAGTGATGTACACTAGGGTGGGGTTTGTGGAGGTTCAAATAAAACCCATAGACCAACAGATTTTTCATTTTTAGCATACAAATCACATTATTCTGCATTTTGTTTATAAATGTAAACTCCTCCCCTGAAAGTAATCTGTGTACACCACTGATTTTAGCAGCAAAGATAATCTGCAAGTTCCCAAATTTTAAATACTATTTTTCTCATGCAACTGGATATCACTTATAGCCTCATTAAACAACATTTGAACAGTTTTTTGCTTGAAATGGAACAAATACGCCCACGCACTTTTGAAAGAATTTCTTTCTTAATTATTGAGCCAAAAATGAAATTTCTTTTCCACGATATTAAATCAAATATTTTTTAAAAGGAAAGAAAAATTTCACTAATAATATATTATTAAAACTTCTATAAATGTTAGAAATATTTTTTTTACGTAGGCAATAATAATTAATTTTTTTATAGAAGAAATGAATGAAAAATAAAGAGCAGCAGTATTTGCAGTTAATTATCCACATTTTAATAATAATAATCTTTCAAAAATCAATAATAATTATCCGAATTTTTTTTCAATATAATATATGTGATTATATCATATGAAATCCATATTATAATATTACACTAAAAATTAACATAATTACTTTATATTATATAAATTATAAATAAAAGCATTTATATATAATACTAGCTGCACCCTGCCACGCATTGCTGTGGCTCAGTGTGGTTAAAAAGAAAGAAAAGAGAAAGCACATATTTTTAGTATGTTTAAACATTTGCATTTGAGGTATGATTTTTTATAATAAAAAAATTATAAATGCTGTTTAGCTGCAGCTTTGAGCATCATGCAGGTGGCAATACAATTTGGCTTGGTTCCACCCCAATTTTGAGGGAGAACATCCGGAGGTGGTCAGAGGCCTCCCAACTCTCTTCCCCTTCCTCCTATGGCTATTCAGAGTATTCCCATGCCACAAAGGCACTATACATTTACAAACATCCATGCCATCTCCAGGATTTGAACCCAGGCCCTACGACACAGCAGTCGGATAGGCAGCAAAATATATGTGCACAAAACTTTCCTTAACTGATTTCCTTTGTAACTTGTTAACCAAACACTTGAAGTTATTATGGCTTATTTTCATCCTTACGTTATGAACCTAAAATTATTTACATTGTCTTCATAGAGGAGACCTCAAACTCGTGGATAATTTTTGAATGGCTCTACTTTAAATTTCCCCAAGGGCAAAAAGGGGTTGGATTTGGAAACATTAATTTATTTCTCAATGATATAGGAAATGTTTTGATTCCCGGTATTTTCCTGGAAAAATAAAGTTTTTTAAAGCTGTGGTGGTTCCCCCAAGGGTTTGGTGGCATTTTAAATTTTTTTAAAATTGGTTGCAAAACATTCCTTTGTTTCCCTTAAATTTCAGTTTTTCAATAATGACACACTTCAAATTGCGCTGATGAGAACATCCCCTTTCAACCAATAATCTTCTGCTGGGTTGCACTGGAATGCAATGTGACTGTTATTGTGTGATTTTCGCCCCAAGTAATGTTTCAATATGAAAATCTGTTTCTCGTTGATATCTTTCAGCCATTTGTAACCTATTGTTTTCCCCTTTTTTTCAAAAAAACCAGACTTGATGTTTGAAAAAAGCAAATCTTCCGCAAACATGCATTTTTTAAGTCTGGGTGCTTATTCCCTTTTGCTGCGTCCCAGCATGTGTCTTCGTCTGTTTTTCTCATTTGCTATGCATTACACGTTGCACTATTTTTCCCCTAGCGAATACACGAAAACCCCTAAATTTGATTTCCACAAAGGTTATTTTTATGTACTGAAGCCAATTGACTCCCTTAAAAAAAAAAAAAAAAGGTTAAAACAAAAATAAAAATTTCAAAATATTGAATATATACCCCCTCTCTCTAATGAAATTTTAACTTCAAATGTACACCAATCAACACAGCTCAATTCTAACGCAATAGAAAAAAGAATATTTCTTTCCCCTCCAACAAATCACCCCGGAGGCCAATTTTTATATAATTTGAATTCAAATGAAAATAAATAGGCGAGCTCAATTCCTGCCCCCCTGCTCTGAAAAAAAGGGAAAAAAAAAATGAAAAAAAGGGGGAAAAAAAAATTTTCTATACTCATATAAAATCAACTCTATATAAAAAGACAGCTTAATACAAATGAAATGTAAAAAAAAATTTAAATTGGGTGACTGTCTATTTTAAAAAATTAAAATTAACACGGGGAAAGGGTATAATCAATGACATGAGAAACATGTGACAACAAAATCAAATTTTTGCATTGTTTGCAATCTTGAATTTGCCTGTTTTCCTTCATCCCCAAAATTTTAAAAGGGGGGAAAATAAAAAACCATACATGTTTTTTGGGGCTAAAAGATTTTTTTCAGTATTATTTTGCGGGAAATTTCAAATTTCATGGATTTCTTAGAAAAAAATGTATGATGAAGTGTTGATAATGATTGATAATTCTTGCGATTCACCCATTAAATTTTAGCATTGGTAATTGTTATAAAACAAATTTAAAAAACCTATCTTTATAACAGGGGAAACATATCTAGAAAAAAGATTGTTTTTTCCCCATGGACGATTATTATTTGTTGTGTGGGTACTTGTGTATTAGCATCACCGCAGCCAAATTGCCACCATGAGAATCACACATTTCCCCCTAAATCTGATTGGTTCTTTTTCATATAAAAAATGTTAGAATCTTTGTTGCTTCGATATCAAGGTGCGATTTGGTGGCACCAATTTTTTTCAACGATGCTAAAATTAAAAAACCTTTGTGTGTTCTAGAGCAACAGTCACAAATTGATGGTACGTAAGAAATTTTGCATGATCAACAGAAAAATTGGGACATTTGTACTTTTATAATATACTCACACAAAATCAACTCCATCGCTCACACAACAGCAATGCAATTGATCAAAAAATAATTAAGGTGACTGCCTACATTCAAAATATAACAGACACTGGAAACTGATTGATTTAAAAATACGAAGATTAAATTTAAAACATATAAAACTGCAAAACATTAAAAAAGGGGAAAAAAATAAAAATACTAACAAAATATTTAACTTCAAATGCAAATCAATCAACATAGCTCAATTCTGATGCAACGAGAAACGTAATATTTCATTTTCCCTTGAACAAATCACGCTAGAGGGTCAAATTTCCCATGATTTCAAATGAAAATTAATTGACAGAACAAAATTCTCACCAATTACTTTTTAAAAAAAAAAAAAACAATTAAAAAAATAAATGAAGAATAATGAAATAATAAAATATTTAAAATTGACACTAAAATTAAAAACACAAAAACCAAATAGCAATACAATAAACAAAAATAATTTGTGAAATTAAACTTTATATATGGACTCCAAATTGGGGGGCCATTTCATCAAATTTTTTTGGTTTTTTTATTTCTTAAAAAAACCGATTCAAAAATTTAAAGTAGTTTTAAATCTTTTTCAGTAAAAAAACTGCCCCCCAAATAATATGTTTTTAATTATTTTTTTGAACTTATTTATGAAATTATTTTGGTGCTTGCCCTATTATCCAAAACCCATTGGTGACATATGAAACGAAGCACCTAGTTGCCGGAAATTTGGGATTTCGACACCAAAAAATAAGACAACCAACTTGGCGGTTATTTAAAAAGTTGGGGGAAATTTTGCAATAATACCCTAAAGTACCTTTTTTTTTTATTTGTTTTAATTAATGTGTATTATTACTTTGTTTAATCCTCATGACAAACTTTATGGTGCCCCCCACTCTTTTAAAAACTGACTGAGCAACAGCAACATTTAGCCCGGGGACGGGTAGTTATAACATAAATTTAAAACTTAAAAATATCAAAAAAAAAAAAGAAGGATCAATATTTTTATTAAATCCCAAAATAAATATTTTCATAAAAAACAATATATATATTGTAAAATATTTAGTTTTCTATTCTTCTTCACAGACATCAAACAAAATTTAAAAATTGTCAAAAACAGGGGGAAAAAAAATATTTAAGAAAAATAAATTTGATTAATTTTTAAAAAACATCGTAATGTGCAAAAAAAAATTTGCGTATATAATCGTCAAAAAAAAAAAGTAAGTACTAAAATGTAAAAAAAAAATGTTTATATATTGAATTAATTAAAAGGGTTACGGATAGAAAGATAAAAAAGGGAAAAAATAATACTCATAATACTTTAAATTTTATATTGGTGACTCTCGTTTTTTGGGATGATTTTTAAATCCCTCAAATTAGTGTGTTGCGAAATCTAATGTTATAGTAATGTACAGAATTAAAGGTACTTATGTATTATCCCTATTGGGGGACATACAAAAAGAAGCACCAATTCAACCCTTTAAAGTGGGGTTGCCAAAGTGGCGGGTTGTCTTGAACGTTTGGCGATTGTTCCAAAAATACGTAAGTACTACAAAAAATTTTCTAAAAATTATCCCGAGCATAAAAAAAAATTTAAAAAAGATGTTCAATACTAACATAAAAAAAAAACTGAACTTTCCTTTATCAATGCAAAACATAGTTTAAAAAAAAGGGGCGCAAAAATCGCAACCTATTGGGGAAAATTATATGAAACGAAACATGACTGCCAATTCAGCACATACATGAAAATGCGAAATCGGGGTTTTCCAACTTGGCAAGTTATTTTGAATGTTGGCGTTGAAAGGGTAATTTCATAAGTACCAAAAATAATTAATCTTATGACCACCTGCTTCTCCTCAACAGGTATTTAAGCCATTTGTCTGTTTTGCTCATTCTCTGATGCCTATCCCAGTTTGATATGTAATTACTACCAACAACTGTTTTTGCTTGGCCAGTATGATTACCCAAGTTTGATTTTCTGAAAGGCAATTTTATGCACTGAAGCCAATTGTATACATTTAAAGGTTAAAATAAAGACATATGAAATTGCAAAACAGCTCTGAGTGGGCCCTGTATCAAAACACTTTTAGGGGCTGATTTCAGATATGAGCACCATATTAGTGACTGTAGTAACACGTATGGGGACCACTGTAGCTCGCGGGCCTTGTATCATTGGTACGGCTGATACAGTGGTAGCAGCTATGTATACCTGAAAAAGCAAACGGTACTTACATATTATCGCAACCTATAGGCGACATTACATGAAATGAAGCATCTGGTTGCCAATTTAACACATAGGAAATCGGGATCGCCAACTGGGCGAGTTATAATAAAGTTGGTGATTGCTGCAATAATACGCAAGTACCCTTTATTTTATTTGTTTCAATTTTCGAGTATTATTTACTTTTGTAACTCTTTTGGCACACCAGTCTTTTTAACCTGACTGAGCCACAGCAACATGTGGTACAGCTAGTTATAAAATATAAATCTTAAGAAGATATCAAAAATAAAATAAGACTCAATATTTTAATTAAATCAATATAAGCAGTTTCATACAAACACAACATATTTATTAGAAAATCTTTATTTCATATTTCAGAGGAACATAAAAAATGTCAAAAACAGATTAAAAAAAACGTATTTAAGCACAATCCCGACTATTAATTTCGACAAATTAAAACATCACAAAAGGCAAGAAAAAAAAAAAAAAAACGTAAGTACTAAAATATAAAAAAAAAAATTCAATTAAATATTGAATTAAAAATGATTACAGGAGAGAAAAACAAAATAGGCGCTACCAGTGGCGCACACAAGGGGGTCCGGAACCTCCCAAAGCCCTTGATTTTTTCCGATTGGTTATAATTCTAAGAATATAGTACGAAAAATTTAATTAAATATTTGTTATTAATGATTAATTTTATTAATTAATGCTAATTATTTATTCAATAATTAGTTTTTTACTGTGTTTTGTTCCTGAAAATCAACAAAATCAAAAATAGCATGATACAAGAATGGTGAACTTTCAACCCCGCCCCCCCTCCTTGAAAAATTCCTATGTGCGCTACTAATATTCATATTAATTTAATACTATTTAAAACAGATAACGAAAACGGAAATACTATACTAACGTTAACTGCAGTAATAAGAGAACTGATATACCCTTATCAATGTTTTGGCTTGTAAAAATTATAATCTTATTCTAAAGAAATAAATAAATTCCTCGAAAAAATACTGAAAAATAAGTTGTTTTTTGTAAGCAAAATCACACACATAAACATCCCGCGATAATACTATCTAAATGTTGCCAAAACAACGAAACAAAATTTTAGTTGTTAAAAGAATAATCATTAAAAAATGATTTATTCCAAAAATAATCCTAATTAAATATCATAGAATAGAAAAATTTGATAAATATTCCAACCGATTCACATAACTATAGTAAAAATATGGAATAATGTTGAAAAACTGCATGTAAAGTATAAAATTTCCATTTAGTGAGAAACGTGACATCATATGACGTCATAACACTGGAAAATCATTTAAAAATTAAATTTTAAAAAATTTAGAAAGAATTACGAAATAATAAGTATCTAAGAATTCGTCCGGAGTCAAATGCAACGTTATATCAAAATTTCAGAGGAAATGGTCCAGTAGTTTCAGAGATTAGCAGCTTTGAACAAACACACATTAAATTTTTATTTATATAGATTTATAAAATAAGTTTTCAGTTAGATAGTTTACATCAAACAGAGTGACATTTTAAAGCTTATTACAGATTTTTATTAAAACCAATTTGTATTTACAGTATAAATTATATCCTATATTTCTGATATTTTAAAGCAAAAAACTACATTTGTTGAATGTTAAAAATATTCAGAATGTGTATACTGTTCCCCAACACCAGGCAAAGATTGTTTAAATTACTGTTTCTGCTTTTTCAAGGAGAACTGAAGAGGGATATGAAATAATGCAATTACTATGCAGAACTACACAGAGACTTTCTAAATCATAATTTATTGATAATTTTGTAACATGAATATAAAAGCATAACAGAAGTAAATAAAATCAATGGCTTTAAAAATAATTCTATAAATAATCTAATAATTCTAATAATAATTCTTTAAAAATAAAAATTCTATAAATAATCTAGTTATGCTGAAATACAGATATATATAAAGACATCAATGAGTACACCTGTTTTATTTATGGTAAATATATTGTAAAAACTTTCCAGAAAATGTTTCAATACTTTTAAATCTTTTATGAATATTTTATAAAAGTTTTTAATATATTATATAAATTTTTAAGGGCATTTAAAAATGACTAGACATACTTTGAGAATTGCACAAATTGTAAAAAAGTCTTGAAATATTATGCATCAGAAAAATGGTATTTTAATATTGATAAGTATAACAACAGGAAGTTTTCTTATGGAATAAAACTTGTTCAGATTAAAAAAAAGATTAAAAATCAAAACTTAAACAAAGAGGTAGTTGTTGTTATTCAGGAAATCTCCATCGAATGATACATCCATCTTTTCCAACGCTAATGATATATTTTTTATCAGGAGATATTTTAACAGCAGTAATTTCATCACTATGGCCTATACCAACATGTGTAACTATTCCTTCAACATACTTCCACACCTAGATAATAAAGTATAATGTAAAATACTTTCAATTTTCACAGAAAATAAAAGTAAGCTTGATACATTAAATAAATTACTTTAATATAATATGTATTATTTAGCCAAACACTTATTTGTAATATTTAAAAATAAATTTTACATGCATTGTAATTGTGTATGAAATTGAGAATGAAAAACTTATTGCAGAAGTAGTTGAATTAGTTTAAATTATAATGGTTATGATACTGAGCATATGTTTACATGATATAATTACCAGTTCATATGTAATGTCAACGTAATGAGTCTTCTCATCATTTCACCAATAATTGATGGTGGACAAATTATTTTTTCACATTTACTTTAAAAAATTTTTAAAAAAAACCAGTACTTTATTAATTTGATCTCAAAATTTTTTTTAACAAACAGGAAATATATTTTAAATGTTTCACATTTTTTAAATTCAATTGTCATTCCATAACTCATCACAGAATTTAATACTTTTCTTAAAATAAGATAACATTAAGAATATTTTTGCTTCTCCTAACTTCCAGTTTTAATTCAATTTTAATTTCCAAGAGAAATTAATAACATTAAAATTATCCTAAATGCAAAAAGAAAAAAAAAATTTGTTATTGAAAACTAAATTAATGATAGAAAATTTATAAATTATATATAAAACAAAAGTTGCATACAAATACAAAGCATACAAGTAAAAAATATGAAAATTAAAGATTAAGATATGGATTAAGACAGTTAAAATTTGATTCCAAAATATTATGCTATTTTTAACATTTAGTTGAAAGCAAAATATTCTACTGATAGAATTATTATTTGATTTACACAGATGAAAAATTCTTTGAATGTCATTAAATAAGTACAAAATTACAAAATTTTTTTTAAAAAATCTTTTCTTCAAATACAATAATATAATTAAAAAAAAATACCCAATGAATCCTAATATATATTATAAACGCGAAAGTTTGTGAGGATGTTTGATCGTCTTTCACACAAAAACAACTGAATGGATTTTAATGAAACTTTTACAATAATATAGCTTATAAATCAGAATAACACATTGGCTATAATTTATAAAAATATTGCGTGAAGTGTCCAAAATATAGCGATAATTGTCAAGTAAGTATGAAACAATTCTACCATCTGCAAAAAAGCCCGCGACAGCATATATCTATCTTTTATGTATAAGCCATTATTGCCAAAATAACAAACCATAAATATAATAGAAATTGGTAATTGCACATTGTAAAGCATGTTTGGTAGTAACAAATTCATCCTTATATAAAAAAAAAACTTTTATCTCTATTGGCCATACCATAAATACGAGTACAATAAAAATTAATAATTGCACGCTCTAATGCACGTTTGGTAGTAGCAAATTGATCCTTATATCAAAATAAATACTTTTATCACTTCTGTGGTATTTAAAGTAGATAAACATTGTCTTTCACACTACATCATTTGGACAAATTTGCAACTTTGTTTGTGGTTAGTAGTTAATTATAACACTATAGTTTTAATTGAATAAGCAGTTATTGCATTTTTTAAGTATAAAAATAATAACTGCCGTACTGTATTTTTTGGAAGTGTAGAAAAAGCACCTACTAAGAATTATGCCGTGAAAGCGTAAGTCTGATCTTTCCCCAAAGCTCTAATATAGCTAGAGCTAAGAAAGTAGCTAGATTTAACGAAACATTTCCACAAGCAGATCTGCCAAGGCTTGAACAGGCAGAGTGTGAGGTAGCTCACAGAGCTGCTGAGACACCAGAGCAGTCCCAAGCTCGACATCGACATACATTAGGGTATGCCATGTTTTTCCCACGGCCAGCTTTACGTGGCTTGCTCACGCATTTCTAAATAGCAAAATCTGCATGTTTATGCTGAACGAAAAAAATCGTTTAACATAGTTTATAGGAGTATATTGCAATAGCTACCTCTAACTTTTGCATTACCATCAATCATCATATACATCCGTACATCTATCAACACAAAATATAGGATTTATAATACCTATCAGTGAGATAATCATCAAAAATACTTAGTTTCAGTTTACATACATTACACAATATAGAACAAGGGTCTCTCAAAGTAACTCTGTCTGTCTGTTACGCCTTCACGATTAAACTGCAGAACCAATTTTGATGAATTTTGGTATAAAGATAAATAGAGAGGACCTTAGAGAAGAAAATAAAAGCTACTCGAAGGACTAATCCTGCGCAGACGAAGTCGCGGGCACCAGTTATATAATATATATATACATATCTATGTAAATAAACTGTACTCTAATAAACTTAATTTTGTTAAATATATGGAGTTTTTTTTTTCAGTATTCTTTAACATAAAACTCTTTTAGCACAAAAAAAAAAATCATATCCTCTCAGTTTTGTGTTAAACGATTTTCACTGCATGTAAATTTTCTATGAACTATTTTAATGATCTGAACTTTAAGATTCCTTAATGCTATTTGCTTATCTAAAAAATAAAAATGGATGTTTGTATGTATGTATGACCTCGCTTCACTCCAACACTGTTCAACCGATCACTATGAAAATTGGCATGTATATGTATTTTTCTTTATGGAGAAGAGTTTTGTGCTATCTTCTTCGCTGCAGCTCCCAACCAGGTGGTGCTACAGCATATCGACTTCTGCACAGTTCAATCAAATGCTAACTTGACTCTATCACCAACATTTCGCTATGTTTCCATTCAATCGCTGCTATAATTTAAGGAACGGCGTTGCTTGCGAATATTACAATTTTAACAGAACAACAACAGAAAGTAATAGTAACATATTACACTTCTAGGTATAAATTATTTACACTATTTTAAGCGTTCATTACACAAAATTTGTAACAATGTTTTACTTTTGCTGAGCAGAGATCAGCTTAGGAAGGTGTTTTCAAAAATCGACCCACAAGAGAGTTAAGGGGCGTTATAAATTAAAGAAATCGTTTTTATCAGCTATTAGATCTACAGACTTAAAATTTAACAAACATATGTTTTTTTTTTGTTTAATATGCATTTCACAAAAAATTAACTCATTAAAAACTTCTTTATCCTTCAATCTGTATTGTTTAATTTTTCAATTCACCCGTGTGAAGAACGGGTATACCAGCTAGTGTACAATATATTTTTATCATCTACTTCCTGATGAAACAAATTAAAAATAAGTTATTGTTATATAGCACTTTACCACAAGGAAAATAAAATGATCCATAAACATGCAAACCTTTAAAAGTTTATCAGCACCACCTGTAACAAATATTTTGCAATCCTCTGTAATATCCACAGAATTAATAGAACCTGATAGAGATACTTCTAAAGTTCTCACTGGAGAGCCATCTAATACTTCATAATAGGTCAACTTTCGGTCAGTACCACAAGCAAGAATTTGATGTTCACCAGGGCCATAGCATACACCTAGGTAAACAGTGTTCGCAAACACAACTTGCATCCGAATAAAATTTCTGCAAAACACATCAGATTTGTTATATAATTCACAAGCAAATTTTTTTTAACAAGACATAATCATTATTTCTGAATATTTTTTTGCTAAAATGTAATCATGCTAAACTTCCCAAGTACATTCAGATATGACCAGGGACGTCTTCAGACTCTTTAGGCTCTGGCCCAGAAAAATCTTAAGATTTTTTGAGGCCCTGGGCCTCTATGCAAAAGTTGCTCTAGGCATGCTTGAGACTTTAAAAGTAGATATTATATAGCATGCATTGTCAAATACTCCTTCAAACGATAATTTGAAACAAATAAATGTTCTCTACAATCTATAAAAAACCTAGGCACAAACCAGCTCGACCGTTGACCACATTTCGACTAAATGAGTTGAATGATTGTTTATGGTATTAGGTCTAGGCCTAGACATGGACAATGGTCATCGCATAATAATACAGTTTTAACACTTTTGACAGTTGATGTGCTGTTTGTTATTTCCTGTTTTTCAGAGAATATGTACAGGAATAATATTTGACCATATTAAAATTATCCGGATCTTAATCTTACTAAGACAGAGTCGAGAACAAAATGAGGCCCCCCCATGGCCTAGTTGGCTCATGCCTTAAGAAGTCCCTGGATATGACAAGTGGATTTTAAAGTACTTATTCCTAAATTATCATAATTTCAGAATTCACTTAAATGGTCAATTCAAATCTGAACTGAAAAATGCAAGAGAAGAAAATATTTAGGAAAGCATTACAAAATTTACACAGTTGCTGCAATTTTATAATTTTTTTTTGAATAATATTTCATTAAATATATTATTCCTTGAGAACTGTGATATATCTGAATGCCCATTAATGTGCACATTGCTAAACATATATTCAAATATTTTTTTAAAGCTGAAATAAATTCTACTTTATATTGAAAAACTAATTTTTAAAAATTAAATAACTGTAACTTTCAAAATGCATTTTTTAAATAAACCAATGTCAAATGAGAATAAAAAACGAATTTAGAAAATTAACAGTCATCTGTTATGAGTATTTCAAAAATTTTTGTACTACAATATACAGTATGCACACACACAAACACTCACATTTAAGAGATGAATCATGCTAAACTTAATCTCTCTATGCATTTTCCCTTAAAATAACCTTGAATTATAATAATTCTCACTGGCAATAAAATTCTTGTTGCTGCAAGAAAATCTTTCTGGCAAAGAGCCCATGGGAAATAGACCTCGGGGCAGACCCCCACTAAAATGGATTGATTGTATCGAAAAAGATCTCAATATTTTAAAGGTTAAAAACTGGAAAATAGTTGCTAAAAGTAAAGATGCCTAGTGAAGACTTCTGGAGAAGGCCAGGGCCCACCCCGGGCTATTGAGCTATTGAAGAAGCAGAATAAAATTCTTACATAAAAAGCATACTTTCATTCAAAAACAATTATGTTAAGTTCTCAGGACAAAATAGCAAAGAATTAATAAATTAAAAATTTTTTATGATTTTCTTGCCTTTACTTATTTTGATATATAAACTTATTCATAGCATATGCATTTAAATACATTAGGAATAAATTTATAAATAAAAAGTAAAAGATATTAAATAAGGCTCATTTGTTATGCGTAATAAATAAAAAACAAAACAGAGCAAATACTAAATGAAATTGCCTGTTAAACATACACTAAATCCCATATTATACAAGAACCATCAGCACCAGATGTAACACATTCCTTTTCATCACTTTTTAATCGAATACAAGTAATTCCACCTTTATGCTCCTTCATTGTTCTCACTAGAACCTGAAATAATTAGTTATATTCATGAGATCAATATATAACAATATTTTTATTTAGTTTACATTCCTTGAATCAATTTGATATATTTGAAATATTGTTTTGAATCAGTTTATTTTGCATAATGAACCGAAATTTGGAATAAATTCCAAAACACAAGAATACTAAAATCACAAAAGAAACTTTTTATAATATCATAGATTTGTAAACAATCCTAAGCGAAGTTTTTCTACAAACATATTATTATTTTATAAATAATCTGAATTGATCAAATATGAAACATCATGAAGTTTACTTTTTATTGTATTATTGGTATTTATAATTCTCTTGTTTGATATTAAAATTAAGATAAATTAAACACATTTTAATGAATATTATAGATTAGATCTGAAACAACATTCCTCATAGGTATTGTGTATATTTTACTTTCTTAAATATTTAGGGATAAATGACACAAAATATAATAGAAAAATAAAAAATATACTTGTATACTGGTTGTAACATCCCAAACTCTCACTTCTCCTTCCCCACCACCACTTATAATTCGTAAGCAATCAGCAGTTGCAATAATTACAGTCACACCACACTGATGAGCATGTTCTATAGTATACAATGGATGACCAGTTTCTGGAGTATGAGCTCTAATTTTTCCATCATCCCATCCTGAAATATTTATAAACTTATAACAAGTTTATAGATTAATATAATCACTGTTAAAATAAATTTATACACATCAAATAACAGCCCTTGTCATTTGATGATTTTAAGTTAACTGCCAACACAGTACTATAAAAAAATTAAAGAAGTAAAAAATTTTTCTATTGTTTGTTTTTTAAAATATAACAGTACAAAGTAGTCTGCATACTGTACATAAAAATCATACACCTTGAGAAAAATATTCATAATATTTAGCCATTAGGTACAGTCATTTACTGTATGTTGATGTTTTTACATAAATGTACACAATAATAATAAAAAACAAAACTTGCCTAAAAATAGTTTAATGCAAAAACATACAAAAAAGAAGATTCCAGGATGTATAAAAAAATTCATGGAGAATAACCAGATACAAATTTTGAGGTGATTGCACTTAAATATTGCACACTTTTACATTAAGGCTGTCTTCAGTCAGTGTTAAAGAATAGTGTTCAAACTGCATACACATTTATGGACAAGAAAAAGATCCAAAATTTAAAAAAAAATAAAAATATAGGTAAAACACATATAATTGTTTATAGGATAGCATTCTTAGAAAAAATATACATCTTTTGTGGGAGTGTTTAAATTTTATGTTAAAATATAGATGATAAAACCTAATGCACATTTTTAAAAGAATAACTAATTCCAGTAGAATTAAGTAGTATAAGAAACTATGTTTCTCTCTTTAGGCTAGAATAGCCAGAATAGGATTTTAAATCTGCTAAATTACTTCTTTTTTTAAATTTTTCTCTGGGTTATTTTTGATGTAATTAGGAGTGACTGTGACAAATAGTGCCAGGATGTTTTCCCCTACAAACTTATTCTTGGTTTTAATTTAATGATAACAAATTTATTATTTTATTTTAATTTAATTATGTTTTGCTGTTTACATTTTTTTGTCTGTAATTGAAAAAAGGTGTCTATAAAAATGTTTAAATTCAGTGAGAAATGACAGGAAAAAGAGTTTAGATTATGCTAATTTTACATTTTCCTAAAATTCATTAATTAATAAAAAAATACAAATAGCTGTTTTTTAAAATTCAAAATGTGAAATTTTAATCCAATTATAACAACAACAACAAAAAAATGAATCACAATTTTCGTCTAATAAATAAATTTTTCTAACACTGAACGAATTTTATATCTGACATAAAATTTAAACATTAAATCATTGGAATAATTATTAACAAAAATTTGTTTCTTAAATTAAATTGTTAAGCAGAAAGTTATTTTTTCAACAAATTGTGCTTAAATTTCAATTACGGAAGTTCAAACAGTATATGTCTCCTTAATATGAAACTAACAATAAATGAAGTCATTACTTCAACCAATTCTAATTATCTCTTAGAGTATGCACATGAAGAAAAGAGTTCAAAACACTAATTGATGTTGGTGTCAAGAAAATGAAAATAAAATCATATTTTTTCACAATCAACATAATTACAAATTTGGAACATTACAAATTATTATAAATATGCAATATATTTATGCAAACATTATAGTTCTGTTTACACAACTAAATGATGTAAAAAATTTAAATTTAAACTAATTTATAATTAAATTACACAATTTATTTCATAACAATAATTAATATAGTGATTTTAAAGTTTATATGTCATTATGTTCACTTGATTTTATTATTGTTAAAAATGACACAGTGACACATTTTCTCTCACAATACATTTCCAATTCCCTGACTTAATCCTTGACTGAATCTATAATATAATAGATGCTATGATTAATTTACACAATACATTTTGCACACATCAACTTTAGAATTATAGTTAATTCAAAATATATTCATTTTAGTTGAATTTTAAAAAAATTTCATAAATAAAATATGAGCATGTGCATAATAATAACGAACAAAAATTTTTTGCTTATCAGAGGTTTTTACATATTGTGATTAATTTATTAGTTTGGTTTATTTAATTTTTAAATAAGAAACTAAAATCATTCCCAGAATGATAATTTATTGTATGATTGATCCATTTTGGCCTTTGGAAAATTAAAAATTAATATATAAAATATGTAAATGGTGCTTTCACTTTGAAAAGGCAGAAACATATTTAATTTTAGATAATTTTTAAAAATGAATGATATATCTTACAAATGAAGGAAAAAATATTCTAATTATTATTATTTAAGACTTTTAGTTTTACAATTGAGAATCAAATAGTTTTATTTTTAAATGTTTAAGAAACCTCATTTCTCATTTTTCCATTACTTGTTTTTTCTGAAAAACTGATTAACATTCACAAAACCAATTACACCTTAGAGCATTGTGCCCTATCTACTGGAAAATTTATACCATTTACAATTATTGTAAATAAATTTTACAATACATTGTTTTTAGCAATCTTTTACTTAAAATAATCACAATATAGCATTTGTGCAAAAATTTCTATTTTTTTTCAATTGCCATTTTATTATTTACAAAACCATTTAGCTAGACACGCAGCAAGTCTAATGCGTATTATTATGAAATGTCTAATGAGTGTTTTTATGCATAGGCAATGTTGGAAAAAATGGTTTACAGTTAACACTCAAAAAAAAATTTCATTAACATAAAAATAATACGATTTTTTAAAAAATATATTGTTTTATCTTTAAATATTTTAAATGTGTAAGCATTTTGAGCTTTGTTAAAACCTACACTCAAACATATTTATTGAAGAGTCATATATAGAGAGAAGCAAAATAATTTATATAAATACACCTAATACCAAATATATTGTTTAACACTCTCATCTTACAATTCGAAAGTAATTTATTTACATATGCAATAGAAAAATATTTGAAACATATTCAGTTGAATAGAAATATGTCATGTAGAAATGTCATATAAGTAAATATTATAATTATTGATTAACATTACATTATATTAACACATTAAATCCATTTTCCCATAAAATATGTTTGATCATGTAGGCAGAACATATAACACACATATAATAAATAAATAAATTTATATAATCAACTTTAAACAAAATAATTTAAACAATTGTAAAGATAAAAATAATAATAAAAATTGAGAGAAAACTTTCCAGGCTTTATTTTTAGCAAATTTATTAATAAATTGAACTATATCTCATTTTGTAAAACACCACTTTCAATTGAAATGCAAGATTTGCCAATCTTCCTTGACTCAAAGTTGATCTCAAGTAATTTTCAATAAATATTAGTTTTTAAAATGATTTGTCTGGTGTATTTATTGAGACTGGAATTATTAGCAAGATGCTTAAAGCAATATAAATATAAGGAAAGGCATAAGTTAAACTGTTGGCAAGCAAGCAGTTTAGTTTTAACCAGTGAAATTTCTACAATATTTTGCAGAAATTGTAATTCATACATAAATTTTATATCATTCATGTAGTTAATACTTCTCCCAGTTTTTAACATAAAGTAAATCTTGGTTAAAGTATTTATAGGAATTAGAAATATTCCACAAAAATTTAAGAAATTCTGAATGAGAAGATAGGAGATCAAACATTTCACTTAAAGCTTATTTATCAACATAAGCAATTTATCTACAATTTTAAAGTTTATATATTTTTTTTTTGTATAAGCTGATCATTGGTTTCATAAGAAAACTACTTTTCTGATTTTTTGAGGTCTTAATGTTTAATGACTTTTAAAATTTATACCAACATCTAAAGAAGAGAGAAGCTAGTTCCTTACTATACATGAGCATATAAAACTGAAACCTTTATTTGATTTATATTATTTCAGAAAGCAGTTTAATTTATTTAAACTTTCAGAAGTCTGAGAAATAACAAAATTTTTAGCTTAAAGAATATTGCCTTCGACATTAACTTCGTTTAGTATTTTGTAACATAAAATGAAAAAGCATATAAAAGTTTGGAATTTTTTCCTCTAAAGATATGGCTTCATTTTCTCTGGTGTTATCAAAGTTTTTTTTCGCTAAATACTTCACAGAAACCATCGAAAATCTCTTCTATTTGAAATTTTAATGTTATTGGATCTCTTTGGTTCTACCACCTCATATCTGACATTGGTTTGAACATTAAATTAGAACCATAGTTTTTTAAAACAGACCAGCAATTACATAAAGTGGAAAAAAGTTGTAAAGAATAATTTGAAAAATTTAGCACTAAATAAATTGCTGCTTGTAACATCATTTGCGACAAGGTTGATTAGAACTGGCCCATTTTTTATCAGCTGTAATTGACTTAAAAGTATTCAGTAAGAAAAAGTTTTGACACTTAAAAATAAATAGTAATAATAATCAATATATTTGTTTTTATTTAAATTAAAGCACAATAATCCCCTTCAGACAAAAATTTTTAAATTTGAATTTGTTAAATTTTCAAATTTGTGCAGTCATAATTAGTATTATGACTAATATCACAAGTGTAGTATCAAATTATATTATATATATAGTTAAGATCAATTATTTAAAAATTACATACATTAAATTGCCATAAATCTTAAAATGGAAAGCAAGAAATAGAAATACAACAAGACAGAACAGGTCGAAAGTAAGATATACTCAGTAATACAATAGCAAACTCTTTTAGCCTTAGAAATTTAGACTGCATATACATACAGTCAGACCTCCAATTTACAAATATGCGAACTTTTTCCAGGAACCAAGAACATTTTATGATTGAAAGATGAATCTTTATTTAATGAATTTTCCACATAACAAACTTCTTTTTCCCCACAAGATTTTTTGATTATAACACTAGTTTAACTCATAAATATTCAAGTTATAGTTCTTTTTAACTTTATAATTCATATTTTTGCATTGAGAAATCTAAAACACATTACCACTAATAATAGATCTGCCATCTTGCATCAAAAATACTGCATTACAGGTCATATTGGGAACTTCAATACGCAATAATTCTTGAGAAGTTGCAACATTCCACACTCGAATTGTTTCTTTGGAACAGGTTGCAAATAAATCAGAACATTTGCTGCAAATATAAATTAACAAAAAAATTGAAGAATAATTTTAAAAACATGGCAGTTTTTGGTCTGAACTTCTAAATGATAATACAAATATATTATAAAACAAGATAATGATCTGGATAAGGAAGCAAAAAAATTGACTAATACAAACAGATTAAAACCTAGGAAATTTTTTTAATGAAGATAAACTATGTTTAATGAAAGATTAGTAAAGCACAGAGGAACAAAAAATTGTTAAATAATATACAGGATAATAATACATATCAAAAGTGTTAAATCTTTAAAATTTTATAAAATATTTGTATATTACACATAAAGTATTTCTGTAGTGACAAGAACTATGCATTTATAACCATATGCTAGGAAAAAAATTAATATCTACTTTCAAAGCTAGCAAAAAAAAAAAAAAAAAAAAATGAAATTTTGGATAGTAAATAATAATTTAGAACATACATACTTTATCAAAAGCAAACTGTTTTTATACAGAATAAACCATTAATCTTATCCAATGCTTCACAGTAACTATTTTTTAAGCATTATTGAATGTTCTTCAAAACATAAATAATTATTACCCAAAGAATTAAATCTTTGCAGTTTTATATTTATACATCAAATTAAATATACTCTATTGCTATAATCGAGGGAAAAAAAGGGTAAATAAATTCTAAACCGTTCGGAATTGGTTAATATGAAATTAAATAACTGTTGAAATCCTAACAAATATTGACTAAATCTATTAAATTAAGCTTTAGTTTTATTACTTATTTCATACTCTTAGCAACAATTTTTCTCAATTTTTTTTAACAGTAAGAAAATCGTTTACTATTATATTTAACATACAATGCATAATATTCATTAGATGCATAAAATGCTAAAACTTTTGTTTCATTTTAAGTAATTGTGATACATTAATTATCACAATTTCTTTTGTAATATATGCTTACATTTAATAATTTATTTCATGATCCATTGGTTCTTTTTGTTTCATAAGTTAAGCTTCATTACTTTAATTTTATGGCGTAATGAAATCCCCTGATTATTCAGTTAAGCAGCCTACATACATTATGTAAATGATAAAACTATTCTAAAAATGATTTAACAAATATATATTTTTTTGCAGCAAAATAAAATTACCCAGACTTTTTACTTTAAAAATAAATTTGCTCTTGCACACTTGTTACTTTTAAAAATATGCATTTAATAATCTTATTGTGATAATTATGCCAATATTTTTTATGAATATACGTACTCAACATATGAGAAACTAATAACAAAATTGAATTTACAGAAAGAAAAATAACACATAGCAAAGGAAAATAAAACAAATAAAACCTTACTATGGAAAAGCAATATCATTAACTGCACTCCCATGGCAAGTATAAATAGGTTCATTTTGGAAACCTGTAAGGGTAACTTGATAAATTTCTGATTTCCCAGAACCAACAAGAAACTGTAAGGAAGGATTATAAATCAAAATTAGAGGTTAAATTAAATTAATAATCGACAGATTGTCAAACATCAGAAATAAATTAAAAAAAATTCTACTTCAAGAAACTAATAATAATAATTTCAACATTACAATTAATTATATTTGAAAACTATAATATTGTAATTAGTCGTGCAATAAGTTCAGATAAATAATAAACAAAAGTAATATTGCGGACGTGAACTTTTTGAACACTGAATATTAATTAATGTCTTATTATTTTTCAATATCACAGAGGCTGCACCAATGGATGCAGTTACTCAATTAGCACATTTTTGTTAACTAATTTAATTTAATATAAATTGAGCATTGAATAAGTAAAAATACAAGCACGTGTTATTCAAAAGAAAAAAATTTGTTACTAATAAACATTTTATTTTGAAACAACTTCTAATATTAACATAACACAGTTCTCTATAGTACAAACTATTAGATCCATAAATAATTTTAAACAAAAATAAAACAAAAAACCAATTTTAAAAAAAAATTCATAGAAATAGTTTTTTTAACTGTTTTTCATTAGTAAAATACCTAAAAATTTATTTGTTTTGAAACATTAAAAAAAAAAACCCAAGTCATATTTACTTATGAAATATATTGTATAGAACATCAATAAAAAAATTAAAAGTTCATGTACCTTTGAGATAAATTAATTCTATATACAAGAATATGAATTAATTCCATCATATCTACAATCCTATTGACATAATGAATATTGTAATTCATACGAACTCAACTTTTTCTCAAAATTCTGTTGTAGCAATTGCTATATTCAACTGTTCTCTTTTGTGTTGCAATGAGCCAATTGTGTTTAAATGGTTTTTTTTATGACTAATTTTGTTTCTTTTAAAAGTATCTTTAAAAATATAAATGCATGTTAGAATCTACATTACAAAAAAAAAAAAAAAAAAAAAAAAAAAAAAAAAAAAAAAAAAAAA
>BMAV01008440.1:509493-522780 GCA_019973955.1 Trichonephila inaurata madagascariensis | reverse complement strand
ACCTTATTTATATATTATATATTTACAATTCAAAGATAAAGATGCATGCATGTACTTATAAAAGGAAACTAATAAGTTTAATATACAAAAGAACCAGATACATAAAACTTCATGCATGATTCTTATTTCTTAATAATGACTTGTACATAATATATATTTTATTGCAGTTACAATTATGATACAAATTTATATCATAAGCCTCTCTATTAAAATATCATTATTTTCATACCTGATGACCATCACCTCGCAGAGCAATTGATGTAACATCACCTTTAATAATAGTTTTTCTGAAAAGGTGGAAAAAATCAAAATTTTTTAGATTGATTAAATAATTAACAAAAATTGTACAAACATCTATTTCCAAAAAGTCAGAAAAAACATTTTAGATTTATTTTTCAAGAAATATTCTAGATATACAATGATTTTTTTTTTTATTATCATACTTTACTATGGTAAAATTATATTTTGTACTTATCACTAATAACCATATTTTGACATCAGGAAACATTTCATCTCTTCTTTTTTTAATATTTAATCAAATGCAATGCTTAGATTACCAAACTTTGCACAGTAATATACACTGCCTCCGAAAGACTGTGTGCAGGCAATCATTTTATGTAAAAATCTCGCTTGAGAAAATCAACACACCTCTAAGAAATTCTTCAAAATTATCCTATTCAAACAACAAAAGCCACTTTAATATGCAAAAGCAAGAATGACCACCAACCACCCCTATCCAAAGTCTGCGTACACTTTCAAAGTTGAGCTTTTAAAGACCTTTTATTGTGAGATAATTGCACCAAGTCGTGTTTTTAAGTAATTAAAAGCTTCTATAATAATTTATTTAGGATTTGAAATTTGAATATGCTTGCGTAATTTCATAGTAGGAAACAGAAAAGAGATCGATATATTATAGAAAGAAAGATCACCATAGATCTTTAGAATAGGGGGAAATCTTTTAAAGTAATTACCGAAACTGATAATCAGAGACATTCATCGATTCAAAAAGTGTTCATAAACTACAAATCAAGCGAAGTTTTAACGTCCAAGAAGAGATCTAGCCACTCGTCTGTAGTGTCACCTCAAGAATCCTGCTTAAAATTAATCCAAGATTATAAGTTTCATATATAGCTAAATAATCCCCCCTCCCCCTAAAAAAAATGTGATTTTAATCAGAATTCGAAGAGAAGAAGGTTGATTATTATGGCTGAGTTGCACTGAAGGATCTATTTATCTCTCGAGTGAACAGAGTTAAGAGAATGGACTTTGCCAAAAAGAATACCTAAATAAGATGCATGACTTTTGGAAAAAGATATTCAGATGAAAGTAAATTTTTTTATTCGCATAAAAAGGCGAAAATATGTCGGGAGGAAACCCTGTACAGATATAAAGAGTCTTTTCCTGTCAAACATGTAGAAGGAGGCATCATGGTTTGGTTTGCATGGGAACCAGTGGGGTAGTTAATCTGAGTTTATTGAATCACAATGAACAAAATTTATTGCTTGAACATAGTGAAAAATAATTTCAAGGAAATCCCAAGAAGCTTGGGGTGAGTGATGATTTTTACTTTCAGCAGGACAACGATCCCAAGCACAAGGCGTATATCAGGGGTGTCAAACTCAAAGGCTACTTTGGATCAAACAAAAAAAGATTTAATTTTAGGTGGGCCGTAAATAAAAAATCAATATTCATAGAAATGTAGGCTTATTTCGAATAATATTTAATAAACATAAATAAAAGAACAAGAAAAATTTAATGTTTACGTTCTGACACTTGCCACATCTCTTCTCTGCTATTACCTTCCCAATTTCGGAGGATTTTTTAAAATTTTGTTATATATTATTGTGTGCCGATATATTGGCCGGGCCGCGAATTTGACACCCCTGGCGTACATTGTGAATCCAATGGCTGTTCTATAATGTACCAAACTCCAATTCCGTATGCCATCCTAGTAGCCAGACCTGAGCACAATAGAACATTTGTGGAATTTACTCGAGCGGAGAAATAGGAAGCACATAATAACATCCAAAGAAATGCTAAAATCTGTCATGATAGAAGAGTGGAACAAAACAACCACAGGAAAGACCTGCAGTAGTTGAATCCCTGCCAAATAGGTTGAGAGAGGTTGAAAAAAAAGGACAAAACAGTTTACAAGGTATTAAATTTTAGTTACAGTTCATTATCGTAAAGGTTTTTTCCGGTGTACGAAGATTTTTGATGTATACTATTTATGTCGTTCTCAAGTTATGAATATTTGTATCATTTTATGTAAAGATTAGAGGATTATTGATTATTCTATTCGACGTTATGGAAATTAATAAAAGTTGTAATGAATCAGGAAGACTCAATTTACTCATTGATTTTTGCATGAATATGGAAGATAATCGTCTGTACACAGACTTTCGGCGGTAAGTGTATCTGAACACAAATTTCGAAAAATGTATGATCATGAGAGCCACTAAGGCTTTCATGGAATGAGTTCTAAGCAAGGACTGATGTAGTGGGCCCACAATTCCGGACATTTTCTATCTCCATTACTCGTTAGCAAAACATCACTCGTTGAGCGAGTAATTTCGTTACTATATATTTTGCTCATTAAGCGAGGTTCCATTGTATATTTGCCAAGTATTTTAAACTGCATAAGTTTAAGACTTTTATTTTGATAAACAAAGCAATTTGTTAGAAAAAAAAAAAATTTACCACATTTTGTGAATTTTAAAATTAGGCAAAAGCTACTTATGTTACTAAAAAAGCTCATAACGACTTTTCATACTATTTCAACATAAATAGATCCGAATCTATCTCTTCTAACGACTTTTTCTATACGGTTTCATTAATTATTCAAACAAAGATTTCTGGTTTAATATGAAAATTTTGATTTCAAATTTGAAATGAGTTGGATGAAAAATGCAAAAATTAAATAAAATTGCTTTCGTAGTAAAATATTTAATGAAAGTAGCACACACAATTCTCATGTATAACTAAATTAGTTAATTCATTCATTTATATTGATTTATTCACCATTAAATATGCTTTGTTTAGAAAGAGGGTCTTACTGTAATTCTTTTAACTTTGTTTCCATTTTTATTTTGCTTTTATTTCCGGAGGACTTATTAGAAGATGACTTTTTAGCAGGATCTTTGGCTTGAAATTCGACTTGTGTGGCACGACATACAACCCCATCTCCAGTTCCAATTAAAAGCTCACCTGTTTTTAAAACTGCTATTGCTGTAACACCTAAAAAAATTCCGAAATTCCATTACTTTTAAGAATTTTTCATTTAGTTTAAAACACTTTTTAAATACATTTCAGATGTACAAACTGATTTTACATATACTGACACACACACAAAGGAATCCTTTGTATTCCTTTAAATATTTAATTATATCAAATTGCTCAAACTTTAATTAAAATTACAAAATTGTTAGATTTTATTTCATTATTTGTATTCTTCTATTGGAGATAGGTTCAAAATTTTTTAAATTACTATACATTCAATATTTTTTTTGCAATGCGTGCATTTTTTATACATTTAATGAATTAGATGATGAACTATATATGTTCATTCTAAAGTGAGTGAGTATAGCGTTTATTGACGAAAGAGCCGATTTCAACTTAACTTCGCTGAACATTTGTTAAAATATGAAAAGGTACCGAAATACATCTAAAGAGGTCAGGGAAATGAAACATACATTGATAAAAACAATGGTAAAATTTAAAATCTAATTAAATATAAAAATCCAATTTTAAAAATAAAAGGAAAGAGATTTTGGTGAAGGATTTCCCCCATCCAGTCAAGTCAAGTTAAAATCGAAGAACGGAAAATTGTGACACGATAATGACTGATCATAGAACAATCAATCAATATATGACGAATGGTATACGCGACCTTGCATGAAGGACATTCAGGAGCATCCTTACCGAATAACAAATCCATATGAGTAAAACAGGTATGTCCAATACGAAGGTGAGTCAGTCCGACGTCAACTCTTAGAACTGGAATCATAGGCCATGCTTCAATGACATGTGTCACGGACTGCGGTTTGTTATTTAATTGCAGACTATCATCTTCTTGTCAGACCGTTTAAATATGATGTAGTGTGTGCTTGTGCTTTCATATCACAGTGTGGGACCGAGGCAGCAAGGAGGTCTTTACCGAGAATACCGCAAAGTGTCCATTCGCTGGTTGTCTGAAACAACTTCGTGGTTAGGTATCCAGTAAAATTGTGTATCAAAATTTTTGCCATACAATCGATGTGTCACATCGAAAATATCACACACCAGATAACGATGCCGATCGTAATTTTCAAACATCTCTAAGATACTCATGCTATCAGTGTAGATACAGTATTAACAGGAGCTTCTGTTAATTGAACGGCACGGTAAATGCTGTAGAAAATGTCCAGACGGTAACCATGCGTAATATCTTTAATAACGGCTCATCAACCAATGCAATATGTTCGTTTCGATCCATCACTGTAGATGGGCGAATAATCAATATACAGACTTCGATGACAGGCGGGGACTGCGGTAGCCCAGTGGTCAAGGTATCGGATCATGGCAGGCATGTCATGAATTCGAGCCTAGTACCACTTAAGACCCGCCGTGTAGGGGAGCGATGCATGTTAAATCTGTCGAGAGCTCAAACGTCCTCCCGTTGGTGTGGTGTGATAGTTAGGAGAGGGGGTGCCAGCTCAGGAGCGGTCCTCGTCACTTGACCATGGTTCAAAATTACGAGGTCCGTCTCCAAAAGCGCTTGTGTAGCTGAACAGTGCGACGTTAATATTCACTAATAATAGGCGTTAATAGGCGAAAATGCGTTGTAAAACGTTTGGAGTTAGGGTGGTTTTAAACTATATGGTACAAAAGGGTTGATATAGTGGAAACGAAGTGTATTCCAAGGTTAGAACTGTCAGATGTTCCTTTGATAGTTATCAAAGTGAGGTAGGTTAATCTCTGAAATGTTTCAACTTTCCATAAATGTTTGTATACTTCCATAAATGTTTGTATACTAATATGGTAAAAGGGAAGGATTTAGGGGCATGCGCTTAAAAATGTTAAATAAATTTTTCACCATTATATAATAAGGGCCACCCAAATGTATAGTAACAAAATCAATATAAATAAATATATTGGCATCTGATTTGGGGGAAAGGGAAGCTAATATGCTGTTAAAAAGATAAGTCTATATTTTAATTAAAGTCATAAAATACAATGATATAAAAAACTAGAAATCTAAAATAAAACATAAATTCCAAAATAATTAGTATAAACTACTGCTTAGTTCCGAATAGAAGCAAAACTGTACGCTTACCACCGCTATAGAGCGGTATATCTCCCGGAATTTCTTTTCTTATCACTCTTGTTAAGCAACTCAGCAGTTTTGCGTCATACGCCAAATGTGCATTAACATTGAATATAATTTGAAGTTTAAGAATATCACCTGAAGCTGTCCCACAGTACAAATATGAATCGCTTAAATCAATCTAAAAAATGAGTAAAACATTTCAACAATAATAACAATTAGAATTTTTTTTTGTTGTTGTTGCTCTTATCAATTTGTTAAAGCATAAAAAATTAAAAGAAAAGAAAATGTAACTTTATAAAATATAAAATCTTACATCTATGCATTTTATTTCTCGTTTAATACGTCTTATGGCAGCATTTGTAGGTGTTACTCTTCTACTCTTGAAATCTACCTTCCATATACGTAAATTATTACTGAAAAAAAAAAAATATTTTGAATCAGTTTTAAAAGTAATAAACACAGAACCATTTAAAATTTTATTTAAAACAATTTTACGTAATATTGTACTATACATACTATAACCGGTCAAATGACCAATTATAAGCTTTTGATTAGATAATTTGTATATCATATCGCATTTTTTTTCACTTCACGATTTTTTCTGTTAAATATATACAATTAATTTTTCAATATTTCTTTTATATCTGAGAAAATTATGTGCATACCATCATTTATCACAACCAATCATTTAAAAAAAAAAGAAAAATTTATTACATTGCAATACTATCGGACCAGAAGGTATGATATATATATGTGTAGGTATAATCTACATACATATTAATGTCAATTTTCTGTATCTATCCGCAAGAATTGTTAAATGTCAATTTAAATAATTCTAAATTAAAATTTTAATGAGGCCACTATAATTTCAAATAGGAATTATTATTTTCTTTTGTCAGAAAACGTGACAAAAATTCAGAAATTCTGCCAGTTCAAATCTTTTGTTCTTAGAACATAATTCCATTACGATTATATTTGTATTACGCTTCTCCCAAGAAAATGATGAAACAATCAAGACATAGTAAGTTCTTATTAAATAAATAACAAACAAGAGTTTTTTTTTTGTTTTTTTTTTTTTGGAAATTGATAAAGGTTAACAACTTTCGGATAGAAAACAAATTATTTGAAAATGATAATGATTTATTAAGAGCTGTGAGAGAATCTGGGTCTATAGATACCTATGATGAACAGGGGAATATTGTGAATATACATGGAAGACGAAAAAGAGTAAGATTGTTCCCAAGTTCTGAAGATAACAATAAAAAAAATTAGAACATTCGAACAGGTGGTATTGCTTGGGAAGAAATGCAAACACGTTCACTACCTGAAGAGCTGCACTTCATACTTTCAAGGAAGATCCAGGTTGAATAAGATATACAAAAAGTTATAATAAAAAGAGTAAAATGAAGACTGCATTTTCACTTATAATCGTTTGATGAATTATTATCTTTTTAAAGTTTAATGTTTTCTTAGTAAAATCAATATTCCCTGCGTAGAAACAGGGAAAATATTTATGAAAAAGCAATTTTTTTACTAGTTCTGGTATGAATAGGCGTATAATTAGTGTCAGTATGCTTATATATATAGTGTCTACTCATAGATAAATAAAACCAGCTATAAAAAATATCACGTTTAAAAGTTAACAAAAAATTAAGACTATTCATTAATTAAAAATTAAAATGAACATATACAGGAAGGCTAATGCAAAAAGCTTTTTTTATTATCAGCGTGTTTTTATGTGAATCTCAATAATTTATTACAATATAATTAAAATACCTTTTCCCCATTAAAGAGTGAAAGAGAAAATACTTCATAAGTTCTCTCCCTAAAATTTCATAGCTCGAAAAAAATTACTCATATATTGTTAAGTATTCGCCCGTGGGTGATGCCTTACTTCTAAGTTATCTTCGTGACCTAGGGGTGTGGGAGTGAATTAAGAACTAGGCGTTGCCATGATCTTAAAATGTCTTTATTAAGATCTTAACTTAAACACTAACAATGATAATATTTATATTTTAACTTAGCGGATCTGAGGTGAGAAAACACACAATACGTGTTACTAAATAAGCGCGACTTTAATCACTATATTCCCGCCTATTCCTAATCTCTACTTATACACAGTTCCCAATAGATAGCAGAATTATCCTACCTTAATCTTCTGGTTAATAATAATTCTCTCAGATCCGAAATATCTTTTCTTGATCTCGCGTGGAATAGTATCCACCTTGACTTGATCGTTCGTTCTGTCCCGAATAGCTTCACACTAGAATAACGGCTGATTTCTCTGACTTCAGTTCACGCGCTTAAACTCAGACTAGCATAATCATTTCCCAATAGGTCATACGCTTACGTTAAACTTCTGCTATTTAAAAGGTTTCTAATTTGCATACTCACGCTTCGCTTATGGATTTGGTTCAAAAGAATTTGCCTTTTTCGGCCCCAAAGAACTCAAGAGTTTTCAGTAGAAAACGCGATGAGCCCGTCACAATATTACCCACAATCTATATATTCTCTTTTTTAAAGACAAGGACTAAATTTTAAATTTTGTACTGGACTCGATGAATACCAAACTGATGACGTCGTCAGTCGATACTGGGAGGCTCGGCGTCAAATGGTCAAGAAACCAAGTACCGGCGTTGGATAAATAAATAAATTTGATCATACATTCAAATAAATATTTTTAAAAAACTGAAAAAAATATTCTTAGAATAATTAATTAATGAAGACAGAAAACATATTTACTTTCCAGCAGAAAAAAAGATATCATTTCTTGTATTAGCACATCTTAGAATATTAGCATATCCTCCAGCTAGAGGAGCAGCAGTATTCCCACAGAGAGGAACCAGTCCATCTATATCATATACTACTACACTAAATACAGAAAGCATTTTTTAAAATATGTCTCACAAATTGAATAAAAGATTATATATATATATAAAGTATCATGTAATGTAAAAACGTAATATATTGATGTTTAATATAAAAACACCAATGTTAAATAAATAAATAATCGCAAAAGTAATATATATATACAAAATTATATGAAATTGAACGAAAAGTACTTCACATGAACAAAAAATTGTAGATTTCGTTTCTTTCAATAGGAATTTATAAATAGTCATTGCTAGGTTCATAATTTATAATTAAAATCCAGAATTATTTAAATGAAGACTTGGTTGGTTTTCAGAGACTTGCAGAAGAGCATAAACTAAGTTTCAACTCTACAAAGTCATTCACTTGCATATTTACTACGAACAGACATATACTCAACTTGCAACCAAAAATTATCTGAAAGGAAAGCTGCTTAAATCAACGAAAAGTCCAACATATTTGGCTTCACTTTGGACCAAGAGATCAATTGCGGCAAACAAATTGCAAAAGTTTTCTGAGAAAGGTAGAAAGCGTCTTCAGCTATTTAAGTTTATTTCTGGCAGGGATTGGGGCGCGAACTCTGGAGTTCTTAGAATGACTTACACCGAGCTTATTTGGTCTGTTTTGTGGAGTATGGCTATCAAATCTATCAAGTGGTATCTCAAACATATCTTTATAAATTGGAAAGAGTACAACTTGAAGCAGCTTGAATTATCATGGATCTACATAGCTGCTGTACAAAGCTATAGTATTGTATGAGGCAGACCTAAAGCCCATGTCCCTGAGAAGCCAAACTAATTCTACAAAATAGTATATTGCCAAACCAAAAAGTCTTGGATCACTTAATAGAACTTTAAGTTTATTCTACAGTGGACCAGTGGACAAGCAATCAGAGACTGAAAAAAGATAGCCTAATTGATTCTATGTGGAAGCGAGGTTTTTTGGATTTTAACATTGAACCCTGCATTTCTTTTAGCTGCTTGACACCTACTAATTCTTTGGGTAAATTTAGTTTTAATAACCAGTTATTGATAAGTGCCTCTAAGCACACTCAATATCAATAGACGATGAGATAATTATAACTGGAACTAATTCAACATTAATTTTGTTCAAAATAGATGTCAGTATCCGCAAACAATGCTTATAGCATTAAAAATTGTTTCTAATGACGCAAAAAATAATATATTAGAGAGTATAATGAATGGAAATCAATAACAATAATAAAAATCTCACAATAAAATGACTAATGAGTAAAATCCACACCATCTATAACACTACTAGCCATTCAAAATGCAGCACTCTGAAAGAAGCATTCAAACCGTGTGAAATTTTCACCGTGCGTATACTGCGATGGGATATGTGTAAATAATTAACATTTCAGCGAAGATGCATATCACGACAACCTGCAGCACTAACAGTATATGTAATGGGATAATAAAATGCCGTTTTAAAGTACAAGAATGGTTTTTTCATGCGGTTGTTTTGTAAAAGCAGTTTCAGTATACCTCCAAGAACAATAAGAAATCAATTGACTTCTTTTCCGAGTTTAACCGAGGAATAATTGTTGTCTAAAAAGAATGCGGATTATCCTTTCAAGAACTCGGCGATCATGTCGGACGTAACCAAGAACAGTGATGCAAATCCGTCGATGGATGTAAGAGGGGATGATTAATCAACGGCACTAACTGCATCAGCCTCGTCGTACCATTACACGCGACGACAGATATTTTACCCACGTGGAAGTGACGGAGATCTGTCGCTTCAGGAAACATATTACAATAAATATAGTTTGTTGCACAACAATAGATGTCCGAACACACTATTCGAAGTCTTATGCAGCTGAATGGAATGTACACAAGGCCTTTATTGCTGTGATTACCATTGTCTCAAAACCATTAATATTTGTGTTTGCAATGGCTGAATGGCCAACGAAATTTGTTTAAAGACGAGTCATGCTTCTGCCTGAAACACCCCCATGGTTAGATTAGAGTCTGGAAATATCGTGGAGAGAGGTTGTCTTATGGATTGCCATAGTAGTATTGGAACTGGTATTATGGTTTAAAGTGGTATTCGATTACACTCCGGCATCCCTATTACGCAATGATTAATCAGCGCTATATCTCAGAGGTTTTAGTCTTTTGGTTTCTCAAACTTTCAGAACTTGTTTGCAGTTGCATTCCAAAAGGACAATGTACGACAACACAAGACAAGCGATATTCAAAACT
Organism: Trichonephila inaurata madagascariensis; assembly: GCA_019973955.1. Lineage (NCBI taxonomy): Eukaryota > Metazoa > Arthropoda > Arachnida > Araneae > Nephilidae > Trichonephila > Trichonephila inaurata. The sequence continues at coordinate 512,376 of BMAV01008440.1, read as the reverse complement.
TCTTCGCTGATCAGATTGCTTAGGTGTCTTGATCTGTCTGTTTCCTAGGTACATAGTCTACCGAACACATTTGATCCATGCTTTGAGAACAACTGGCACGGCATACATTCACTATTCAATGCTACACCCAGTAACGTACCCATACCTCTCTTACGGAAGGGAAGGGGATAATATTAATAAAAAAAAAAAACACGTAAACGTCAGAGCCTAGGCATAATCTCTAAAAACTAAAAATATGGTTTATTGGGGTGAGGGTTTGAACCACCAAAACACCACTCTTGTGTACGCCAGCTACAACTGGCAACTTTAAGTGGAGCCCAAACAAGCCATCCAAACTGTCTGATACTTATTGCATGTAGCTGCGGTTTTTGTCAAATGTAGCGATAACACTCAATACTGATTTAATCTCTTCCTCACTTCGCAGACGCTGAATTTTTAATCACTTCACCTTTTTATTGTGTATATTTGTTATCTCTCTAATAAATTGACTTTGATATCTCTTGTCCTTGGAGCTGTATTTTGGATGTTCAGTTTGAAAGTTTATTTACATCGCCCTCTGAAGCAATACGAGGATTATTGGCATCGGACCTCGTAATTTTGAACCACATTTAAGCGCGCACGACAACGCCTACATACACTTCCTTCTCTCTCCTCCACACCATGACAACAAGGAGGTTTTAAATGGCCAATACGGTATATTGTTCAAAAACAATTTAACTTATCAAATTACAGAGGTAAGATTCAATACTAATAAATTGATTGTATGGAAGTCTGAATTAAATGTCTGCTAAAAATCTGTTAAGGTCTCAATTAAAAATCATGCTTAAAGTCTTCCAAAGTACACTTGAATTTGATACAATAATAGATAGCACTAATTACTCGAACAGTTGAAATTCGAAATTAAAAAAAAAGAATAGTTACTTATAATTAAACATGAAAAATTATACAAGAGGAAAAAATGCAATCAGTGGTGCTTAATTAAGTTATAGAATAAGGACATTTTCTTTTCAAATTCTTGTTTATACCAGACAACTTTCAATATGAAAAGTTGGAAAAAGGCAAAATGATAATATATTTTTTGGTTGTATGCAAATCGATTAAATTTTATTGGATCTATTATTTCCATTATTGGTTTCCAAAAGTTAATATAAATGTGCAGTGCATATGTATGATCTTTTTAATACCTAGTTGTGCCATAAGCTTTGATACAATTATAAAGGAATTAAAATAAAAACAACAACTTTGTAATGAAATTTAAAACTACATCTTTTTAAAGTTTTACTTCACACAGACTTTTAGTCTCTTTGACTACTCATTTAACGAGGCACGCGCTACCTCCATGGGAATTTTCATATTTGTTTTCCCTCAAGAGCGTTTAAGACTGGCTGTTCAAATTGGGATGCCATTTTTTGTACAACTTCGCCAACAACACTGACCACAATTTATAGTCAAGTGGATTTAAATTTTGACGACTGGAAGGTCAATCTTTATGTTTTATGAAGTCCGGCACATTATCTTTCAAACTCTATTGGATTGTTTTCTGATCTTATGAGTAGGAGCAAGTCCTATAGAACAGTTTAGTCGTTTCCATTCAACAGCTTTAAGTTTGTTTTGCTATCGGTTCCAAGACACTGTTTTGATAACCTTTAACTACTTTTCACTCCTTTCTCGCAAAAATAAATCTCTGAAACGCTTTCATACCTGACACTCCACGAAAATCATTAAGGAAGCCAGATGATGAGCTCTCTGCGCGCAATTTTTCTCTTTCCTCTAGTTTCTTGACAATGCCGGTTTATCCATTGGGCACTTGGGATGGACGTCCAGGTGCCCGGATAAGATGCACTTGGCCAGATTTTCTGGTTAAAAATTTCAATCCTCCAGTGAGAAGAGGGCCTGTAGATCTTCTGCGCCCAAGGCCCGAAATGAGCTTAAATCGGCAATGTTTCTTGAGCATTCTTGAGTATATGTAACCGGCAAATTATGAAATCCGGCATTCTATAGAATGCCTAAAACTAGCCGGCAATGTATGAAATGATTTTTATTTCATACATTGCCTAGGCATTCTATAGAATGCCAAATGAGAAACCGGCAAAGTATGAAATACAGCAAGTAGCTGAGTCGTTGGTGTGGGAGAAGAGCGAGGGGAATGACTTGTGTGTATGTTCGATTCTTTGATTGACAGGGGAGAAAGAATGTCATGATTTCATCCCTGAAGGTCACCGCCTATATGTCACAGGGAAATGATGAAATTAGGGCTTTCATCAAATCCCTATAGATGATCAGTTCACGAAACGTGTTAAAATAAATTATTTGTCTTTTTCCTGTTGTAAGTAAGTGAATTAGTTAAATCCCCAAACTGCTTCAGTGAAATGATGAAATGAAAAAAAATGTGCCACTTTTTTGGTGCTAGGGGACTGATATTTGGGGGATCGTAATAACTTTTGTTATGGTTAGGATCTGCTGGGACACATCCCCCCCGGTGCATTCCCTCCCCCTTTACATCTTTTGGCCAATATCTCGACACCCGAGCCTCACAGTCTATTCGAACCTGGCTCATTCGATCCCTCTCTAACTGCTATTCCAGTTATAAAAATTTCATGCTCATAGGGCTATTCCATACATAGTTTTTATATAATTGCTTTAAACTTTTAAAATTTATTTAAACCCCCAATATCTTGGCTCCTGTTTGAGTCTCGGACTTGAGATTTGAACCAACTATTCCACTCATCGAAACCCATCCAGTCATATACTTGACTCCCATTGTGTAGGCATGAGGAGGGCTTAAGCACTAAAATATCATGTTCCCATGTTAATCCTATGGGGGTCTGAAAAATCCCCCCCCTTAAGAAATTGAGCTTGAGACTTGATTTTTGGAGGTACGCC
>BMAV01008440.1:440229-509093 GCA_019973955.1 Trichonephila inaurata madagascariensis | reverse complement strand
CAATATCTTGGCTCCTGTTTGAGTCTCGGACTTGAGATTTGAACCAACTATTCCACTCATCGAAACCCATCCAGTCATATACTTGACTCCCATTGTGTAGGCATGAGGAGGGCTTAAGCACTAAAATATCATGTTCCCATGTTAATCCTATGGGGGTCTGAAAAATCCCCCCTTAAGAAATTGAGCTTGAGACTTGATTTTTGGAGGTACGCCATATTTTCGGGTATGCGCGAGCCTTACGTGGAATTGTGGCCCCCTCCTGTGCTCCCCCCCTACAGGGCTTCCCCATTAATAACTCGAATCCTATGCTACCTTGGTCGACCGCACAGGCTGGATTCGATTGTTCTCCCTATGAGCTCTTCAAATATGTAATTTTATCCCAATAGCCCCATTCCTTCCCCCCTTTCATGTTTTTAAACAATTTTAAAAATTTTTAAATTCCCCATAGCTCCGAGTATTTTTGACCTGTATGGTTCGGAAGTACAAGGACTTGACCTCCCAAGTGTCTCCCCTCCCTGGAGAACATTTTGCCAATATTTTAAAATAACATCTCTTCAATGTTATTTCCATAATAATAGTAAGTGATTTTATTACACCCTGAACTGTTTCAGTGAAATGATGAAATGAGCTAGTCAGGATTTGCATTGGCAAAATGCTGTCCAGGGGGGGAGGGAGACACCTGGGAGGTCGAGTCCTTGTTTGTCCGAACTATACAGATCAAAACTCCTCGGAACATTTGAATCCAGCCAGTACAGTCGACCAAGGTAACATAGGATTCGAGTTATTAATTTTTCTCTAGCATGAATTTCTTGTAAAATCGATTCATAAATTTGTTAAAGACATTCTTAGGAAAGTTACAAAATATTTCAGATCAAATAATTAGTAAATAGAAAAGGAGTATTATTTTAAAATGTTCCATATTTTTTTTAAACTTTAAATTTTTTTCAATTGTGTGAATAATTTACACAAAATTTCATCTCGTATTATTTTCTTGAATAAAAACATTATATGTAATGCTAAAATAAAATTTTTAAATACATAAATAAAAAATAATTGTTCAAAATATGCCAAGTCCTCTTAATAAGAAAGACAATAATCTTGTTCAGTACAACTTTCATTTTTCTTTACGTATTTTGAATACATTTTTTTTAATGGCACTCTTATTATATTTCTAGTATAACATTTGTATTAGGAATGCACGTCATTTATAAAATAGCCTTATTAGGACCTTTTTTCATACTTTGCCTAGATAGCATTTGGCATTCTATACAATGCCTAGGCAAAGTATGTAATAATTCTCCTATTTCATACTTTGTCTAAAAACGTCAGGCATTCTATAGAATGCCGGTATTTCATACTTTGCCGGTAACATATACACGATAATTCTGGTGATTGAAAGATTCTTCAACGTCAAAAATTTTCTGTTTGGCTAACACTGGTGTAGCTAGTTCTCATTGGGCCCTGTATCAAAATTCCTTTGGTTCTTTTTTTAGAAAATAAATAAAAATGATCGCTTCAATAAAATTTACTTCAAAGTGTGTCAAAATATTTCGCATGTTGGGGCCTCTGTAGCTTGGAGGCCCCGTATCACTGATACAGCGTTAGCTACGCGCCTGTTGGTAAGTAGAATTCGTCTGAGGCTGTTATAAGCAAGCCACCGTAACAGTTATTTTGCTTTAGAGTACCTTGTGTGTGTGTGTGGCTCTTTAATTATTTTGTAAAGAAGCCAATGGTATTTTGTTAACCTCTTAGTTTAAGGTCGTTTACTATGTGACACATTGTTCTTTTAGGCATGTGTTTTAACAAGAAGAATCTTCTTTCGACGAATTCTGTCCATGATTTTTTTGACAAGAGCTGTTGTTCGCATTTAGCCCGGTCTGGAACGTTGTTGGTCTCAGAAAATCTGTTAATTATTCGATAAATGAATAACCTTTTGCGGCTAAATGTCAAAGAGCCTTAATAATTTCCGATGGGCTCTTCTTTTTTTGATGCAGAGAGATGTCAAATGCCCGCTTCTGTTTAAGAAGTTGAAACTCCCCACTGATTTAGAGCAACATATGTGAAAATCTACAATTTTGAAAAGTATTGCAGGCAGCCTCAAACTTTTGACTCAGAACTTAAGGCACAACTATGTACACGTTTTACATTAGTAAGTAAAGTAAAGAATTAATTGAACAAATAAACTAAGAGTGCATATCTAAATGAAACAAAAATTGAAGTACTTTCCACAGTCTTGGCCTCCTAACGAAACAACATATTTTGAATCACAAGTGAATGCTACAGCTTCTACTTTGACTCGATGAATGGAATGTGATCCATAAATCCTTTTTTCTTGAAAATTCCATATAATTACATCAGCCTATATTTCCACAGTACAATTATATAACACACAGATAACAAAGAAATTCTTAAAATAAAAATACAGTATTACATGCAACTAACGCCAAAGAATTTTTCTTTAAAAAAAAAGAAAAAGCTTAACACGATTTAAAAGTTCACAGTTTAATTTTGAATTCAGAATAATAAATCCATGATAATTAAGTAAAATGACTATAAATTTTTAAATATTTTATACTTCTTTTGATAATGTATCTCGAAGAAAAAAAAAAAGGAAATGTACATTTTGAATTTTTTAATTCCTACTACTTGGGTTGGTTTTTTTTTCACACTATTGTTTTGGGTAAAAACACGATAATTTAATTTTATGAATTATAATTAATTGACTGAAACTAATTATTTAAAGATTTACTGATACAGCCATGTTGGTTTCATTTTTAGCGACTTGGGTCAAAACTTTAAAAGATTTTTTTTCTCACGTTTTAAAGCATTCAGTTGAACTGAAATTTTATATACACGATTGTTTTGGATGACAATACGATACTTTAATGATAATTAATAAAAATTAATTATCACTTCATGTTGTGATTCTGTCATATGTATATACATATTTATATTAATTGTAACTATTTAATAAAAAGTAGCTAAAATAATATTTTTCTTTGATGATCTAAGTAGGAATTGACTTAAAAATGTTTTTTTATTAGTGTAAAAAATAGTTATACCTCTGGATAACAGTAATAATAGTGTAAAGAAGTATTCATTTTGTTAATTGAGATTTTGTATTAATAGCAAGACAAAAATCAAAGTAGTTATCAAATCATTTATTTCGGTAAGTTTTAACATCAGGAAAATTAAAATCATCCTCTCCACTTAAGTGTCAAACAATTGAGAGCCAGATGTATCTCTTTCTATTTTCAAAATAAGAGAACTCACAGAAAAATATAATAGGAATATTTAGCCATGAGTTTAAGTAAAGGGAAATATTAATTATTTTCACAAATTACATAAGTGTTTTAGAGAAAAGTTTCAATCGCTGGCACAAGTAAGATATTCTTGTTTAGGAATCATGAATATATCAATCAAAATGTAGGTTTTAATGCATTAATGCGAATTGAAATGAGACTTGTGTTTTGAAACAGGGTATTCCAAACATGATTTAAATAAAAATATATAAGAGTAGGATTTTAAGTAAATATTAAGTTGTTATTATATATATATATAAATACATACATACATACAGTGAAATATGTTTAACGTGAAAAAGCTTAAGACGAAATACCGGTTAACACGAAATAATACATCTACTATGTCTTTTCATGCATTTTTTTCCTCTTCTCATGAAACAAAAAAATCACTTAACACAAAAAGATTTCCTTTCTGGGAATGAACAAAATATGGAAAACACCAGCCGCACAGGCCAGATTTAAGAGGGGTGTGAAATAAAAGAGAAGTCGTTTCACATATTTCGTAGAAAGGAGGTTAACTTAGATTTGAAATACCCTTAAAATAGCTTGCAAAGCGAGCCAATTTTGTTTATCTTAGCTACTTTTACCCTCCATCCCTACAAATGACACACAAAAACATCTCATCCCTCAACAGTTGGCTTTGTGATTCGGTGACAAGTACATCGCAGTATGAAAACTAGTGGGTTTGGTTCGCATTATTTTTTTTCTATTTTAGAAGAATTTTTTTGAAAACACAATAGCAAAAAACTCAGGGGGGAAGCATACTTTTATTTCACTTAAAATGAAGATGGGGCCTCTTAAGGTTGTTGATCAAAAACAGAAGACGAAAACGGGAATCTGTAAACATTTTTGTATTGCTTACTCCGCTTTATCAACAATCATTAACAAAAGAGAGCAAATTACGAAATATGTTTGAACGATTTTTATTTATTTTATTAATACGTATAACTATGTAAATAAAATGTACTCTAATAAACTTAATTTTGTAGAATAAGTTTTTTTTTTGCAATATCCTTTAACACAACATTTTTTTTAACACGAAAAAATATTTCAGTCCCCTCAATTTTGAGTTAAACGATTTTCACTGTATCTGTATACATATATTTATATATCTTAAAGCACAAATAATAAATTTATTTTTAATGTAATATTTTGGATTTCTATATGAGTCATTATTTACACTAGAAGATGGTTTTATTTTTTTAAAAAAGATACAAGAAAATAAGACACAAACTTACAAAACTATTCTAAAAATTTTAATAAGCAGAAAATTCTTTAAAAATTTTTAGAAGCTCAGAAATGTTTTAGGTTTTTGACATTATTCATTCAAAATTATTTTTGAATTAAATTATATATCTTTGAAATGTATCTATATATTAACTAAAAGCCAAAATTCATTTTTAAGGTGAAATTTTTTTTATGATGTTGCTTAAATAATCTAAGTTGTTATAAAATTTTTAAAAAGACCTACAAACAATAAAAAGGATAAAATGAATAAGAATTTTCAGTTATGTTTAAAAGTAGATATTTTACAGATAAAAGTAAAAAATTATGTATATGTAATGTTATATATATATATATATATATATATAAGAATCCTATAAATTTTACACAATTATATTTCAAATTACAATAAATATTTAAATTTAAAGACTTTTTAAATACTATAAATAAGTTTAGTTCATATTTCAGGTTACTATAGAAATGTCATACAAACTGAACTTGCTTTAAGGAATGTTTAGTTTTTGATAAAAAAAACATTATTTCTTATAAGCGTTAATTTTTTTATGCTTGACGACGTCATGAGTTGCTTACACAAAGGAGCAATGCACAATGAGAATTTATTTTATTTATACATCACTGTACTTCTTTTTTTCTTGCATTTTGACAATAACTTTAACTTAGTATTGAAATAAAAACATGATGCCCAAATGATAGGTCACAACTACCTGATAAAATATAATCACTATTGACACATCATTAATTATGTAGATTATTAAAAGAGTAACCACAAATTTTGTCAAGACTCAAGAATTGAATCATGTAAAAATAACATAAGTTAAGTGAATCAGCTTCAAAGTGAGTCAGTAATAAGTAAAAAATATTGGTAAATAATCATTAAATATCATCATAATATTTTGTTATTAATTTCTAATTATACATGTCAATGTATTTATATATTTTTGTTTTATTTGAAATCAATTCAGCTCCTTTTGGATAAGTAACCTTCAAATATACTTCTGTGTTACACCTTAGTTGATTTTACCAATATTTATTAGTATGTTTCTAATTGACAGAACAACATATACACAATTAAGGCAGTTTGAATAAAAAGAAAAAAATAATATTTTTCGAATTTCATGCCAAGTAAAATTATTTCTTTTGATTATACTAATATTTTTAGTAATATTTATTTTTAGTACACATATTTTTTTAAAATTTAGTTTAGAATGGTTAGCAAGTTAAAACATGCATAAAACATTTTCCAAATATAATTTTATAAGCTTCATTTATTCATATTTTCGAACACAATTTATTCCATAATGTTTTACATCATTGTCAGGAAAAGATGATAATATTTATTATTGTAAGCATTTCTTAATACAGTATATAAGAAAAGAATATTGCTAAGTTACTTAACAGATTTCCACAGGATAGTCTTTAATTTACAAAAATAAATATGTCAAATATAAATAAATCAAACCACATTTAAATTACCTTATATCCCATAAAATTTTCCTGACCAGATGCTAGTAATGTACCATCTTTAGATGCTGCAACACAAGATACTGTATTTGAATGGCCACAATATCTGTATTCTTTCCCAGTTGCAATATCTTTTACAATTACTGTCTGTCCAATGCTGTAAATGATGTGTTTTTTATCACAGTGAAATACAAGACCATTTCTGATTTTACCTAAAAGGAATTAAAATTATAGATTATTATAGAAATAGATTATTAAAATTATAGAAACAATTGTACTTATCAGTAACAAAAGTCATGGGTTGGTTATTGCTTTTCTGAGTTGTCACCAACATCAGCATTGGCGATATTATCCAATACAATAACTTCAATACAAAAATGATACAAATTTAAATTATAAAATGAGATTTTACCCACTATATCAACTCATAATATCAGCAATTTCTATAAATCAGAATTTGACTAGTTTTCTACATCTTGTCATGTTTGACTTTGCAGTCAATGTAACTGATCAGTACCAAAATACTATTAATTACATAAAAACTGATACGTGAATTTGGTACTTAATTAAAAATAGAAATAATTCATAATAAATAGGGGAGTAACTTTAACTAAATTATAATATTTAACAATATATTACAAAACAGAGAAGAAATCTTTGTTTTTATCAAGTAAAAATTTTATCATTTAAAATTTCTCGAGTACAAAAATATATTATAAATAATTTGAGAAACAATCAAATTTTTTTTCTTTAATTATTAAATTAAAAAACACTGTTATAGTCAAATACTGTGAAAATAATTACTTAATTTGATATATGTTTATTAGCATATCAAGGCCATGTAATTTTCCATAAAAATAATGGCTTCAGTACATAAATAAATTTAGTAACATTATATATTCATGAAAAAAAACAACCCAATAATAATCAGCAATTTACAAAAGAATATTTTATTTTTTAAATAACCTTTAAATTATTAAATGGAAAAAAAAAAAAAACTTCAGTAACCATGTATTTTATTTTATAAATCGAATGATATATAAACAACTAAAAGAATGATACATTTAGTTGATTTGTTTCATATAAAACTTCAAGGTAAACCATGCTCTATCTCTTGCACAAGTACATGAGACTTAACAATAACTTTATTTTGCAATCTAAAGCTGCATAAAATCATATGAAAGACTTTAATGCTAACATTAATAAACAAATAAACATGGTCATACTATTATGCATGTATATTGAAAAATATAAAGACGAAATTTTAAATTACTTTCAAAGAAAACATTTTATTTAAAAATATACTCATTTTAAACATTCTATTAATTTTTAAAAAACAATAAAACGAAAAATTTTTGAAATCAATAAATGAAATTAAACAATTATTTATTTTTAACCTGCAAAAGAGGACTAAAATAATAATTAATCAGAAAAGAATACATTAAGAAAAATAATATTAATATGAAAATTTAGTAAAATATTTTTCAGAAAACTATTTAATTTGTTATACCTTATACACTGGAATGAATAATACTTTTAAATAAATCAAGTCTTATGTCTGTTCTTGATTGTTATGTTTACAAGAATGACATGTTTGGTTTGTCAAGTGATGACCTTATTTTGATAATGCCACAAGAGTAGATAGAATGAGCATTATATTAAAAGGTCTGTGACAAAAAACAATTGGTTTGAGTAAAGCAAGTTATATGATACAAATTGTAATGATAATGAATACATGGGCATGTAAGTTTACTTATGATTTCATTTCTTTTGTGTGTTTGTGAAAATGATGTCTCAAATAAAAATGCCATAGAGAATTTTTTTTTTAACTTATTAATGAAAATATATCATTGCACAGAGCATGTAGGTGTTCTACTTGCAATATGAACATCTAATCTTCTGGAGTTTATTTGGTACAAAATGCATAAACCCAGCAATTTAAATGTGCTGTTTTGAATTTATCTTGATACTCTTAAAAAGGTTTATCTCCTTTCAAGGATTGGTATTTTATAAACAGTTAGTTTTTAATCTTTACGTGTAACATAATTCTCATTTCATTATGTTGAAATTTCTATTATTCACTTATGTTTAATAATTCTCATTTAAAATTTATATCCTTCATTTCTTGAATATGTTTGGTTTGAAATAATGCTAATTTAAGAAAATTATCAATGCATATCAACATTTTGGCAATCTATTTAAAAAGTTGTAAAAAAAAAAAAATCACTGATTTTGCTTAAGAATACTTTCCTTTCACCAAATATTTAAGCAACATTTTATCAACTGAGAATGAAAAAATAAATAAATAAATAAAACTCTATGATTATATAATTATTATAGAATAACTTCTTATATATGCACCATTATCAATAATTGCCATTCAAAATTTCTTTCACGCATTAGAAACTATGCATATATATTACCAAACTAAGAGTGACAAATTCAGGAAACGAGTTGTAGCTTCCTTTCCTCCAAAAGTTCTGGACACATACTCTCTCTCTCTCTCTTATGAATATATATTATAATATAGACATAAACATTAGGTGTGTTCAATGAGTTAGGCTATAAAAGCCATCACACCAGAGATATAGTACTTTAGTATTAACGTCATCGCTGCCAAATTTGCATCATGCAAATAGTGTCATTTTGAATCAAAATCTGATTGTTTCTTTTTCAAATAAAACACATAAGAAACTTTTTGTTGTTTTGGTCTCATGGCGCAAATTTTGCTATGTGATACTAATATGCAAGTACCAGAGAAATTTATAATACATAATTCTATAAATTTATACTTTTTTCTAATTTGTTCAGTTTAATGTCAATAAATATTGTTACAGAATTTAATAATAAAGAAAATGTGATACTATTTTCTATATATATGTCATCATTATCAGGTCTTTAAGATATTGCTTAAGATTCTTTTCAGTTTGCTTAAGCACCTAATGTACGAGTTTATAATAGCAGATTAAGAAAACACCTTGGTACTTATGTATTATTGTAACCTATTGGCAACATTATATGAAGCAAAGCCCATGATTGCCAATTCAGCACTTACGACACATGTGAAATTGGGGTTGTTAACTTGGAAAGTTATCTTCAACGTTGGCCATTGTTGCGATAATACGTAAGTACCAACACCTTCATTCACTTCAGTAAAATTTGGAGATGTTTCAAGGATACATCAACTTTGTTACTGAAACTAAGCATCAGGGGCATAGCTACTGCCGTATCAATGAAACGGGGCCACAACATGTGTTACAGTACAACTAACAGGGTTCTAAAAAGGGCCCCTTGAGGAATTTTGATATAGGGCCCACTAAAAACTAGCTCCGCCAGTGCTAAGCATATATATATCAATAACTGCAATAACATTCATAGCCTTCAATGAATATTTTTAAAAAATGAAGGAAGCAAAAGGGAATTTTCAGACAAAAAAGATGTTTGTATGCATGCATATAATAAAAGAAGGATTTTAAAATATAATTTTCAAGAAAAAAAAATGGTACTTACGTATTATCGCAACCTATTGGTGACATTATATGAAACAAAGCACATGATTGCCAATTAAGCACATATGACACATGAGAATTGGAGCTTCCAACTTGGCGAGTTATCTTGAACTTTGGCGATTGTTGTGATAATACATAAGTACCGCAGCATTATACTTTTCCTTATTCTTACATAATAACAAAGAAAAATTCAACATAAAATAAATCATCTACATAATAACCCCATGACAGCAATTTATGGCCTAACATAATTGCATGTCACAGATTAATCATTAATTATTTTGGGAGTTATGGAAATAATTCATCAAAGGTCACTAATGGCATGGGGTTTTACTATGTAAATACACCAAAATAATTATAATGAAAAATATACAAACACAACTTCTCAGTAAAAAAGAAATAACTAATAAATATAAATCTTGAAAGTTTAAAAGCTCTTATATGCTTTTAGAATATTTGACAAGCATACAAATTTTAAATTCCCTTCATAGGTAAGATCCTATTTTAGTGTGTATCCATTTTGCATAAGTATTGATTTGATACCTGGACATTGCAGATTTTTCTACCAAATAGTTGTAAAACTTTGCAGAGGGGTGGAGGTAAGATTATGATACAATAACATTATACTGTCCAACAAAATTCTGTTTGGCATGATTTCAAAACCCTGCGAAAACAAGTTGCATACCAAAAAAAATTAGTTCCTGTTCTTATCATATTAAATAGATATTCAATATAGGAAATTGAGTTTCGGGGTCCAAAGTGGCATTATTTTTTCCTTTGCTGCCAAAGATATGAATTAAATTAGGATTTTATTTCTTTCGGCTCAAGTGTAGTATGGGGGAGGGGTTCACTTTGGATTTGAGGATTTTTCTTCAGATTTGGTGATTTTTATCTAAATGTCATGGTGAGATATCAAATTCATTCTGAAATAAATAATAAATAATTCCGAAAAAAGTACATTGGCGACTGGTTTTAGTCGCCAAAAAAAAGGACTGCGCCAAGTGGCCCCCCTATACTACACTTGAACCCTAAATGTCATGGTGAGATATCGAACTCATTCAAAAATAAATGATAAATATTTCCGAAAAAAGTACCTTGGCGTAGTACCTTCCTAAAAGTACTTTTAGTTGTCAAAAAAATGGATTGCGCCAAGTGGACCCCTATACTACACTTGAACTTAATGTAACATTTTTATTATTAAAAATCTCAATTGAGTTCGAAAAAGAAGAGTATATATTAATTACAAACAGTAAGTTTTACACCTACAATTATTTTAATATTTTAAAATATATTAATTACAAACAGTAAATTTTACACCTACAATTATTTTAATATTTTAAAATATATTAATTACAAACAGTAAGTTTTACACCTACAATTATTTTAATATTTTAAATTTTACGGAAATTTCTTTTTTGAAACTAACTCAAATAAAGACACCAGGTCCAAAATATTCAACAACACAATAATTATTATTTACATTTCATTACCCTGAAAAGCCAATGTTGACAGAAGTTCAAGACGAGGTAATTTATCATTTTCACTCATCGTAGAAAATTAAAATAATAATTCGTCAAAAAATTAAAAATATGAAAAGAAACCGCTTTTGATTATACACAAATATAATTCAAGTAAAATGTGGTTGCTATAACAACGTCAACCGAGTTTATCTTCTTCTCTGATTAATTTTAAGCAATTTTTTTCACACTTAAAATTATCTATGAAATTTTAAAATCGCATTTTATCCTATTTTTATTTTCATGTCTTTTCCTTTCCGGTTTGTTTTTATTTCCTTAAAACTCTTTATTTCATTTTTGGTTTGTCAAAAGCAATCCAGAGAAAAAATCCTGATTCATGCAAAATTTTGATTATTAATAAAATTGGTTCTTGCTTTAAACTCAGCTGACATATGCATATATTGCGGAATAATAAAATTCTTTGAATTTATAAAAGCTTTAGACGTAACAAAACTTATTTTTAAGGGAGAAAATTGTAAAATAAGTTTGTGGTAAAGTGTCAAATCTCTCCCGCCAAGATTAGACTAGCGGGAAAAGATTCAACTAAGTAATCGAACAGTTCTGGTGGCATAATAATAGATCTACTTTTACATGATTAATATCTTTGCTTCTAGGGTTTTCGTAACGATTTCTTTGCAATTTAAAAATGATACTGAAGAGTAATATATTTGAGTATTGTTTTGGATGAGACTATAACGGTTATTTTCGTATTAAGTGCATGAAAAACTGCTATTAATTACAAGATCAAGGTACATGTGTTGTGAAAAGGTTCCTTTTATGTAAAAAGATGATTTCATCAGGATTTCGTACTAAAAAAGATGTTGAGCGGCATGTGGCTGATGCATTAAGCAGACTTAACAGTGAAAATGAAGTAATAATTGTATTTATTTGAACATTATATGTTACGATACATTAATTATGAATAGTTTTTAAATATACTTGTTGTTTAAATTTCTTTGTTTGTGCAATGTTATTGTTTAATTTAACATTTTTATCATACAACATAATTTCTTGTCAAACATCCAAAGTGAATTTTACTGTCAAAAAGTAATTTTATTAATAAAGGATGGAAATTTGTGCTTTTAAAAGTATTTTTTATTTCTAAAATGTTAGGGCACAATTTTCTATTTATAAATGATATACATATCACATATATTCTCCACTTGATGCGACACATGAATATATTTTGAGTTTGTAAATAAAATATCTAGTGGTTTTGTTTTTAAATATCCAGCGTCGACTATTTCTTTAAGTTCATCTGTTTGTCGTATTTCTCTCGTATGTTATTTTATTTAGTTAAAAATAAGTTCTTGGTGTTATATGCTTTTGTTAATTAGGTTGTATATTTGTTTACTCTTGAACAGTGACAAACAGTATTTTTATTTACTTTCATAAATTACTCAATAAATTTTGTTTGGCACTGAGGTGTAAAAAGGATAAATTTTGCCACTTTTATTTTCTTTATGTTGCTTGTTCCAAGTCCCAATGCAAATCCTGTTGTGCATCTTTATAATGAATTAGAAAACAGGTTGTAGTTAAGGCCCACTGGTCCCTAAGACAAGCAGGAGCTATATGTTACCATAGAAGAAGAGTGGAAAAGAAAATTGGGTTGAGTCTTATGTTAATGTATATCATCATTGCCAACCTTATGAATTATTGCTGTTGGATATAATATATCAAAAAATTAGCCTTTGGTGCATTTCATCTCCCTCTGCGAAGGTGTGAACTAACTAGGATTGAACTGGCAATTTTGAAAATTGTGTCAAGAGTGTACCTTTATGTATCATTTGCTGTCATAACAGCAGAGAGAAGTCATATCCCATATTAGTAAAGCCAACAGCTATCTATCTTTTTATTTGGTTACATATGTGATTAATGTAATAAACTACACAGGCTTTCAAAACTAAAAAAAGGTTACTTGTGTATTGTATCAATGCCAACATTCAAGATAACTCACCAAGTTGGCAAACCCAA
The DNA here is from genome assembly GCA_019973955.1 of Trichonephila inaurata madagascariensis. Lineage (NCBI taxonomy): Eukaryota > Metazoa > Arthropoda > Arachnida > Araneae > Nephilidae > Trichonephila > Trichonephila inaurata. The sequence continues at coordinate 496,082 of BMAV01008440.1, read as the reverse complement.
TTTTGCATGTGTATTATGTGTTGAATTAGCGACCATGAGCTTTGTTTCATATAATGCCACCAATGTGGTTGCAATAATATGTAAGTACCCTAAAAAGTTTGCGTCAGACTGACCACCTAATCGGAACATCTGCTCATGCACCTCAGTACCCTAGGTCATGAAAACTGGATGGACACAGTAGGCCTTGGCCCTCTATGGGCTGTTGTACCTCTGAGTTTAGTTTGTATAAATGTTGTAAATTTTTATACCAACTAAAAAAAATGAAAAGTCATTCCAGCTTTTTGTACAGGATATTAGAGATGACTTTTGAAGGGTAAATTATCCATAGTTAGCATCACAAATAATGATGGCTTGCATTATACATTATTAAATAGTTAAAATTTAATACATAAAAAAAAAGTTTAACAGCAGTTAATGAAATAGAACCCATCTGTCTTGACTTTCCCATAATCCTTTCCTGATCATAGTGTTTAGCTTATCTTGTTTATTTTTGTATTAACCATTAACTACAGAATAATTTATGTGCTCTTAATTTACAAACTAAAATTATTTTTTTTTAAGTGAAAAAATTACTATTATGTAAATGAAACCATTTTTTTTTTTTGGTTTTTATTTAATGTTTAAAATTAATTTGTGTCCTTTTGAAAAATAAAATAATTTTATTTTCATTTATTTTTTTTTTTTTTTTTTTTTTTGTCTTATTCCATTCCAGATCTAAAAAAACCCTATTCATAAAAAAAATAAATTAGGTTAAAGTGAAGTGTAAGGTTTTCCTTGGTAAAATTGGCTGTTTTTTTCTCTCGTCAAATTGTTGATGTGTATTGATAGTGGTCCAAAATTAGCAAAATATCAAAATCAAATATTCTAAGTATGAAAAATTTCTAAAAACAGATACTTTTTATTAAAATCATAGTTCTTCTGAAAGGAGATAAATTCAAGTTTAAGAGTACAAGAAAGATACTGGGTGGCGTAGTTGGTTTGTCATTGGCCTTCTGCACCACAAAGGTTGCGGGTTCGGCACCAGCCCAAGTTGGTGGATTTTCGTGATGCAGAAAATCAACAGTGGCCGTGTCGCATGATTATGCGGCATGTAAAAAATCCCTTGGAGTGCCCATTTGGCTTGGGTGCCCTCTGCAAAATTAAATTCCTAAGTTCAATTTTGCATCATCAGAGCTCAGGTGCCCCCCTCTGGGGAGAAAACTGGGCATCAAAATTACTTGCGGCAATTGCTATCGCCTATATGGTGCCGAAATAAAAAGTGATACCAGCTCCTGGGAAATGAACTAGATCTGCAAAGGTAAAAATACCAATATGCCCCATTAGAGAGAGAGAAAAAGAAAAAAAAAAAAAATCTCTCAAGCACAAAAGCTAGTTTTTTGCATCCTTTGCCACATGAATTCTGAAAGGTTAAATGGAATTGATTCTCAACATGAAATTATTCAGTTTTATTGTTGTTCGCAAGGAAAATGTTTCTTGTATAATTTCTCCCCAACAAACGAATCCCATTCAATTGATGATTTGAATCCACATAATCATTAATAAAATGTGGCTTACTTAATTTGCTTTTTCTAATCCACTATTCCTTCTCATGTTTCTTTAAAAAAATCTGCCAATTTAAAATTATTTGTAGAAATAAAGAACACAATACCTGACTTTTCAGAATAATATAACTTAATGATATGAAGGTTACAAAATGAGCAATTTGCCAGAATGAAATCATTATTGCATCATGAAATCTGAAATACACTGGCAAATATCTGAGGGGCATCCTAATTTTCACTCTAGCCAAAAATTTAATGTATCCATTAATTTTTTTCAGCAATATAGGCTTGAGCTTTCTTTACCACCTAAAAATTATTACAGACATGCTACATCTATTATTTCTATGAAGTGTCCTTAGATATTTTATGTGTAATTTGAATATTTTTTTTATAGAAAAATCTTCGTGGATACACATTTGCAAGATTGTTCTTCCAAGTAAAAGATTATGAAGCTGCAAAAAAGTGAGCCTTATTTTTCTTTTAAGGATATTTCTATATTTGGTGCTGCAATAGCAACGATACTTGTTCATGAACTCATGGCTGGTGTTGTGTTGTGTCCTGTTATGCCTTCAATATAGCGGGACTGATGCATGTTAAATCTGTTGAAGCTCCTCAAAATGGTGTGATGTGGAAGTTTGGAGAGTGTGATGCCAGCTTAGGTATTGTCTTTGTCACTTGAGCCAAGTTAGTTACAAGGTCTGTCCTCAATACCCCTCATGTCCCTTTAAAGTATATTAGTTTAAAAAAATAAAATATTTCTGAAATCAGAATTTTTTTCTCAAGAAAATATTTGGAGTTGCTTTTCATGGTGCTAATTTGATATCGGGGGTAGTAGCGCCAAGCTGTTGTTTATGTTCGCCAAGATGGGCGATAATATTACAATATGGTTACCTTAATATTTTTATCGTCTGTTGATGTGGTTGCCATGGGGATAACCTATATTAGAAATAACTTTTATTCGTTTTTTCCCGCTGTAACCCTTTAATTTCAGACGATATCTTTAAAAATTCAACCATTTTCAGTTTAATTTTTCTATTCTTTGCGTCTTCTGTTTAATTCTGGGCTATTTTCGAATATGGATATTTCTAAAATGAGTGAGTACTAGAATATTTTTTTCTTAAAAGAATAAGTGTTGTGCTTTTAATTATTGCTATAAATTGTTTATTTTCCTTTTAAAATGTTTTTTTTTACGTTCTTTGTTCGATGATACTCGTTGAAGGAACTTGCAGTGCAAGTTTCATATTGCAAGCTTTCACTACTTTGTAATTGATATTCTAAATTAATTTTAACGTACATTATGTAATTATTTTATTCATAATGAAAAAAAAATGCAATTATTACTATGTGTAATCATCATATAATATTCGTTATTTATAATTGTTTCTTTTAGCATTTATAAATATTACATATTTTGTTATTTATTTTTAATTAATATTATTTATTTATAATTATTATCTTATTTATTTATAACTATTTCTGTTGTTTATTTATAGCTATTCTTATGTTTATTTATAGTTATGTATTACAAGTTCTCTTATGCATTATTTTTATTTTTTTACAATTCGACAATTATTCTTTTTAATAATTACCATTTAATTATACTATATGATTATTATTTCTAATAACCGTTATAAAATCGTGCTATATGAATATTATATATAATTACGATAAAATAATATTATTATAATAGATTATTATATGCTGCTTATAATACTATTATTAGTTCATGTTACTTTTTATTACATAATATTATTATTCATTATTTATTGATTGATCTAGGTTATTCTCAATCTCTTCCTATATCCTTTATTTGAAATACATTTCAATGTATTTCAAAACAATTCTTAAATTATTGTGTATCATTAAATTACCGCTAGGCCGCCATATTGGATTTCATTCCAGCAACAAGAAGTGCTGCTTGGTGCTATTACCCCTGTTATCAAATTAGTTCCCTTTTTATTTTTATCACTAAAGAAAAGAATCCAATTTTGTATTGAATACATACTTAACATATTTAAAACATGAAATTGTACCTACCTAAAATATTTGATATCTTGCTCAGGTTGATAAGTAATTGATAGGTAAATCTTCCCTGTGATGTTGGAAACACTTTTTTTCTAAAAATTTATTTTACTTTGTATTTAAAATAATTCCAAAATGTGTCTGCATTCAAATACAAAATGCAATGCTGGTCATTTAAAAAAAAATTAAATCTTTCAAATGGAAAATATTTTCAAAGAAGCTATTTTGTGTGTAAATATCTACAAATTTTCTTTAAAATGTTTTTTTTTTTTCCATTTTAGAAAACTGGGTATTTTTAAATTAAATTTAAAAAAAAGTTTTAAAAAAATGCTTAATGAATTTGACTAAAATTATTTGCATTTATTTTTAATTATTTTTATGATATAAGAATAGTTATATAGTTAAAAAAGTCTGTAAAACAAGAAATATCATTATAAACCAAAATCATTTTTTGTTATTTATTCTTTTTTGTTTGTCAATGTAGAACGTATATTTAACTGCACATTTTTTTTTTAAAAAAAATTAACTAACTTTAAAATTATGTGAATGTTAGGAATTATAAAATCTTTTGTTATATCATCAGCCAATTTCGTCAAATTGAAAAACATTTCCAAGTAGTACAGTACGCCTATTATCACAAGTTAAAAAACCAATAACTTTTTTTATGGATTTTACCATTTTCATGCATGTTCAAACACAATTTTGATCATGCGTGTTAAAAAATAACATTGTTTACAATTTATAATATTATTCTTGTACTTTGTTGCAAAAGGTAATTAAAGGTTGAGATCTGTGTTTGCTTCTGTATAGGAAAAAGAGTATTTTCAAAAATTGTGGGGCCTGATACAATAGTACCTGAAAGTGGATGGTTTGTAGCAAAATGGCAAAGCAACAAACGTTTGAAACTGTGAGACTGCATTCAAACTCGTATTTTATGCCAATTTATATGGCGTCTACATTAAGAATTACTTATGATTTTGAATGCAGTTATGGTGTTTTGTCTGTCTGAATGATGTAGTGATTAGATCTTTGGTTTATTTTGTTCATACTCGGCGGTAATAATAATGTCAAAATTTAAGAACATCTTTTGAATTGGCAAAATTGGTCGATGGTATAAGTACCTTAGTAATTAGTGGTAAAATGCTTTTTTAAAGGAGAGTACATATTTTTGTGCATCTAAATTATTATAATTCATTTTACTGATCTAGATTTTCTTTCAGGCATTTGTCCAGTTTTTTGAGTGTACGAGATAATCATGCTTCAGCTCACAGATTAATGGCACAAATTTGTGAAGCAACAAATAATCCTGAGAGTGCTTTACAGTCATATAAGCGGTATAATGCTTTTATAATTATTTTATTGAAAATTGTTATAACTAACATTCTTTTTTTTAAAAAAAAACCAAGAAGTGGTTTTTGTGTATTATCATGAATTCACTTTTGATTGAAACAGCTTTTTAGCTTAGTCTTTTTTTGTTACAAAAAACTGTTTTAGTCTGAAGTGGATACATGAGAGTCATGTTAGATATGAAAATTCATGTTCATAGTTGATGTAGAAAAATAGAAGGCTTTTATTCTCTTTTGGGGATAAATTTATAAGGAACAAGAGTTACTAAGGGCTATTTTCCTTTATCTTTATTAATAGTAAAATATTTTGTACATTAAATTGCATTAATTATATTGTGCAGTTAGATTTAGTAGATTGCAAGATATGTTATACATAATAGGTCTACTATAAAGTTCTGTCTGTTTTTAAAATGAAATAATGCATTTTCATACTTTGAATGAATTTTATTAATTGCTGACATTATTTACCATTTCTTGCCAGTGGGAGGGCAATTTGTATTATTTTTAAAAAATGCCTTAGCCCTAGCAGTGAAAAATTGAACCAGTGCTTGCTGATACCTTCATTTTTGAATTTTTTTGTCCTGCAAAAAAATTTCTAAATGCAGAAACAAATGATAATTGGATGTTACAAGGTCTGATGAGTATGGTGGACGGGACAGAATTCTCAACCAAGAGATGTGAGTTTCTGGTGAATCCTCAAAACAGCCATATGTTTTAGCACTTGAAGGAGTATCATGTCCTTCCCTATTGAACATCACTGACCTCTTCTCTTGGAGTGCTGTTTTTAAATTATCTAAATGCTGGCAATACCTCTCTGAATTCAGCCTTTTGTTGGTATATACAGTGCAAAATATATTGTTTCTCAAATGTCTCACCATGTACACAACATTCTTACTTGGGCTCCACTTCAGTTTAGAAATGGAGGAGGCAAGTATTTTGGGTTCATAAGATAATAGATAATCCACTTTTCATCCCGTTATCATCTGGTCTGAGAAGGGTTTGATTTTGTTCTGTTAAAGCAGAGATGTGTGCATATGATGACATGATCACTCATATTCTTCTTACTTAATTTATATGGTACCTGTTTCAAAAATTTTCACACCAATCCTAATTTGTGAAAATGGTTTGAACTGTTTTGTTTTAGTTGAACCAAGCCTTTCTGCAATCTCTGATGTTGAAAAAAGATTTTGCTCTGTGATAAAACAGCTTATCAGAAAGGTCGAAATCACCTATTTTAAATTTTTCAAACCATCTTCTGAATGTTCTGTCATGAACTGTACCTTCACCAAATACTTTCAATACATTTCTACAAGCTTCTGTAGCCTTTTTTCCCAAGTTGAAATTTATACAGAATACAGTGACATAAATGAACTTTATCAGTAACCATGGTTACATGATCATGTCTCACTTAACACTAACAGGAATTATCTTAGTTTTAGTTTATTTGCTTGGCTCATATGTATATATTTAGTGATAAAAGAAAGAGCTGAACATGCATCAAATGAGTTTGTCATACTTGAAACTTATAACTTAAATGGACAGAACTTTCCAGTACACCTAATATTTATATTGCAGATAAATGTTTATTAGCAGCATATGATATCTGTAAAATATTTAAGAGTTCATTATTAAGAGACTTAATTTATTAAATTTCTGCTCTTAAGAATTTTTTTTATCCAAAACCAGTTAAAAAAAATGTTTATATAAACATACTTAATTATCTTGCCTAATAAGGAACATTTATATTGTTCCCATTTTTTTTTTAAAGTATTGAATACTTATGTTTGATGTATGGGATTTCAAACACAGATTATATTCTGTTATCTCTGAATATTTTGCATGGTTGTAAAATACAACTTTTAGTTATTCAAATGTATAACTTGGAAATTTTGCTTGGTGAAAAAAAAAAAAAGAAATAAACATAATTTAAAATAAGGAACTTTATTTTTAATTTTTATATACAATTGTATTAGAAAATAATTAATACATTGCATTTACAAATTAATATATATACTAATGCTCAATCTTTTTCCAGTGCTCTGGAAATTGACCCTCATCAAATTGATATAGTCCTTAAAAGTAAGTGTTCTTGAATATATCTATTTAATTGTTTTAACATTATGAAATACAATTTAATGCTCATCTGTACTTTTTATAATTTTAGTATGTGAATTATATTGTCAGCTTTCAGTGGATCATGAAACAGCAAGGGTAAGATTATTCTTTTGAAGTAATATTTAGAGCATTATAACATGCAAAGTTTTATTATTTAAACCTTTTGCTTTTCCTTTTTAGTATTGGGCTGATAGAGCAGATCAACTATATCCTCATAATGAAATTGTTTTTAAATTACGAGTATGTATACTTTGTGCAATATAAAATTACAATTTAATAATTAAAATGCATTATATTTGATATTTTGTACTGAGAAGTAATGAATATGTATTATATCACAAGTTTGAGTATAATGAAGCAATTTTTTTTTTTAAATAAACTTTTCAGATGTAAAGATTTTTCTCCTTTATCCTTCTTTTATTTATGCTTTTCGTTTTACTAAAGGATTTTAACTTTTCTTGCATTAACAAAGTTTATAAGACTGGAAAGATTAAATATGCATTATATGCTATTATTTCTGCCAGTTATTTTAACAATATTTTTCTTTTTAAAAAAGTTTTTTTTTTTTTATTTGTTGATATATTTTTAGGAGTGTATGGTATCTGCTGAAGGAGAACCTGATCACAAAGAGCTTGAAAATCTAATTGCAGCTGAGCTTGTGAGTATATATTTATATGTAGTAGCTTATAATAAGTTAGATATTTATAATATACTCCTTAAAAACTGTTTAATTAGAAGCTGAAATAAAACTATATGTAGTTTGCAAAGAATACTTTCTAAAATGATTTGTTAAAATTCTATGTAATTGAATTCTAATAATTATTTTTTTCCAACCTTAGAAGGGGTCATTTTCTTTTTCTGATGGGAACATAATTATAAAAGCATAACATTTTAGTAATTCTCTAAAATTAAACTTGGCAATGATTTTAGATTGTATTTTCATTTCAACTTAAAGCATGGATGGAAAAGAAATATGTGCTAAAAAATGTAACCTTAAAAAGAGCAACATAATAAAAATTATCTATCTATTTTTATCCATATCTTAATTCTTATGTTTATATACAAGAATGGAAAGAAAGAAAACTGTCATTAAAATAGTTTTAAGAAAAGAGTTAAATTGCACATAATTTTTTATGGATGTATGTACACACTCAAGATGGTCATGAAAGATGTCACTGATAGATGAATCTTAGTAGCCTATTTGCTCAACCAATTGAAAGGAAATTTCAGATATTGTTATTTGAAAGTTTGTGCTTAAAATAGTTGATTTAAAACAATTTTAACTTTCACACTTATAGTTGTAGTTCAGAAATTTTGAAATTGTTGAATGACAACACTCACTTTTTTTCCTTGCACAAATTGATCGGTCTATAGAAAAACTGTAAACAGTGTTGCTAAGATGACATGTAACAAAAATTGATGGTGTAAAATATTTGCAAAGATCATTGTAATGCATCATTACTAACACAGAAAGAGAATCATTGATGTGCTTTGCATAATTCACAGTACACAGTAGAAGTACCAATCATGAAACACTATGTGTGTAAAGCAATTGCTTATGTAAAACCTTTAATAGGCAATGTGGGAAAATGGTTTAATCTATTAGGTGTTGGAACATGCCAACAAAATGACTGTTTCAGGAAAATGAGGTGAATTGATAAAGCTGTGTACTGGTCAGGAAAATTGAATCCAAAAAAATGTGGGTTTATCAGCTAAGGAGAGACCCACATTCCATAAAAACTGTACAAGATTTGGTTAAAAAAATTCATAGAAAATAAATACATATGATAAATTGTGATCCAGACGACCATCTGTTTCTTTTGAAGTTGTTGTGAAGTGCATAATATGATCACTGCAGGTCCATTGTATACTGCAATAAGTGTTCTTGCAATTTGGAGGTACCTAAAACCCTGCTCCTCCAGCTTTTGCACTTTGTTCTGTGAATGTTTCTGTTAATTTTTATAATGACAATCTAAATGCAAATTATATTTCATTATGCATGTGTGTAATCTCAAAAATGTATAAAATTTTACTTTTTCTGATTTTTTATTATAAATTTTCAAAGTAACATGAAGATCTAAAGTAAAAAAATGTTAAAATATAAGATCAGACAAAAAAAATCTAATTGCAATTTTAAGTAAAATAGGAGGCTTTGCTGGTTTAGCAACAATTAATCTTTTTTTTAATATATTTATCATTAAAATACTAGGATCTATATATGTCAGTTGTGAAGTGAATTAGCTGTTGTTTAGTATTGGAATAAATAGAATTTGTGAAATGCTTATTTCAATTTTTTTCAACATTTGACCCACATCTCTCAAATAAAAGTATTTCGTATACAGAGAAATGCATAAATAATAATATACAAAAGATAATGTACTAAATTTTTGCAATTGTTAAATGATAATGGACAATTAATAGATTCTCCTTATAAAACTATGTTTAGCTTGACATAGAAAAAGAAAGGAATATTTTGTATCGAACATACCAGCTGTTAAGACCAATTCAAAGCGAATTGATAGTAGAAACTACAAAATATAAGGCTACATGCATTAAAAAAATTTTATCTGACAAATTATTAAGTAATTTTTGGTAAGGGGTTGGTAAACACACACACAAATCTGAAAAATTTAATTTTGCATAAATTAATACATTTTTATATTTATAAAAATACAAGAATCTGTTTCATGATGCTTTTGAAGTAAATTCATTAACTGTTGCAGTTGGTTTACATTGTAATGCATGGGATGAATAGATATTGTGAGGTAATGGATATTGCAGTTTTACCCCAATGGTTTCCTTATTGCATTCAGATGATCAACAGTTTGTCAACTTCACAAATATTTCCTTGTCAGATATGAAGATAGCAGGTGTTTCTTGTGATATTTTTTGGTAAAGGAGGCACTTTTCTGCTTAACACTAAGAATGAAAACTCCAATAATTACATTCACTAGGCTTACCCAAGTTCTCACTATGTGACTCCAGTATTTTACATGAAACTAAAGTGATTTAAGTGGTGCAGCCTGTGGCCAGCACATTTGTTCTTGGTTTGTACTTCTACAAAAAGGTCATTTCTACAAGTATGAAAGTGTGTTCCTTGCGGAATTCTCATATAAAAATTTTTTTAAAAATTGTGTTGTGGTATTACATAATTTCATAATTGAAGCCATGAAATGTTGTTATTCTATGGATGCAAGATGATGCTCCTCCATGTTTTGCAACATGTATTGACAAGTGCTGCAGTAGCATTTAGGTGATAGTTATCTCCTATAATTTTGAAGTTTCATTGCCAAGACAATCCATTAGCCTCTCTCCGATTGATTTCTGGTTCTCAGGTTTTCTGAAATTTAAGGTGTGCGTACACATCATATCCTTGACATTTTTTTTAGAGTTGAAAGATTCCATAAAATGTGAGGTGATGCAACTTCCTCAAATGTTACATTTATCACTGTTGTCAACAATCTTCCACATGCAATGGGTTATCCTCTGTGAAGGTGGAGATGTTAAAAATTTGTAATTTAAATAAGTAATTTAAAAAATCCTCCTTTCTCCTCTTTTGTTATTGATTGATTTCAATGTTCTTTGTAAAATGAATATTATGTATTTTTGCTATATGTAGTTCCAATCTTGAGAAGGCCAAGGGTCACCTGGGGTTGTTGTGGCTTTGAAGATGTTATTCTAATGCTATTTTATGGTTTTTCAATGTCCTGATTGATTTGCTCTAGAATAAAGGGGGTTGTTGAAAATTTTAAAATTTTCCCTTCTAAGCTTTACTAAATTTTTTTATTGTTTTAAATCATTTTAATCTCGAGTGTATACCTTCAAATAACTATTTGAAATTTTGCTTTTTCAATTAGTTGAAGGGATAGTTGCAAGGCTTTCATACATAGGAAAATTTTTATGATCACTCTCTGTATGTATTCATTATCATTCATCTCGGAAATTTAGTTATTTATGAATATAACTAAATTTAATGAATCGAATAGTCATGTAATAAATTGATTTTATGTTTTAAATTTGCTTTTTGATTAATTTTCTTCAAATTTATTATCAGGCTGCACAACCTAAAAATGTTGGACTTAGAATCAGACTTCTTAGATTATATCTTGATACAGAAAGATTGAAAGATGCATATGACCATGCTACTCTTATCGAAGGCAAACGATTGTTTCCTTATAGTGTTGAGTGGTATTACTTGCTTGGAGATATTTTTGAGGTGAGAGCATTTTGTAATTGTTTAAAAAATTGGAAGTATAATCAAATATTAAATATGTAAAAGTCTTGAAAAAGAACTAATATAATTTTATACTTGATTTTTGATTGCTTAAAAAAATTGTAAACTATATTTTTCAAAAAAATGATCTATTTTTAATACCTTATTTTAAAATATGTTCTGTACTAATTTAATTCAATTCAGGGTCATATTTTACCGATAGTAATAATATTTAAAAGACGTTTAAACATAGATCTTTGCTTACAAATATATTTGATGTTCTAATTTTAAATTCTTTTCCCATAGATTTCATATAAATTTAATTTCAATATCCTAAGTTATATTAAGGATTTTTAAATGTTATCAAATATTTTTGCCTAGGAATTTAATTTTAAAGTTCTTCATGAGCTTGAATATTTTACTTAATTGTTTTTCAGTTTCGTGCTTTATTTTTAAAAATAAAATATTGCTTATGCTAATGTATTTATATGCTATAGGCTTATCAAGAAGAAAATGGGCAAAATCTTGATTCTCAATTCTATATAAATTATTTAACGGCTTTGGATCGACTTATTCTATTAACATTGGCAGAACCACATTCATTTTCTTGTGAGAATGGAAAAAAGCAGTACAATGTGAATGATGCTGCAGCTGTTTTATTAACGTAAGCATGTTTTACAAAATTTAGAATTGTGTTGTGCTTGTGATAAATATTTTATTGAGTAGTAACTATATGGAATTGCTTTGATTATTTGAGTACGAATTTTTAATGATTATTTTTTTCCCTGTTTAAAATAGCAGCTGTTATTTTTTCCAAAGATCCAATCCTATGGAATTTTTTGAATGTTATTTTTATTTGTCATTAAATTTATGGAATACTTAATTAAATTTTGGCATTGTTTTTTAAAAAAAATTGAAGGAGTTATAAACATCTTGAAATATTAATTTCATTTATTGCATATTCTGTTACATTAATGTTAAAAAAAAATGTTCTTTTTTATTAGCATAAAATATTAAGTTTCTGTTGGCATGGTAGGGTAATTGTATTGATAAATTGTTTGTTCTGGGAAATGTACAAATAAAAATTCTGTTTATTATAATCTATAGATTTAGAATTTTTAGCAACTAAAGCAATTTTTATCAATCTGGGTTGTAAGTTTTTGTATTCACTGCTCCAATAGATAGAAAAGGCCTTATATGGGCTGAAATTAAAAATTTGCGTATAGAGAAATGTAAATAATTATTTTATTCTATTTTAAACTTAACACTACTGGCAATATTTAAAAAAATCTTAGTTTTTTTTATTTATTAATGTTTTAGATTTGATCAGCTTTTGAAGAAAGCATCAGAAAAAGATATAAAAGAAGGTTCTTGGCTCTATTTTATGCATTACATGAAAGGCCAATTATATTTCTACATGACTTCTCTATTGTTAAAGCGTGTCAAGATGGTAAGTGTAATTTACACCATTATTAAGATTTTTAAAATTTCATTTCTATTCATAACTGCTGTTTTCCTACTCTAAATATTAAATAAACAATCAATAAGTATGGATTTCTTTGTATTTACCATACACACAGTTTCAACTGTAAGTTAGATTTCTGTTTAGAGAAAGTAAAGCTCGTAATTGCAAAATTTTAAATAATTATAATTATGTAATATTAGTTCAATCTGCTATTCTGGTTGTATTATGTACACATAACATTTCAGTTGATAGGATCTCAATGTGAAAAACTTAATGGACTAAATTCATGTGACGTCACGATCACATGATTCCCGTGAGCTCTTGTGCACGTGCATACGGCGTCATTTGTTTACGACTATTTTGCTCTTAAACTCGTATAGTTAATTATTCTTTTTTTACGTTCAGAAATGACATACTGTGCTGCATATGGATTTTTTTTAAAAAAGGTACTTTTTAGCTTTAAAAACAAAGTGACTTATGCCAATTTAAAAAACAAAAACAACTCAATTACTGGAAATTATTCGTTAGGTCTGGTTGTACATTTTTTCTTGTTTTGAATTTTTTTTTTTTCAATGCTGCTGCTGAAATATATTCAGTTACTTTTATAACCTGAAAAGTTTGTGGAATGTCTAATGCAACAATCTAATGATTTTTTTGTTTTAAATTCACATATTTTTAAATAGTATTATTCATCATTTAAATTGTATAAAAATATTTGTTTTGTCTACATCAAATAAATTTTTAATTTAATTGTGAATGTATATTTTATGCGACTATTCATTTATATATATGTATTGCATTCTTTCAATCTAATTTATAATTCATTGTGCTGCAAAAATAAAATTCGTTTTCATCAATGCATAACTATTTATTAATCAAAAACTTTCATGTTAACTCTCTAATATGAGATAAACAATGGTAATCTTTTTTACAAGTATTTTGGAACCATCTACTTATAGATAAATCATGTGTAATTCAACAAGATGAAAAATATATTAAAAACCGAGGATAATTAAACAGCATTTCTGAGCATTTTTGCACCTTTTCTGATGATACATTCCCTTAATATTGTATAATTTAAAAAAATTAGATCTACATGTTATAGGCACTTTATATGAAGAAAAAAATATTGAATGTGTTATTAAAAATTGTAATGTAGATTTTTAATATAGATCATAATCGTATTAATTTTAATTTGTGATCCAAGTGTCGCATACCCATGCTTATTTATTGCGTGTTATTTTCAGAAAAATTAACTTGCACTTTTTTTTTCGATGCTTAATATTGCAAGTACATTTAAGCTTTCTGTACACATGCATGATTGAATGTAATTTTTTATTAATTTTAATATACTGAAACAGCTCTCAGCACTTGCTATAGTAACTGCAACTTAAGAGAAAAGTATTAAAACAGTTAATACATGTGTGTGTGTAGAAATAACTCATTATAACTATTTGGTATGTATCGTGTGTTATTTGTATTCAAAATCAAATTCTCTGTTTCTAACTGATTTCATCTACATCTTTCTTGTAAAACTTTACAAAAGTCTTGGAACTTTTTTTTTCTAATTCATGTTCTCAGATTTTGAAATCGGAATTAATATTTGTTATGCGTCTAAATCTATGTTCTATTTGCTCTATAACTGTATCAATATCGCAGTGTTATAGAAGTAATATCTAAATCCTTCTACCAGGGTTTTTTTTGTAACTTGCTATTGATGCACAATTCTATTTCAAGAGTTTTTTTAGTTTGTTGACATGATATATTAACACAGGATCATATTTACTTCATAATTCTTTTAAACTGAAAAAATTTCTATTGTTAGTTGTTCCTATTATTTCATGGTATCCACAAAGGGAGAGATTATGAAATGCTAAAAATAGAATCACATGTACTCTTTGAAATGTCAATTTGAGTTGTTAAATTTCCTTAATAACATAAACTTCGTTTCATCAATAATTGCACATGGCAAACAGAACACCCATTATAGCCTTCTGTAAATTTTGCAGATTGCGCATTCTTATTATAGTGGCGGTGAATAATATTCATTTATTGTCCTATGTTGACGCATTATATGTATGTGCGTTCCACATTTTATTTTATTTACTGAAACGTACACGAACCGATTAATTGGTTCTTAATTTCATATTACATGGCTTAAATTAATGGGGAACATAACATTTTAACATCCCATTCTTAATGTTATCTGATGTGTAGAGTTCAGAATTTGAAACCTATTATTATATGCCTAATTTTGCCAATCAATCAAATCTGCAGATTGTTGCAATTCAGAGATCTACAATAACAATGTTTACGATAAAATTTGTATTTTGAAAAGAAATGTCAAGTTTTCATGTGAAATAATGCATTTTAGTTTTTGTTCATGCTGGGGCCCGCTGCTCTTCCCCAGAAAGCCGGCCCTTATTATGCACTTTATATATAATTCAATAACTTATAATAATGGATTATCACATTAAAAACAAGAATTCCTATAAATTATACATTTATAGAAGTAATTTTTTTAACTTAATAGTGAAATAGTATTTTCTTTTATTAACTTAAGTTATTTCTAAAAAAAATTTCGAAACACTTTTAAAGGATAATTAGTAAGTAAATCAGACAGTCAAAGATGGAGAATGTTATTTTATTAGAATAATTTTTTTTTCTTTTGTTTTCAAACATCTTCAAATGCTTCATAATATTGTAAAGTATTTATATGCAACATATTGTAAAAATAAAATTCATTTTCATCAAATAACTGATCGACAATTAAATAAAATATTCATTTGAACTTTAAGTGTAGGTAGGCAAACGATGTAAATATAATATATTTTATAGAAAATTGTTACTTTTCATCTCTAAATAACACTTCGATTTCCAGTGGCACTGGAAAACTTCACTCTGTAATATAATATATTTTGTGCAAGTTGAAGTTTTTTAAAAGAAGTGGTTTCGAACCTATACTGTGAGGCATTCTTGTGAAAAAATATGAAATAAAGAACAACAAAATTAATTAATAACTAAAATAATTAAGAGCTATATCTAAGTGCATCAAGAACTATAAATAAATATCCCAGCTAACACTAACCAGATAATACTGACGAAGCAGACGAATACCTAATTAGATAAATAATTTAGAAGAAAACAAAAATTATACAAAAGAGTTGTTAAAAATATTTCCTAACAAATATATATACTAGAATAATGCCAAAAATACAATGATATCATATATTTTTAATTAGATAAAATTAAGACACAAGAATGTCATCAACAAAGATATAGGAAAACCCATGTTATAAATAAACACATGGGGATATTTTAGCCGGAATCACGTGATTACCCGATTGGCGCCTACTGTCTGCGCAGAAACTCCATTGCTGATGCCTATTAAGGATTTCCAAAAAAGACATTTCTGTTGATAATAGTTTTTTTTTAATTGTAAAGAATTTCATATATTTATTCAAAATATTAACGAGTTTTGTTGGAATATGAAATTTCAATAAAACTAATTATAGCTTAAGAATTCAAACCAGTTAAATTAAAACACAATAGCAGAGCTATCTGCCTTATACAGCCTAAAATTATAGTTAGCCAAAAATCAACCTTAAAAAGTCATTAAAAATATCAAGAACTAATTGTAAGCATAAATATTAAATAATGAAATAGTAATATAATAAAAAGAATTTATTTAAGAAATAAAGGGGCGTATAAATGTTTAAGGGAAAAAATAGAGCATGTACTTTGCAAATTGATTGTTCCAACCAACTTAAACACACACACAAATATATCAAATGATGAATAAGTCCATATTTTTATATGTAGCAAATATTACTGCTTAATCCCAATAAACAAGTAATTAAAAAAAAATTAAGTCAATTCCTACTTAGATCAACAAAGAAAAATTTTATTTTAGCTACTTTTTATTAAATAGTTACAATTAATATAAATATGTATATACATATGACAGAATCGCAACATTAAAGTGTCATATTGTCATCCAAAACAATCATGTTTATAAAATTTCAGTTCAACTGAAGGCTTTAAAACATGAGAAAAAAAAATCTTTCCAAGTTTTGACACAAGTCACCGAAATGGTTGCTAAGTCGGCAAAAATGATCCCAACGTGGCTGTTTTTGTAATTCTTTAGATAATTAGTTTTAATCAATTAATTTTTATTAATAATAATTAAATTATTGTATTGTCATCCAAAATAATCATGTATATAAAATTTCAGCTCAATCGAGCGCTTTAAAATGTATTTTATTAACGATTGAAAATTCCACCAAGATAAATAAATATATAGAGAGTGTGAGCTAATAGTAGGAATTGAAAAATGACAATGCATATAAAAAATTCTTAACTGAACTGGATGATGAAAATATTTTTAACCATCATTTGCACATTTAGGATTTTGTAAAAAAAATGAAACCAACAACAACAACAAAAAAAAAAAATGTTCATTTATACTAAATATTTAAAAGCTATTGGAAGAATACATTGTTGTTTTGGCAGGTTTTTGGACCACCTTTCATTTATATATTCAAATTATGGTATTTTGTAACAAATATGATTGCAAGAACCGTTAATAAAAATGCTTATTGAATCTTTTACTTAATTTACATTTTAAACAGTGAAATGTGACTCAAAAGTTTTTTGCAATTATTGGTTATAATTTGTCTTATTTTAAGGACAAAGTAATATAAGCTTCTTTATTTGTAATAAGATATTAATGATCTATTTTGTATTTTTCATTAAGTTCTTTTTAGAGTATCGCATACATTTTCATTTTTCAGGAAAGGTTCTATATGAAAGTCTGTCATAAATGTAACAATTTCTTCTGAAAGCAATTTTTTTTTATCTATTTTCATTTCTTGGGCCCCCCCCCCCTCATCCTGATAATTGATCTGTCATGTCTAGACTATCAGCTTATTTTGTTGCAAGTATATGTACTCATTAAGGTACTCAAGATATGTACATTGGCTTTATTGCAATATAATCTATTTCAGTTTTTTTATTTAATCTTTTACTTAGTAATTTAATTATATTCACTGTATATATCTATTAGTTTCTGGGATGTAATTAACAGCATAGAATGTAGAAGTATCTGCAAAAAAAAAGTCTTAACTACTTATCTTTTTTTGTTATTTAACTTCGAATAGTTTATTTTTCTTTCATAGTTCGAAGCATCGAAAAATTTGAAAGTTATCACTAAGTAAAATAAATATGTTCTCTGAATTCTTAAGTGAACGTCACTTGCCACATGACTTTTTCTAATTTTGAACTTCCTTTTCTAGTATGATTTTGTGTCTTCAAAAATATTTATTATGACTGTATATCTTAGTTCCATATTTAGATGGAAATATTGTTTAAATGCATATCAATCTTAAAAGTTAACTATTTGTTTTTATGGGTTATATTTGCTTTGGGTAATATAATTGAGGATTAATTTATTACCATTTTTTCAGATTTCTCAAACAGAAAGTTTATTTGAGCTTCTTTCGCGATTTACAAACAAAAGAATAGGAAAATATATGAAATTGTTCAATTGACATTTTCATGAAAAATTTTTCCAACTAGTTCTTTGATTTTATGAACATTCTTTGATTATCAAGTGACTTATGCACTCCAGCTTATAAGAACGTTATTTATGCACAAAAAGTTAAATTTGTTTGTAGTTTTTCCTTTTTTTTCCCCTGTAAAATTTCTCATTTCTAAATTACTCTCCATTCTGAATTTCTTATTTAATCTTGGAACTGATTTTAGTTCAGTTTTGAATTGTGATATTTATAATTTATCAACAGAAAAATTGTATTTTAAATGTAGTGTTGGAAATATTAATAAATATATTTTGGTTTGAGAGCATAATTTATGTGAATAAAATTAGGAAAAAACTAGAACTGTGAATCTTTAGAAAAACTATCAAAAATGTTTAAATTATTTTTGCTGTAGAGATTAAGTTTAGGCATTACATTTTTAGACATATGAGCATTAATTCTCTTTTAATTGAGAACCAACTTCACAGAAGATTTAATTTTACATTTTATTTTAATTTAGAGAATCTAATTTTCAGAAGATTTTTTTCTTTCTTTTTCTGAGGTTTGATGTATGTTATTTCAATATAAATGCTAACTTACTTGCTGTGCATAACATATTTGTGATTTTTAATCAGTGAATGAAAAATGAATGTCTCTTAGTACACTTACGAAGAATCAGAAATGTTAAACCTATTTTTAAATTTGAGTGTATGTTAAAGATTAAAATGACTTATTTACAACATTAAGTGTTTTGAAAAATTGAAGATATGTTTAAATACGACCTATTACAGTTAGAACAACCTCACTTTATTTATTAATTATTAAGAAGAACCATAAAAGTAATTGCTAAGAAATATTTATCATTGAGCAATTTTAAAGTTGTATTACATAATGATTTTTTTTTTTTTTTTTTTTGGAACTTATAGGATCAAGGAAATAAGAAAGAGTCTTTTAGATTCGGTGCTGGTCTAGCTGTTGTTTGTTACACTTATAAGCCTTTGAATTTGCTTCAAGAAATCTGGTTCTCTAATTTAGAAGATAATCAGAAAGCCTTCACAAATTTCTTCCAACAAAGTTCCTTGAGGACAAGTTTTATTGGTAATTTTTCTTCTATGTAGTCTACTGTGAAATCAATATAAATTCCATATATAAAATAATTCCCTCTAGTATCCTTTTTATTAACTCTTTGTTCTAGTATTCAAACTTTAATTCAATTAAACTTTAATAACACTGTAATCTTAATCGTTATTGGCTAGTCCGAAATCCCTGTCCCCCCTATTCTATCCAATCAGAACTACTATTATGTAATAATCACATGCTTGCACTGCTGATATAAAAGCAAAAAATCTTGTGTAATCGCTCACTTTTGTATACTTGCCTTCATGTAATTAGCCAGCTGCCGCGCGGTTTGTCTCTGTCTGTGTTTGTGCCATGATGTTTGCTTCTTGTTATGTGAAATGCCGTTCGTACTTGATCTTTATGTGTTTCAATATGGAATAAACTGGATTATTCATTTACATGAGTGCCTCTTCGATAATATAGTACTCGCCACGTAACACAGGAAAATCACACCACCGGCCACGTCCTATCCTTTGGTTCGTTACAGTAATAGCATCCACTCGCCACGTCTTACAATATTTTTACCACTCTCCAGAAATATTGCAGAAGCATAACATATATATTGTAGAAAAGTGAAATCAGATAGTAATTGAATTGTTGATTATTTTTACACATCTAAACACAGTTAAAACAAAACATAACATGACGAAATGGAAGAATAATGTAAAATTAGTTTATAATTTACATATTTGAGGGTTGCTAGTGTTATTAGCTTCTCTATCAAAGAAAGTTAATATAAAATTATATGCATCCCAGTCAAAATTTGTGAATCAGAAATGCCATGTGGGGCCTACTAGATTAGTGTCTAGATGACTTTTGACTTTAAAGATTTTATTTGTTGATCAAAAAAAGCTTAGTTCAAACATTTCAATTTTTCTTATATCTGTTAATAATGTATGTATTTAATCATCACTCATAATTTTGCCATTTATTATTTTAAAGTTTTTATTAAACAGTAGTAAGTTATTTTATTTCTAAAGAATGATTTTCCTTCTTAAAATAACCTTAACAAAAAAGTTTCATCGTAAATACTTTTTAGAGATTTTTGGATTGTTTTAATTACATACTCAAGGTAATGTTTATAAACTTTAGAAATTAATGTATTATTTATGATTGTTTATTTTAAAAAAAGTTCCTTAATATAAAATTATGCTTAAAGTTTTAGTGCATTACATATAAATATAGTATGTTATAGAAAAAAAGATAGCACTGGTTTGGTAAAACACTTATGCCATCTTTAATGCTTGCCGTTGTCAACTAGGCATTATAAATCCATGTCCTTTTAATTGGATTAAGATAAGAAAGGGGAGGATTGCTTTATTTTGAAATTTATATTTTTCTGTATTACTTTCAAGAAATGATCATAAAATTCATAAGTTACTCTCAGTTTTGAAAGAATTTTTCAATTATAGGAAGGCACAATGCCTTTAAGTTCTTATTGAAACATTTATTTTCATATGACATTAAATTTTGCTTTTATAGTGGGTGGTTATATGATAGTAATTTGTCATCTGTATTGATATAAAATATTTTTTTATCATTATTTTATTAATAATATATTAAGCAGAAAATTTTAACAAATGCATATTAAGAGTTAAAGTTTGCTAAATCTTGATTAAATGTAACAGTTCACATTGATTCTCGGTTATCAAATTTACGTAAAGCTTATGTATTATATTTTCAAGTTTTACAAATGATGATCTTTCCTGTCTGGAAAAAGCTCAAAGACATATGTCTATATGAAGTAACAAAAAATTGGGTATTTTTTAAAGTTTGTGTAATTTGATAAATATTTCCCCCTTTTTGTTATATTACTATATAATGATCTTTTTTAAATTATAGGACATGTTATTACAGACATGTGTAAAGAAGATAAGAGCAAATGGCTTCAAAAATTAAAATTGGAAGTTTGCATTCCTCAGGTATTTTGTTTGTTATTAAAATAAATTATTAAAGTTAGAGCAAAAAATATATATATATATATATATATACATAAAAATATTATTTGTCAAATTCTTATAAGAAATGTTAAAATGTATGCATATTTCTGCTGTTTGAAAATTAAAGAAAAGAAATGCAGTAGAATAAAGGAATTACCCTTAGTAATTTTACAGTTTTCATTGCTGCTGGGTAAAAGTGGCATTGATTCAATAAGAATTTTAATTATACATACTTAAAAATCCCCCCCCCCAATACCTTTGTACCCAGTAAATCTGATTCTTAATTTTAAAATATTTGTAAAATTATGCTTGAGGTGTTTCTGAGTTATATGGGGGCCTAAAATATGCATCTTCTGATGTTAAATAATGTCTTGGACATTTAGCAATGTAAGATTTTTTTGCTCTACATTTTTTTATAATATTTATTTTTTCTTACTGATTCTATATAGAAGGAAATATAATTAAAGTAATATCATTAAAAATGTAAATTATCAACTAGTTTAATAAAAAAGGATTTTGAACATGTTTGAATGTTTAGATTTCCTATTTGTTACAATTTCTGAATTCAGATTTATGATTTGGAAAGCTTTGAGATACTGTATGTTAGATTATAATATTTAATTATCAATCCGACTATCATGTGAAATTTCAAAATGGGGGAAAATATTAATCATGCATCCAAATCTGAGTGAATCTCAATGTTTTTCTTGCCCAAATATCTGGATCTAATTATTGGTTTTAAATGATACCTAGTACTCTTAAGCTGTTAACACTAATGCCTGCTTCTGGAAATTAATGAATCAAATCATTTTCATTATAATTTTTTTATAAAAAATTGTGACAAACCAATATATTTTAAGAATTATTTCTGTTTGAGCCATTAACATTGTAAATAATTTTTATGGATATAGATCAATTTTTTGGCTAGTTAATTACACACACATGTGTAATCAGTAATCGTATAGTAAATTGTTGTAATTCTGATTTAAAGCTCAACTGAATGCAGAAATGTAAGAAGATAGTATAGGTGGTAGAGTTGAATGGCCACAGTAGTACGCAAGCAACCTTGTAGACTTGAAACTAAGATTGTATGGTTAAACATTGTCTTAATGCACAAAATATGTTAAATATATTCTGATAAGGTAAAGTTTTAAAATATATTCTGGAATACCAATTTGTGATTCAAATCAGTTGTTCAACCAACCTTTTTCCCCCTTCTTTTAAATGTACTATTATAATTTAAAGTTTTATTTTTAAGTCAAGTTTTGATAATTTTTTACATGTTCTAAAAGCATTTGAGCTCTAAAAAATAAGTGTGACTCTTCTGTAATAAAATTTATGTAGTTGAAGAATAATTTGTTCTATTAAAAAAATAATTTTGAAAAACTCTTCTCTCTCCCTCTTTAATTTTTTACTGCGTTTTACAAATTAAATTTATTTTGGTAGTTAGTTTCAACAAAATTTGTCTTCAACTTACATTTCAATTTTTATTTTGCTTTTAAATCATTAGTATAAAAGTATTAATAATTTGCCTCATTTTAACTTTTGACTTTTATTTCAGGTTAAGGAAAGAATATATAGTAGAATTTTTAGCTCTGTTGTTAAGAAAGATAAATTATTATCTTCTTACTTTATTTTGGATTCAACCTTTGAGAATTGCAGTTTAGAATTTCCATCTGAGTCAGCTTTGCAAGAATATGATAAAGGTACATTTTTATTATTTTGGCAAGAAACTTTTTTTAAGTTGCTTACACTTTCTTAAATATGTAAAGAAGTTTTCAAATATATTATGCTTTCACATTGAAAATTCGTTTGCACATATTGAATTATATATTTACTTGAGGTATTTTTTTTATATGTATATGTTTTTAAATTTAATACTGCAGGCTTTTAAGTTTTATTTTAGTGTAATGAAAAGGGTGACTTAAAACAATCAATATGCTGCATAATTTTTTTTAATTATAATAATCTGCCATTTTGCCATCTTATATTATATTTTTGATATTGTTAAAAGACGTTCCATATTTAACCATAAAATTCTTAATGAAGTTTTTGGGTATTAGTTGAATAATGTTCTCAATTTGAATGATGTTCTCTAGGTTTAATGTATTCCTCATTCATTACACTGGTCAACATGATTTTTGTCTCATGAGTACCAATAGTTGTACTTAATGCAGTTTTTTATCGTGTTTTCAAATATGTATTCAGAATTTCTCCATCGCCCACAGTTTTTTTAAATTTTAAATTCAATTAATGTATTTAAATATTTTTTTTAATAAACGACCATTTGTTCATTGTAAAATAAAAACTCCTAGAGCATTGTAAATGTGATGGAACCACATGAGCTAACTCAAATGGTATCATTGATACTGTTGTGCAAGTTCAGACATGTACAGACACTTTGGCACCAGACACTACAGACATGGTCTAGACTAGCATGCATTCATTAGAACGATGTCAGTTGTGAGATAGTAGTGAACCAGTAAACACGTAATTGTGAGTGCTTTGTGTTTGGATTGTTGTATGTTACGTATTTACAAATTTATTTCTTTTAATTTGTTGTTAGTTACAAAATGCATAGAGCTTGTTTAAATCATTATAACAACTTCTGTTATATATGTGGTGAAGTGACGCTCAAGTCCCAAAAAAAGGCGAAATCTTACTCTATTAGTAAAAAGTGTTATGAACTTTATTTTGGGTGTAAAGTGGGGGACCAAACAAGGACCTAGGCCCCACATATCTGTTTATCGTGTAGTAGGCTTCTCACTGCATGAAATAGCACATGCCATTTGCCATCCCTATGATTTTGAGGGAACCCAAAGATCACTACTCTGACTGTTATTTCTGCTTAACAAGCATTAAAAGGATTACATCAAAATCAAAACATACAGTGGTGTACCCTGACTTGCAATCTGAAATGAGACCAGTTCCACACAGCGAAGAATTTCCCATACCAAAACCTCCAGAACATGTAACATTAGATGAAGAGAGCTCAGGTTCCGATAGAAGTAAGGAAGAAGAAACAGTTTGTGGTGATACAACTTTTGAACCAAGCTGTTCATCTGAGCCTCATTTATTGACTCAAGAAGATCTTAACGATCTCACACGAGATTTAAAGTTATCCAAAAAACAGTCTGAAATGATTGGTTCCCGGCTAAAAGGATGGAATCTTCTTCAAAAGAATACAAAGATGTGTACTTATCGTAGTCGTCATTCTCAATGTAAAGACTATTTTTCTGAAGAAAATGGCATAGTGTTTTGTAATGACATTTGGTATTGAACATAACCTTATAGAAAGGCGCTTGTTCATTGATTCCTTCAAAGCAAGTTTAAAAGCAGTGTTTCTGCATAATGGAAATAAATTTCCATCTATGCCTGTGGCTCACTCTGATAGTATGAAAGAAACACATGAAAACTTTCAATTTATATTAGCAAAGCTTCAATATACAGTGTATGAATGGAATATTTGTGGTGATTTGAAGATAATTGCATTTATTCTTGGTCTTCAGCTTGGTTACACAAAGTACTGTTGTTTTTTGTGTCTTTGGGATAGTAGGGACAGAAAAAAACAATTACATCAGAAAAGAATGTGAATCATTCATTCCCGGACAGAAAAATGGGAAAATGACGCATTTTGTAATCTTAAAATTGTGTATCTACCTCCGTTACGTATCAAACTAGGATTAATGAAGAATTTCGTAAAGCCATGGGCAATACTCCTGGTTTCATGTACTTAAAACAGAAGTTTCCTAAAATAAGTGAAGCAAAAATTAAAGAAGGGATATTTGTGGGTCCACAAATACGATCACTAATACATGATGAAAAGTATGAGGAACTATTAAATCCACTGGAGAAAGCAGCTTGGCAAGCATTCAAAAATGTAACTCATGGTTTTTTTGGACATCTAAAGGCGGAAAATTACCGTGATATTGTTCATGATCTTATAACATCTTATAAAAATTTGAGTTGTAATATGTGCTAAAAATACACTTCCTGCGCTCGCACTTTGATTTCTTCCCGGAAAATCTTGGTAAAGTGAGCGATGAGCACGGGGAACGCTTTCATCAGGAGATTTCAGTGATATAAAAGATATATCAAGGCAAATGGAATGCTAATATGCTGGCTGATTATTGTTGGACCATTAAGAGGGATACTCCACAGGCGAAATATAAAAGAAAATCGTGATTTCTTAATTTCTAGGTGAGTCCGAATGTTCTATTATTGTGTACTTAGGAATGTAAAAAATATTAAAGTGTTTCAAATTATAAATGCCTGTCTCTCGAAAACCTTGCGTGATGAAAAAATATCGATATCATATTTGAATTCAGGAGAAGAAATGCTATCAGAATCACATATTTTTCTTTCTGAGACAAAAAAATGTTTCTTTTTTGTTGCCCAGTGTAAGTTGCACGGTCTTGTTTTTATTTGGAATAACGAGACTTAAAGTGTCTTCTTTTCTGATATCAAAATCTACATTTATAATGATTATTATTTTAAATGAATCCCAATAATTAAGATTTAAAAATTTCTGAGAAAAAAAGTGTAATAGCTCAGATTTCCTTCACTGTGAATTGTTAAAAGGTTTGAAAAATGAAAGTAAATAGTAAAAATTCTCTAAATTTGATTTTTACTTTGAGAACAGTATATTCAGTTTTTCTGTTAATATGCTTTAGGTAGTAGTAAATTATGTAGATATTTTTGTATATTCTTAAGTTATCTTATTAAAAAGATGCATTTATGAAATTTTAACACTTTCATCACATGGGCACTTTCTCTAAGTAGTGTAAAGTCGAAATATTTTGTTTGTACTGAATGTATCATCCTTAATTTGTGTTTTTCTGAAAAGGTTTAAAGTTCTAGTTGATATTTAAGTAATTACATATATATTTATTTAAATTGTGGTATTTTTCTTAAAATTTTATGAAAAATGTAAGATTAGTTTTATTTATTTGAATCTTTAAAAAAAGGGTTTGTAATTTTAAGTAAGACATGAATAAAATTTAACAGTAAAACAAAATGTTTGCAAAAATTAGGGAAATGAAGATTTATTTTGTATGGAAATTTTAAGAAGCAAACACACAATGTTATATTATTTTTACAAATATCCAAGTTAAAAAAAATATGTAAGCTTTGAATTAAGTATAATCATTTATTGATGCATTTAAAAAATATATATATACTTTTTATTTTAAAAAAGAGATTCAGTATTTTGGTTTTTAGATGCATTTGGTACACTTGCCTTTAAAGTTAAGTTTCCAAGCAATATGTGCATATAACTTATAATTACTAAAAAATTTAATTATTTGAAGGGGGGGATGTGAAGTGGAGATTGAGCTTATATAAATTTGAATTTTTTTCCCATCAAGTAATTTAAAATGTACTTATTAATAAATTATTGAATTTTGTATAGTTAAATATGGTGAAAACCAAGAATATAGGTCTTTGTTTAATAATTAGGTTTCAATAATTTTTAAAGTTACCTACTTTAAAGAATAACAAATATGTTAACTATTATGCATTTTCAGCGGCTTATAAACTTTGCCCTGACTCCCTTCATCACTTGGTGTGGCTTGAGATGCAAAGGTTCTCCACTAATAGCCCAGAACTTGTTGACAATATCAATGACGTAAGGATTATAATTTTTTTTCCAGATTGTTTACAACAAATCTGAATATTGCTAGCAAATTTAATTTTCATACAAATTTGTTTTTTAATTTATTAAGTTGACATTACTTATTACCTGTGCTTCCCCTCCCCCCTCTTCTTTTTGGTAAAGTTTCAAATAATTTATGTTTCTAGGTATTTAAAGGTCTTCAGTATAGCAATAAAAATTTAACTAAAGGAAGCTGTGAATCCTTATGTGTTTTGGACCTTGAAGCTTATCTTTATGCATCTGTGTATCAGACTCAAAGTATGATGGAAAAAAAGAAAAGTTATCTTAGTCCAAAAAACCAAGATTCTCAATTGTCATATCCTCCAGATATAGCTGATGCTATGTGTACCAAACAGCAAGCATCTTGGTGGAAAGCTGCTTATGGACTTCACACATGTTCTATTAAGTAATAGAGCTGTATTTTTTTTTAATTAAATAACTATATTAGAAATTTTAAAATTATCAAGTTTTAACATTAATTTAAAAAACATCATGCTTCTCTTTTAAATTTGATTTGTAAAGTATTTATATATATATGTAAAAATTTTTAATAACAAATATTTTAATTGGTATATTTAAAAGATATCTGATCAGTTTTTTTTTTTTTTTTTTTTTTCATGAATTCACATTCACTTTTTCATGCATTCAAATTGATTTCAGTTTTTCCATGTATAAACAAAGTTAGAAAGGCCTTGTTTGGTACATGCTTGTAAACAATCATAATGCAATTATCGTGAACCTTCCCCTACCTATAGAAGTTGCCTTTTGTAAATTGCTCATTAGTGATTGGACATTGATAATTCTTTATTTTTCATTATGAAAAAAAATTGAAAAACTTGAGTTATATACCACTTTATTAAATGTTGTGTAAAGCTCTGAGTAATTCCTAAGAATCAGAAAACTACCTTATTGTAACGTCGTGAGTAGGTAACAAATGAAAGATTGAATTTTAAAATAAAAGTATTTATTTGCTTCACAGGTTTCTATATATGAAGTAATAAAGTTCCAGTTATATGCCAAGCTGGTGCAGTCAGTCTATCTCACGGGAGTTCAATCTTTTTTCTTGAAGGCACTCGCTCATCTCTTTAATCTATTCATTCCAATTCTCCAACACCACCGGCGTTCATCGTCTCACCTCTCATTCCTCTCCAATCTCTTTTTTTTTTTTCAGGGCTCCTCTCAAGTTCTCTCCATCCAGGGCTCTCCTTCCCGTCTCCTAAAAAAACCCTTTTAAACACCAGGGGCGGGTCCACAACACGCCCTTCGTCTCTTCTCATTGGCATACCACAAAAGTCTGCCCTCATCCCCGGGCCACATTCGTGTCCTATTTGTGCAGCAAACACAAATACATACCTGGTCAGTCTGGAATGTAAAGTCGCCAGTCGTCTTGTGAAACATGACACTTTATTCATCCCCTCACATTGTTTCCATAAACCCATTCTCTCGGCACCTGTCGTGATGATTGGGTTCTTCTCATATAGGCTTCGCCTATTGTCAATAGGGTGCTGGCTCTCTGGCCATTATGACTGCCAGATTGGGTGTTGGCATTTTCCTGAGGTCGGACAATAAACAATGACCCCATGGCCACGTGCACTTGTCACTTAACAACTGTTCGGAACCATAAAACTTAAGGGGGAAAAGAGGGGTGGGGTTCACCCCAATCGAAGACGTCACAATATTAAATCAGAAAAAAAACTAGATTTCAGTTCATACAGAATATAGTGAACAATTCCAAATGTTCTTTTGAGATGGCATACAAAATTATTTGCATGTCATATAAAAAAAGGCATTCCTAACTGCTGTAATGTTAGTGGAATTGTTGAAGTGGCAATTATAGGGAACTGCTTGGAAAAATAGAATAAAATTTTTGTATATGAATAGGATAAAATTTTTATATGAATACAAGTTAGATAGCTTTAAATACACTTTAAATTAATATAAGATCATACTTTTTAAACTCATTGTGATGAATAGTCAAAGGCAAGAATAAGTATAGTTATATGTTGCAGTAGCTTTTTTTTCACTATTTTCTGAATGTCAGCATTTCATAAATGGTCAAGTATGTAATAAATTAATCTAACTAACAATTATGTTGAAAGTTTATGCAATATTTGTCTGGTAAAACAATTTTTAAAATAAATTAAAAAAATATATATAGAACATTGAACTTTTTAAGTGTAATTTTCTGGAAAACACCTAAATTCTGCATGATTTTTCTCAGGTTATATATTTAATACTCAATCAATGCAACAATTTTTGAATCAATAATGGTGCCCTAAATGTCCGAGCTTTTGGGGGGGGGGATGGGACAGTAAAATATTTCATTATATACAATGATCAGTAATTTTCTTTGGAGGAAGAATACACACAAAAGCTTGTGAAATATTTTTAATGAAAATAATTTATTTGAATGTACAATTGTAATGATTATAATAATTGAGTAAATTTATAACTTTATCAAAAAGAAATGCATTTTAAATTATAGAAATTCGTATAAAGAATTAACATATATGAATGTGCATGCGTATAGAAAAAACAAGTAATATGTAGTACTAATATCTTTATAAAGTTGATGTTAAGTAATAATCTATATTTTTCACTCATGAATAATAGTAGTTTTATTTCAGACATAAATGAGCTTTTAGTACTAAATACTGTTTTTGTACCAAAGTCTTGAGTTTTTGATAATATATGAAGAAAAATGTAATTGCAAAAATAGTTTTTCCATTTCTTTTCTGAATTGCTTGCATGTTCCTTCAAATTGTTTGCATACTTCTAGTTGTTATACATACTATTTATATATATAAAAAAATTGATTTCTATTTTCAATGTATAATTTTTAAAAATACAGAGAGAAACTTGGTGAATATAGACGAGTATTGCAACATGGTCTAGAAGTAATTAGAGGCATTGGCAATCATGGAATGGAAGTACAACTAGTTGTTTCCTTGGCTCGAAAGTTTGCTTTTAAAGCAGATAAATTAATACGAGTAAGTGATTGAAAATGCTAATAAAGTATAAATGTTTACTGATTTAACTGTAATTTTTATAATATAATCTAATGTAAGTTTTGTATCTATTAGTTATAAACCTTCACATTTAACTGTTCTAAAAGCTAAATAAGTGTTAAAATGATGAATTTTAAAAAACAAATATGGTTTACAGTTATTTTTTGCTCATTGAAAATCCAGTGTTTTACATGAATTTAATTTCAATAGTAGAAGTTACTTTTTTTCTTGTAAGCTAAAAAAAATACTTCATTTTAAATTTTCTATGTATCTCTTAATATTCTATAATTTATTTGCAATAGCCACAGTTTATTAAAATGTTCTGTATGAGAAAAAGAAATCCCAAAGTTTTGTAAGTAATTGTTTAGGTTATAAATTTTGGTGCTATTAAATTTGTTATTGCATTGCAGCATAATGCACTTAAGCTGTTTATAGGTTACTTTATGAATTCCAGTAACTAACTTCTCCATGATGAAATAAAGTCGTATTTTTCCCCCCTTCAGGAAGTGGAACATGCCAAAGATAAGAAAAAACTAAAACCAGACAATGTTAAAGCTCTACAGCAGCGAGCAATACATTACTGGAATGTTGCATTGGGAATGCTGGATAAAATGTCATCTGGTCAGACCCTAAAATTGCCAAAGGAACAAGTTTTTTCTGGTTTAAATAAAACTTTATCAAGGGATGAAATAAAAGATTTGCAAGATGACGGACAAATCTATATTGCTGTGTATTTAATGGATACGGATAAGCTTGATGAAGCAGCAGAGATATTATCCAAGCTTTCAAACCCATATGGATCTTATTACTTGGCTTTAGTAAGTTTCAAAAAAATTTGGTGAAGGGAAAATTTTAACTATTGGTTTATAAAGAATTTTTAAAGAATTAAATTTAATATTTTGAAATGGTATAATCTAATGTTCAATCCTTGAATAATATTCAGCTGAAATCCTAGTAAGTGATGAAAAATATATTTTAACTTTGTTATAAATTTCAGATATTAAAAAAGATGGCTTCCCAAGAAGAGAAATTTTCAAATACAAAAACTATATTATTGACTAAAGCAAAGAATTCACTACATGACACAATGGACAGGATAAAAGATGACAAAAGTCATCCTTTGAATAAAGAAATTTATATTGTTTTAGAAGATATTGAAAATGAACTTGCAACTGAATTGTCTGTCAGTAAGTCAATTTGGTGTACTTTTTCACAAAGATTATGAAACTAAAAATATATATATTTATATAGTCAAATTTGAATGTAGCTAATTATTATTCTTTGAATAATTTTGCAGTTTGTTAATTTTTCTTTAAAAAAATTTCATTTTGTTAAAAACTAAAGTTAATTTTTTTTTTATTTCATTATAAAATTAAAATGACAATTTTGTATCTTGAATTTTTTTTTTCATTGATAATCATCTCTTATGACTGCAAATTCCATATAACATGGTTATGTTTCTTTGAATTGAATACTTGTATACTATAAGAAATGAGGAATACTTGTAAAAAAGGAGTAGGATTCAAAAATTTTGAAAAACATAATAAATTATGATAATTAGGTGAAACATATTTATTAAAGCAGTTTATCAAAAGCATTTTGTTTAAAAAAAAATTTTTTTTTTTCCTTGGCAATATGAAATTCCATGAATTTTTTGTTTGGGGGACATTTTCTTTTTGACAAGGCAATATCATCCTGTGAATTCTTTCAAACCAATTCAAAATTAAATTTTTGTTCTAGTTCAATGAAAATGTCTTTAAAAAATATGTTTTAAATTTATTTATTATTTTTTTATAGCTTCTGTTGTAGTTTCAAACTTCAAATTAATTAAAAAATTAGTTACCATGTCTAAGAAAGTTGGAAGTTCTTCACAAACAAAGCAGATTTTGAATTTAAACAATTTTTAAAATTTTACTGGAAAATCTAGTACGGCATGCACTCTTAATGAAAAGACTTTCAGAGGTATCTTGTACAATTAAAAGCATTTAATTCATTATGTGTTGTGCAGGGATTTCCCTCATTTCCAGTTTTACACTTGCTCAGGAATATCACAAACTGGGTTTGTGGAATTGTTGCAAAAGTACCATATTACATGAAGGTCACATGATGTTTTTTAATATAACCTTTACATGTCAAGAATAATTTCTTTATTCTAATTGATAGTTAATTTGCTCTTTATGTTTTAAGGATGTACAAACTTTAATTTTAAAATTTTGGCTTTTATTCATTCTTATTTCTCCAATTATAAGAGGCAGTGTCCCATTATATCATCTGTCATTACTTATAATAATATAAAAATTTTTTTGTATTTATTTATTTAAAAAAAAAAAACCAGTCTATTAAGAACAGAATTTCTGTTTTATCAAATAGACAGTTAGCTAATGATTTGATTCATTGGAGCATAAAGCATTGGTTTCTTTGAAGATCAATAAAATATTGGTTATGAAAGAAAATAAATGCATCCAAGAATTTAATCAAATTTTAACCATTTTATTTATATTTTTTCATGACTTTCCTAAAACAAATTTTCATGTGCTTTGTGTATAAAATTTTAAATACATTGATTAGTATTTGTAGTATTAGAATTAATATACATTGATTAGTATATTGTATTATTTTTAATAAATACTTAAATAAAATTTAAATATCAATCATAAATTAAATGAAAATTTTCTAATTTATTTCTTATTTAAAATTATATATATATTTTTTTATGAGAGCCAAAGGGGTATTTTAAAATAATTAATCATAACTGCATTAAAAAAATTTCATATTTAAAAATTATTGATCATATAAATTTGAAATCTCTCTTAAATGAAACTTTTAAATAAGATGTTTTTTTTAACTGTATAAATTAATAAAATTTGTTTTCTTTTTTGAATCTACAGCTAATTCTCGACATGTAGATGATGCCGATGAAACAGATTCATATGATGCATCTTCAGAATTAAACAATTCAATTTATTTGACGCCCAGCAGCTATAAAACAATACATAGTACACCTCGTCCATCTTCTCAGTTTTTAGTTTCTAAATCAAGGATCGAGCAAAGCAATAATGTTCCTCATAAGGTAAGTTTTTGTCCTTATTATACCCTACTTATATATAAAGGTTCAGCACTGTTAAGCTGAGCATTTTCTCAAATTTTGAAAAAAGAAATTTGAAATTGGTTATTATTTAATGTTATTGCATACACTTAATTTACTTCTAAAATTTTTTTTAGCACTTCGAACCTAGTCCAGAAAGACTGGATGCTCAGATTAGAGCTTTGGCTTTAAATCAGGATACTGTTGTAAAAACACTTCTTGAACAACAGAAAACATTCTTAGAAACTAATAAAACCCTTGCTGATACACTGAAACAAAATACCGAAGTTTTGGAACAATTAAAGGTATGTATATAATCTGAAACTTTTTGTTGTATAAACGTTTTAAATACTGTGACAGAAGGTTTTTTTGTTACAAGTATAATGTGTTAAATATGAATGTATGAATGAAATTCTCTTTTTCAGCTTTTCTTCTTAATATTAAAATTTAGTTTTGGAAAGGATTTATAGATTTTCATTTTGATATATAAATATCCCCTTTTGACATGTATTAAAGTTTTTCTATCTTTTTTTTTTTTTTTTTTTTTTTTTTTTTTTTTCTATTTAGAAATTAATGGAAGAACTGAAAATATCTGAATCAAGAAATCAACAAAAAAACATTACTAGAAAGCTCAGTTATCCTAAAGGTCAAGCAGATGAGGAAGATTATACTGACTATGATCCCAATAGTCTTTTAGAGTTTTATACAGAAGAAACCAATGAAGACTATAGAAATTCTGGTTATACTTACAATCCTTCCTCCCGCATGGTGCATGAAGCTGCTGCATCTTTGAACTATGTAATGTCTCCAGCTCTTCCTCCTGGTCCTCCACCTGCTCTTAATTACAATTATCAGTATCCTCCTCATGCTGTTCTTCCTGGTCCTCCTATTGCAGAAAGAGCTCCATTTTATCATCCACCACCAGGTCAAGGTCTTCCATTCAGTGAAGGACAACAGTTACCACAATTCCATTTCCATGTTGCTTCTCCAGTTGTCAAACCACCACCTCCTATTATGAGTAGTGTTGCTAATATACCTCAAGGTGTGCCTCTACCACCACCTCCTCCACCTCCTGTTAGTCTACATCCTCCTCAGCCTGTAATACCACCTCCTAGTACCTCCTTATCAATGCCAAGTCCTTGGCCCAAAACTGTTGGAGTTCCTCATGCCTTTCAAATACCTTTACCAACATCTGCTCCATTTTCTGCTTCACCAAATGTTGTTCCTTCATTAGTTGCTCCAGCTGTGTCTAATGCAACTCCTGTAACATCTCAATCTACATTGAAAAGTTTATTAATGAAAACACCACCCCCAGCTTCTGGATTAATTAGTCAGCAACAACATTCAACTTCGACGCCTTCATCGTCTTCTAATTTGTCAATGTTTACTGGTATTTCTAAAACACCAGAAACTTCACTTTATGAACGTTCTAGATGCGAGAGTGAAAATGCTGGTAGCCCTGATGCTGATGGAGACTTGGAGAAGGAAGTCATGGGTGACTTTAAACCTTTAATTCCATTGCCTGCAGAAATTGTAGTAGAGACAGGAGAAGAGGACGAAGAAGTAAGTTATAAAATTTACATTTCGTGTTTTTAGTGAAAGTTTCATAAATTAAATGTAGCTAAAATATCAGCTTCAAAATATTTGATTAACTTGTTACTTAAATCTTTTTACCTTGCAGAATCATTTTAATTTTGAATATGCTGTTGTATGTAAACCATGAATGGAATATAGTTTTATTCAATTATTTAAAGATTAATGTAATTTATTTTTAAAATTTTATATAATTTATGTTGCTGATCTTAGATTTATATTTTTAAAGCCAATATAGTTTTACTGACATTTTTAAAACCTTTTAAACAGTTGGATCCCAATTTACTGAAGGCTTACATAACAAATTTTTCTTTTCCTTCAATTAAAACGGAGGCAAAAACCTCTATTTAATAAATTATAAACCCTGTGTTAACCAGTTTTATCAACAGCCAAAAGAAATTTATT
Organism: Trichonephila inaurata madagascariensis; assembly: GCA_019973955.1. Lineage (NCBI taxonomy): Eukaryota > Metazoa > Arthropoda > Arachnida > Araneae > Nephilidae > Trichonephila > Trichonephila inaurata. Next base: position 461,043 of record BMAV01008440.1, on the reverse strand, counting down.
AGTTTGAATGAGAAAAAAAAACTATTTCTTTTCAAATGACATCTTTTTTATCTGGAACAGAAAAACACTTCTCTTGTGAGTGGCAAATTTTGATTGAAACAGGTGCAACCCATTTTTAGACTATACTGGTGCAAATGAGTCATGAGTGTAACCTATCACATAAGTTTTAAATAGGACAGGAAATACTCATCGGAAACTCGTATAAAAACTGTAACTTTTTCTAATGTTTTACTGAATTTGGAAACTGAAAACAGACATTATGCAGCAGGATGCAAATGATGCAGTGCTTCCTCTGCATTAAGTTGAAAATCAAAAAGATTATCAAATGTCTAGTAGTCAATATTTTAAAATTTCCAATCAATTGGAGCTAATAGTATTTTAGCTGCTGAATAAAAAGTGTGCAATCCCTAACTATAGACTTTTTTTTATAGTTGCTTTTTATAGAACTAACCAAAAGCTAAGTATTTTTTTTTTTTTTTTTTTTTTTTTTTTGTTGTTGTTGTTTTTGATGAATGCATTAAATTGGGTATGACTGAATTATTAAGGTTAGGAAGAAATTTTAGGAGGATCAATGTATTTTTAATATTGCATAGTAACATTTATTGCTAGAATATTATCACAACAGCTGTCTAAAATCTATAAAATTTAAGCAACAAAAACATTTTAAATTATTCAAGAGCCATTGTGTTTTATGGATTCTTTTTAAATATGATGGCTGGCTTTTTATCGAACAGTTATATATTTTCTATCGTAATATAATATTTGTTCCAATTTTCTTAGGTACTTTTTGAGGATCGAGCCAAATTGTACAGGTTTGTAGACCAAGAGTGGAAAGAGCGAGGCTTGGGTATAGTTAAAATATTGCATCATAATTCTAGTGGTAGAGTTCGTCTTCTGATGAGGCGAGAGCAAGTAAGCATTTAACAATATGAAATTTTTTGTCTCATTATCAAATTCTGTTGGTAATATATGTTTTCAAAATTTAAAAAACTTATTGATTGTGGCAGATAAAGTATTAGTTTTCACATTTTATATTATATTTAGAAATTTTTTATTTTTTTTTATTGATACATTTTTTGTTTATTTTCAATAATATATTGATCATTGGTACCGAGGTCTATTTTCAAAGCAATTTTTTTTTTAATTTCGTAAAACTTTCAAAGATTAAAAAATGTGATTTTGCAAACAATGTTCTTGTGATTAAATGTGCGTAAATTATGTTAATTTATTTTTTTAAAAAAATTACAATAAAAGATGTAATGTGGGAATCCTTTAGATTTTATTTAGGTGATGAACTCTTAAAAAATGGGTCATTATATCCTTTAGTAAAATTTTTTAAAGAATTAGCCCTAGTTTTTTTTAATAGTGATTTATATCAAAATCATATATTTTTCTGCTTCAAAAGAAAAGTATTTAATATGTTCAAATTAAAGAACTTTTTAAAATGTTCTGATTCTGTCTCATAGAAAATCAAATTTGAAAAAATATTTCATTTGAAATATGTACTAATTTTGGCATTCAGAAAACTAGATAGTCTGCCATCTTACGAAAAGGTTGATTCATGCTATCCGACTTTTAATTACATAATTTCTTTAATTTGTTTTAGGTAGTAAGGAAATAAATTTTTTTGATTGATTAGCTAATTTTAGTTTGGTTTCTGAGAAAAAATTGCCTTTTAACACTTAAAATCTAGAAATGTACTTAAATATTTTTATTTTATAAATTATGATTTTTATAGTATTATTTAAAGTTTGATTTGGTTTTTAAAGTAAAGAAACAATGAGATTCGTGTTAAAAAATTTATAATTTTTTTTCTATTTAGAGTAATTACTTAAAACCACTTTTTGATAATTCCTGCAAATAACTCTACATTATTTTTATGTTTAATTTTCAGGTTTTGAAAGTTTGTGCAAATCATTATATAACAGCAGACATGGAAATATATCCTCTGAAAAATTCAGATCGTGCATGGACTTGGGTTGCTCAAGATTTTGCAGATGAAGAACTGAGACCTGAACATTTTTGTATACGCTTCAAAACTGCAGAGCTTGCAGCAGCATTCAAAACTGCTTTTGTAAAAGCAATAAATATTTCTAAAGAATCTGGAACCAATAATATCAGTACACACTCCACAGTGTCTGACAACACAACTACTTTAAAATCATTTGGAACTAAATTTTTACCTAAAGCAGGTTCATGGTCATGCCCCACTTGTTATGTTAGCAATGCTGCAGATAAGTCACTTTGTGAAGCGTGTGAAACAAAGAATCCTGCACTACAAAGTATCATAGGGAATTCTGTTACTAGTACTGTATCATCTTCATTACCTGTTGTGGAAAATTCTGCAGTTTCTTCAGTAACATCAAAAGAAAAACCTTTCACTTTTGTATTGCCTGGACAGTTTCAGTCAAATACCAGCATATTGTCTACAAAGGCAACAGTTACAGTTGCATCCAGTACTCCTAAAAATATTTTTGGAGGTTTTACATTTTCATCTTCTCCTACAATCCGTGAAACTGAAAGCCCTGAGGCTAAAGATAGAGAAATATTGGTAGTTTCTACCAAAGCCAAAAATGGACCACAAGTTACTAAAATTAATTCAACTTCTTCTAGTCCATTCTCACAATTCTCTTTTGCTAAATCTCCTACTTCATCTGTAACTGTTCAAGTAACTGATAATATGAGAACAGTTACAGCTAATGATGGAAAAGCTACTCCATTTGGAAATTTATTTCCTAAACCATTCTCTACAGTTATCACTTCGACAAGTGTTCAGTCAAATACTTTAAGTTCATCTAACAGTCTTTCTAAAATGCAAGCCATGGTTGAAACTATAGCCCCCACATATACTTTTGAATCTAAGGAGGCTTTTAAAAATGCTGGTCCAGCTTCTGAATCAGTTAAAAAAATACCAGATCTTTCTGCTAACTCAACTGTCTCACCAAATATAAGTAAATTGTCAGATGGTAGTCCAGAAGAATTTGAACCAACAGCTGAGTTTAAACCTGTTGTTCCTTTGCCTGCCCTTGTAGAGATTAAGACTGGTGAGGAAAAAGAACAGGTATTATTTGAAGAGAGAGCAAAACTTTTCCGATACGATTCACAGTCAAAAGAATGGAAAGAACGAGGAACTGGAGTGTTGAAAATTCTTTTCTTGGAAGAAAATCAGAAGTATCGTATTTTGATGCGCAGAGACCAAGTATTAAAAATTTGTGCTAATCATTATATTCTTCCTGAAATGAAACTAACACCATTAGCAACCAGTGATAAATCATGGGTATGGCTTGCTCAAGATTATTCTGATGGCGATTTAGTTGAAGAAAAATTTGCTGCCAAATTTAAAAATGCAGAAATTGCCAATAAATTTCAAAATGTTTTTGAAAAATGTCAGATTATACTAAAAACTATTTATGATGAGGAATCATTTTCAGAAAATTCCATTCCAGAGAAATGTACAGGAAATAGTGCAGCGTTTGATCAATTGTTTAAACCAACTGCTGCTTCTTGGAATTGTCCCAATTGCCATAAAGCAAATATGAATGATTCTTCTTGTGTGTATTGCAAAACACCAAAAATTGTATCAGCGTCTAAACCTCAAGGGGCTTCTGATCAGAAACCTCTGTCAGAACTTTTTAAACCTGCACCTGGTTCATGGGCATGTCAAAATTGTTTTGTCCAGAATAAAGCTACTGATAATAAGTGTGCATCCTGTGAATCCCCTAATCCTACTGTAAAACAAGACAATAATATTTTAAAAACTAGTACTGTTGTTTCATCTGTTGATACCAAAGGTCAGTCATTAACTGATATGTTTAAACCTCAACCAGGATCTTGGGAGTGCCAAAGTTGCTATGTTCGCAATAATTCTGACAAAATTAAGTGTGTATCCTGTGAAACACCGAAGAGTGGATCATCTGCACTTCCTACCTTAGAATCATCCAGTATTTTTGGAAAATTTAAATTTGGTTCATCAAATACTTCATCAACATTCCAGTTTGGAAAGCCCCAAACAGGTGAATTCGTTTTTGGCGTACGACCAGTAACCCAACCAACAACATTTTCATTCGGTTATTCCTCAATTAACAATAAGGAAAACGAAACTGTTGGCTTTAAACCTAACCTCCCCATTAGTTCTGCTGCTGCTGTTTTTGGTGGAGTAACTCAAAAGACTCTTACTGAAAATAATGAGACAACCAAGTCTACCTCTACTCCAATATTTGGTAGCTTTTCATCTCCTACTTTTACCTTTGGCTCTAATACTACACCGAAGAAGCCTGATTCTGATTCAGTAGAATTTCATTTTGGGAGTCCTCAGAAATATGAGTTTAACTTTACTGGTGTTAGACCTCGTAGCCCAGTAAAAACTCCAAAATCTCCTCGATCACCTGCTACTCCATCTGATGCTGATGAAGAAGGAAGTGATTCTGATGCTGATAATATTTATTTTCAACCAGCAATTCCCTTGCCACCCAAAGTAAGAGTTCATAAATACTAAATAAAGCCTATTATATGAATAGTAGAGTTTTGCTAGTCTTTTATCAAAATGTTGTATATAAAAAAGAATTAGCAATTGATATATATATTTACTGTAATGTATTTTTCTTCTCATTTTTTAAAACATAAAAGAATTTTTATTTATCATTTAATTTTTTTAAAAGTATATTTATATATGAAAAGTATTTGAAGCACTAGTATGAACACAGCACATGAAATTATGTTAATTTTTTCCCTTTTGTTCTATAAGTAATGATATTTTGTTGTCAAATGCATTACATAGATTTGATATACTTCGTATGTAATGTATTGCTGTATAAATTTTGGTTCCTAAGAGCTCTTATGCTTTTAAGTTTCATTATAAATCATTATGTAATATATATTTAAGTTTTCTTTGTTTTTAACTCTATTATTAATAATAATTTAATTTTTATTAATGATTTATGTAACTCAGTTATCTAAAATAAAATTCACATAATTGCTTTTAAATACCTTGTACTATTTCATCATAATTTGTAATAAAAAAGGTGCTCTAGATATTAAACATATATTTGAAAGAGTGAAGAGTTTAACAAATGGGGTAAATACTATTTTGATGAAAACAGAATTATGCTCTTCACATGGCTAGTAATTTAATATTTATGTGTCAGAATTATTGAAAATGTCACTTAAAGCTGACATATTTATTATAATCTCTAGTATTACAAACTTTAAATCAACATTTTTAGTAGTCAGATTTAATGTGTATATTTTTCTTAGAAATATTACCAAAGTATTTCCTGTCTTTAATGCTTAAAACCTATCTAAATAATAAGATTTATATATATGTGTATGTTTGAACAATTAAATGAAATAAAAGCAGACTGTAAAAATAAATTTATTCATTTGGAAATAGCCATTCTCTAATTTTTAATTATGGCTGTTTTCTTTGTTAGCCCATGTTGAATTTCAATCTAAGGAAGAATCAAATCATTTTGAATTTTGAAACAACCTATATTTCACATGTATGAAATATTTTAATAGTTATTGAAAAATCTTTACAATTTTGTGCATTGCATTTTTATATTTAGGTTGATGTTAAAACAGGAGAAGAGGATGAAAATGTTATTTTCTGTAAACGAGCAAAATTGTTCCGTTTTTCAGCCGGTGAATGGAAAGAAAGAGGTCTTGGTGACATTAAGATTTTATTTGATGATAAAACAAAAAAAGCACGTTTGTTAATGAGACGTGAACAGGTATTGTTTGTTTTATACTATATTTGCATGTGAAAAATGTCGTTAATCTGTATTTTGTGTACTACATATTATGCTTTTCAAAGAATTAGCCTATTTATTCCTCTTGTCTTTTATTAATTAGCCAACTTTCTTTTACAAAAGAATTCCAATTTTATCGCTCCTCCTTCTCTCCCTTTTATACATTTTGAAATACTCACCTCCTCCTTAAAAAGTTGAGATGATTAAATAGAAAACTTTTAAAGAAAGAATTCTATCTTGCATCAAAATAATATATTTGGTTAAATTTATTTTAAATTCTGTTTGTGTGCAAGCCATCAAAATATTAGTTGAGTAATAAAGTACCATGTGTTATTTTTTTAATCATTTCCTTATAGATTGTTTTTAATCTCTTTTTTAGGTATTAAAAGTTTGTTTGAATCACTATCTTACAAAGGATTTAAAGTTTGAAAAGCGAAATGATAAGTCATGGAGTTGGACTGCTACTGACTTTTCAGAAAATGAACCATCACCTGAATTGCTGGCTGTAAGATTTAAAAGTAGTGAATTAGCTGAAGAATTTAAAAAGGCTATTGATGATGCCTTGGGAAAAATGTTTGACTCCCAACCTCCTTCGGATAAACCTATTAGCAAACCAGCTACTGTATTTTCATTTAAAAGTGAGACTCCAATTAAAGTGGAATCAAATTTTAGTTCTGGCTCTCTTTCTTCTCGATTTGGTACCAGTACACCAGACAAACCCATATTCGGAACACCCAATGCCTTCAATTTTTCTGATTCAAAAGAATCATCTAAAACAACTCCATTTTCTTTCTCTTTTAAAGACAATAAATCTGCTGCTGCATCTACCTTTTTTGGGCAGACATCTGCATTTGGTGCAAGTGACACTAAGTCTTTTCCTGTGAAAAATACATTTAGTTTTGGTGAGTTTTATATCTTTTAAGTAATTAAACTAATTTGTAATGTTTTAATAGTATTTTTCATTATGAATCAACATTATTGCACCAAAAATATTCTCAATAACATAAGTCAATTTAAGTATTTTAATATAGTAATGTGTATTATTTTGAGTGACTTTATTTGAAAATTAATTTATTTGATTAAATGTATTGTAAATATTGTATTTATATTTGCTCCTTTTTTGTGTGAAACATTTAATTTTGGATAGAATTTTATAAAAATAAATGTATTAAAATTAAGTCTTTTAAAGAGCATTAAAAAAATCCAAGATTTCCCTTCAAATCTGCTTATTAAATTTACAGGTAGGAAAGAAATTGTTAAATTATTCTCTGATTAATAAATATTTATCATGTATGTGTACATGATTAATTTTTTTTTTTCATAAAAGATAATAAATATATTTAAAAAATATTTATATAGTTTGTAATATAAATTTTGTACATTTGTAGTTTGAAAACATGTTCTCAGGATTAATTACTTTTCTGGTAAGGTATAATTATTAATTTCAAACATGATTTTAGTAACTTTTAAAGTTAAGGAAAATATTAATCTATTTTGTCTTTGATTATGAGAAAATATCATAAATATTCTAAGACTTGATATTAGGGTTTTTCATTGCAAGCTAGGTCATGTTTTGTTGTATTTGAATTCTTTTAATAAGAAATTTTATTGTAAAAAAATATTAACATGGGAAAAAAAAAAAAAAAATCTGAATTAGGTTAACAATTAAAACAATCAGGAAGTGTGTTATACTTAGACCTATGAGTACAAAGAGATGAAAATTCAGGAATAACTGATCTATCATGAATAATATTTCAAAATTCTATTGCTGTTTCAATATCAACCTTGGAAAGATCCTCCAACACATGAGCTTAATCATTCTTGTTTTGAAGTTGTCCTCCAACACCTAGAATTAGTTCAATTATCTAAATTTCCAAAACTAAGAACTTGATTACCAGAGTATTTTACCAATTTTTATATAATTGTTATTTTTTAGGATCCTTTGCTTCAAAGGAGGCAGCACCAAATGATAACGGTAAGCATTCAACATTTTTTTTTTATCCTAAAAATTTTTTTAAAAGCATTGCAAAAATTTTTAAAATTATTCGGGCTAAACCTTGAACAGTCTTTGCTATATGTTTAATGATTGATTCTCATTTTCTATGTTTTCCAAATTAAAAAAGTATGCAGTATCAATACTATACTGTTTGATACTACTCATTTCAATGCTAATGAATTTCTTTATGTGTATATATAGAGAGAGAGAAATATATATTCTTTTCCAATTGAAATGATAAATTTAATTTTATTTTTAAATGAAGCATTGCAAATTTAGAAAGTTGATGTATAAAATGTGGATAACTAGACTGAATTGCATGAACTCATTTAATTATTTTTTTCTCTCTCTGAAACTTTTGTCCTGGATTTAGATCCTGATTTTTCATTTATTTATAGTCTTTAAATTAATATTGTGCTAATTTACAAATTTTAGCAACCGTAGAGAGTTTTTCGTACTTCTCATGTTGCTGTTTGTGTATTATACATACATACATATTGACTATCACTAAAGTAATCCTTTCCTTTTGGGAAGAGCATTAAGAAACTATAATTTTATTATAAGTGTACTGTTTGTGAGGTAGGGAGGAGGTAACTTTAAAAGTAGAAGTAGCTATTTTTTCTAGCATTGTTTTATACAGTTTCCATTTAAAGTATTGTCCTATTGACTCAAACTATTTTTTTCTAGATGTTGAAATTGTTTTTGAAGCCACAGCTGCTTCAGATAAAATTGCTAATGCTGAGAAATTACAATTGCCTAAGAATTTCTATTTATATGAAAACAAGAAACCTTGTCCCGGATGTATTGGTTGTACAGATACTATTCCTCCTCGAAAAGGTAAAATTTATTTGTTGCAGTTGTAATTTTCATAATTAAGCATCATAAAAATTTAAATGTGAGAAAGTGATTTTCATTGGTTGCTGTAATTCTAAATAGAAATGTAGATATGATTCTTTGTAATGAAGTGATATTTAGGATTTGTTTTTCTTTGCAGAAAAGTAATTAAATGTGAAATTGTTTTCCTTTTTTTAAAAAAAAAAACTTGTGTATTTTAAAAAGGTATAAGGGTACCTTTTTATTTTTAAGGTATAAGGTAATTTACCTTTATATTTAAAGGTATAAGGTAAGCTTTTTTTTTGAAAAAAAATTTTTTTTTAGAAAAAGAAAAACATTTTTACATTTAACCATAAGGTTGCTAAGAGTGAATATTAGTATGTAACTGTTTATTTTAGTTTGCTGAGGTGTAAAATAAATAAAAATCATAAGGAAAATACATAACAGTGTACATTTTTTTTATCAATCTGCAGTTCTATCAGGCATTTATTTTAATTTGTTCAATTATACTTTATTGCTGTGCAAAATTATACTTAATGAATAACATAAAACCTGAGAAATATGAAATAAGACACAGTAGTATATTAATACACGATACTATAAATTGAAATAAGAATACGGCCTTCCCATATATATTTGATAAAAAAGTCTCATATTAAAAAATATATGGTGGTCTAATGGTTAATTATTATTTCTTTTCTCAGAATTTTTTAAATTGTTATTTTTGTGTAATCAAATTTATACATTGATTCAATTTAGGTAATTCTGCTGATGAACCAAAAGAACAAGCACCTTCTGCAACAGAACCTGAGAAAACAGACAGCAATGTATTATTCGGTAGTTCAAAGATCAGTACCTTTTCCTTTGCTGCATTAGCTAACAAAGCAGACTCTGATAGCATAACAAAGACTTCTTCTCCATCTAGCAATATCTTTGCTGGTGCTGGTGCTCCAGTATTTGGAACTATGAACAATTCTACTGATGAAGGAAATGGTTAGTTCTTCACTACAATGAAAATATAGTCTTAAGAATCTGATTTGTATGAAAATTGAATCTTATTTTGCCTATTCATATTTTATGATGTAAAATATATTTCAAATGAAATAGAAAATTATTTATGTAAATACAGTTGGGCCCCAATTTAATGAACCCCTATTTAACAAATTTTATGATTTAAGGAATTTTTTTCCCCTCGATTTAAATGAAGGCAAAACCCCCTATGGAACAATTATTTCAACAACTGAAAATTTTTTTAAAAATAAATTAGGGAAAAGAAGTATTTTTTAAATGCCATCCTTTTTGCCTGAAACTGAAAGACTTTTTTTGAAAACAGCAAATTTCGACTGAGAAGAGTCTAATTCAAGCCCATTATTAGACTTTACAGGTGTAGATGAGTCATGAGTGTAACCTACTGTGTGAATTTTGAATAGGACAGGAAATTCCCTTCTCATCTTACTGTACAATGCAAGGAATATTTTAAGAGATTTTACCTTTTCCTCTCTCTTGAGAGAAGTGAGGTTTATTATATGTATGGTTTTGTAGAAAATTTTGTTTTTGAAAATTTGTATATCATTTCAGATTGTCAGAACCAAATGTGCAGCAATTTTTATGCAGGAATTGATAATGAAACTCCCATCAAAACTTAGATTTTTTAATTCTTTACATAGTTTGTAAACTGTGAAAATATATCTCATGCAGCATGATGTAAAGAATGAAGTATTTTCTTTTCTTCATAGTCAAAGAACTCTTGGAATAGAGTATCAAAGATTTTAAACGTCTTATTAGTCAATATTTAAAAATTTCCAAAAACCTGGTGCATAATAATTCGCTAATAGTTTAGCTGCTGAATAAAAAGTGTAATTTCTAGCTTTGGATATTTTTTGTGTAGTTGCTTATGGAATTTCCAAAAGGCAAGTGCAAAAAAATTGTATTTGTTGGACCCCTATGTTACAAATAACCCTGATGTAACGGATTACTTATTTGGTCCCATTGAATTTGTTGAATCAGGGTCCAACTGTAATAATCATTGTCTTCTAAGACAGGTGTTTTTTTTTTTTTTTTTTTTCCATATAAAAAAATAAAAAAAATTTTTTTTTTTTTATTCTGAATTTTGAAAGGGGAAAAAATTATTGAACTTAAAATAGTTATCTTGTTTCAAGTTCCTTAAGTGTTTTTCTTTATGTAAATATATGTAATTTAAGAGAATCTAAGGTCTCTCTTATATATATATAAGATATCAATTATATTACATAAGAATATGAGTTATCTTATCTCATGATATTTACTTTCTTTTGTGAGTATGAATGATAGGCTCCTAAGATTCCATAGTGGTCTTTTACTATTTTGAACTCTTCTCTGTGTTAATCAATAAGTTTCTTCCAACACACTACTTCTGGATTACAAATACATACATTTGTAACAATAATTACATGATAAAAACATGATGACTAGTGTATCAATGAACATTAAATACAGCTTAATCAAGTATGTCCTTTGTAGTAATCCAGCCTTGTTTAAAAAGAAATGGCTTGTCCATTGAATTAGAGTTTAAATTTCTATGAATTAAAAAAAAATTGATTTTTTTGAAATGTACAAAACTTTAAAAAAAGGTGTCTATACAAAAAGCCATGCAATTTAGTTAAAGAAACTTTTTAAGCAGTTTCTGACTAACTCTGAAGTTATTTTTATACAAATTATTTATTTAATTCTTTTTAAATATCAAATTGTTTTAATTCCTATATTTTAATTTCAGTTCAATGTATATGTTAAAATAAATTAGATAACCTAAATACGTGTAAGTAAGCATAAAGTCTGATAAAGAAATTTTTTGCATACATGTATCTTTTGATTATTTATATAAACACAAAATGTAACATTACTGATTGTTTGCATTTTATAGTTATTAGAAAAACTTCTTATATTTTTAAATTATTAAGTTGATATAAGTAGTAGTCAAGTAGATATAATAGTTAACTTTTTTAAAACAATATACTTATAACTATCATTTGATGTTTTGTAATTAGTGTTGCATTTTTGTCCCTTTGTAGATGAAGTTGTTCAGAGTGCGGATATTTACTTTGAGCCTGTAATTCCTTTACCTGACCTTATAGAAGTTAAAACTGGTGAAGAAGATGAAATTCCTATTTTTGTTCATCGTGCCAAACTTTTTCGTTTTGATGCAAAAACAAAACAATGGAAAGAAAGAGGTGTTGGTGACATTAAAATTTTAAGTCATAAAGAGATGGGTAAGTTTTAAAATTTAGAACTATTAAAATTAAGTCAATGGCTATTAAGAAATTATTAGTTTTCCATAATTGCAGTTGTAGCATCATCCTCAAGTTCATGTCTTACCTATTTTTTGATGAATTGGGGGGATTTACTTAAAATATTGTTGCTGAGGTAATTGCTATATTGTTTGTAAACGATTTACAGGTAGCAAGTTTCATTCTTGATTGAAAGCCATTTATTTTCATAAATGTAATTCTAATTGGATTTTAAAAGATACTGAGAATAGGTTAAAAAAGGTTTGAAACTTTATAAATACATATATGTATATATAGGAGTGAATGCTATGTATACAGATAGTTTTTTTAGTGTTGTCAAGGGGGGGGGGGTTATGATGTCCACGGTTATTAATTAAATGCAAAAAAGTAGAATACTGTATTAACTATATTACTACTACTAGAATACTATATTACTACTATAAAATTACTGTTTAATTATTTTCATTAAAATATTTGCATGATATATTACAAATAAAACAGATTACTATTAAACATTTTAGGATCATTTACGTTACTAAGAGACCACACCCAGAACTGTTGCTCAGTTCATTGAACACACCAACAGAGGCTTTGTCTTTATCGCCATTAATTGGAGAGGATATAACCTATTGACTGGGATATTTTTATATTCCTTGTAATTAAAAACCCTACATAGACATAAATTATTTTACAATTGGTCATATGACTGAAAACCATACACAAGTTAAAATACCTTGAATGAACTGTTAGAAAGCATTTATCTTAATTTTCTTTTAAAGTTAAAGGAAATTAAAATAATTCTAATTGGATTGCTCAATTTTATTATTAACAATTGAATTGTGACTAAATTTTATAAAACTATATTTCTTGTGAATAAGCTTAAAAATTTTGTTGTGGTGAATTGAATTGTCCTCTTCATTATATCTTAAATTTTGTCCAATAAAGGTAAACTTTGTTTATCTCAAGTAATGAATTTGATGTTGTTAACTAACCTATGTTGCTTCAACAAAATCTCTTATTTATTTTCTCCTTTGTTTCTGTAGTAAGATTTCGTATTATTTTGCGACGTGATCAAGTCCACAATGTTGCATGTAATCATTGTATTACTGAAGACATGACTCTTTCTCCGATGGCTACCAGTGAAAATGCTTTGTGTTGGAATGCCTTAGATTTTTCTGATGGTACTACTGGTGAAGCATCACAGTTTGCTGTTAGATTTAAAGTAAGTTTATATGTATTTAATAATAAAATGCTTTTGTAATATAATTTGTTTTTTTAATATATGTATCTAAATGTGATACATAAATGAAATTTGATTTTTGAAGTTAATTTTTTAAAATACTTTTAATGTATTAGGCAAAGTATTTTTTATTTATGCAAGAATTATTTCAGAACTGTCGAAAAAGTATTTTGTAAAATTAAGTTGGATCTTTCCTCCCCTTTTTGATAATGCTAATTTCTACAGAGCAGCTGTCAGAATATGTTCACATTTATTCGAAGTTTATAATGTTCTTATTTGTTGCATTGAAATTGCTGTGAATAATAAGTGCTGTCTCTCAAAATTTGTTTCTGTGTAAATTTTATATATTTGTTCTTTTATTCCATAGCTTGAGAAAACTGTTAAGGAATTTAAGCAAATATTTGATGAATGTAAAGAAAAATTAGCAAATTTGAAAAAGGAGAAAATTTCAACAGGTATTTTTTTAAAAAAATATTTTGAGAATTTAAAATTTTTGTTGTGATAATTAGTTTTTATTAGAATGGTATAATTCTTTTAAGAAGGAACGAACACCCTTAAAAATTTAAATGATCTAAAATTGTATTTCATTGTAGAATTTACTCTGAATGATTATTTGAAGACATTTGAGATTGATGAAACTTGGTTTTAAAATGTCTGCTATAAAAAATGTTCCCCTCAGGGGGCTCACCTTCTTTAGGTGAGTACGGGTGTCACAATCCCGAGGTGCCCTAGTGATCTTTTCCTTTTCCCAAGGGGTTTACTCTCTTTGGTAAACACGGGCTTCACGAACCCGGAGTACCCTAGTGATCTTTCTCTATTTTCGACCCTCCTTCTTGTCATTCAATTTATCCTTTCTTTCTTTTCCCGTCCAGATCACAGATTTTCACAATGTTTGGCGCAGTATAGCCAGATTTGGCTCTTGCGCCATAAAACCTCACATTCATTCATTAAAAAACTGTTTAGTACCCATGGTAGTCATGGTTTTAGATGTGAGGCCTGTGTTGTCCAGTTGTGCTTAACTCTTTGTGCCACTGAATGTACATTAAATCTTTGGAGGCCCAAAATCCTCATATTGTCATGGTGTAGAAGTTTGAAGAAAGGGGGTTTAATCCTCATTACTTATTTGACTGAGCTTCAAAATTATGAAGTTTGTCACCAATAGTCCTCATGTTACTTTAGAGTGTTGTGTTATTAAAAAATCTAATCTATGGATGAAGATTTAAAAATATTTTTTGATATCATGTATTATAAAAGTTATATATATATTAGCTAAATTCATACATATCGGGAATAGATTGTTGTTCATTTTTTTAGATTAGCAATAAAGTTCTGTATTAATAAAGATTTTTATTATTAGTTTTATGTATTTTGATCAAGTTTTAATGCTTTTTACAATAATTGATACTTTCAATATATTTTTAAATCCTTTGATTGTATTAACTTTTTTGGTGAAATTGGTTTAGACGTGTGCAAAAAATTACTTTACATGTTACAAGAAGTGTTTGGTGTGGAAAATATTTTTTATTTTACAAATGCTACTTATACAAATACCACCTATGCCATTAGGGCACATGTTCTTCAATATTTTTCGTTAACATAAGCCATTTGGTGCAGGGCACACACCCAAATAAGCAGCTGTCATAGGCTGACTGGGGTTGCAGAGAACACAGTCAAGTGAGTTGGCAATACCAATTCAGTAGTGATGGGACCTCATGTAAGTCATGCCCTGTCTAAAACAAGTTTCTGCAGCTTTTCTAGGAGCTTCAGAAACCTGTGCTTGGAAAATATAACAACTATGCTGCATATAAAATTGCCAAGAACTGCGGAAATTCAAATTCAAATAAAGGGTATCCATTGTATTTCTGAAGTAAATAAAACAGCATTAACACAAATTGTGACAAAGGTTCATGTCCATTTCATTCCCTATTCTTAACTGGATATTAGCCAAATATATAATGCAATTCAACTACTGCAAAAGAGAAAATAAGAACTGTAATAACATTGTCTGCCTCTAATATTTAGTAAGTCTGTTGCCGGCTTT
This sequence comes from Trichonephila inaurata madagascariensis, assembly GCA_019973955.1. NCBI lineage: Eukaryota > Metazoa > Arthropoda > Arachnida > Araneae > Nephilidae > Trichonephila > Trichonephila inaurata. Next base: position 445,922 of record BMAV01008440.1, on the reverse strand, counting down.
GATACTGCATAACTATTAGGAATTGACAAAATTAATTTTGGGATATTTCATAGTATTAAACTTAGATAAGTACTTACCTTAGTTGCATTGGTGATCCAGGTTCCCTGTTCAATATTTCCCAATCCACCTCGATTCATAGAATTTCGATTGGATTTATATTTAGACAATCGCCTGGTTATTATCTGGTCAAATAGTTTTTTATATCTGATTAGCATATGTTCACAAAAATTATAATGGCATCTGATTCTTTGTAAATATAGTTTTTATTTTTATTATTGATGTACTGATTTTATTTTCGTATAAAATACTAGAAAAAAATGTTTATTAGGAATGAAAACGAGTATGAAAATAAGTTGTGCATAATCTTGCTTTTTATGACAGATGCAGATGCTGCTGGAGATGCTTTACATTCAGGTAGTAAAACTGAAACACCTCCCTCAGCTGAAAACACCAGGGACAATGCTGTTGCTGATCCTGAGGGTGAGAATAGAACAGAGGAATATGACTATGATAAAAGCAGTGATGAGGAAGATGATGCTGATATTTTATTTGAAAAGCGAGCATCCTTAGAAATATTCGATGAAACTTCTGGAAAATTCAAGGTGCTTCTTACTTGTTTATGCTATTTAGTTCTTATTGGGGTTTCAGTTTGAACACAATATTCAGTTATTTTAAGAATAATCAAGTGCCCTTAATTTTGCTATGTCTTGCATTGCCTTTAGGAATAGCTAATTTTTATTTAAGTGTATACATTACTAGGATTCAAATTCTGGCTTTAGATAATATTTTTAATTATCTAAATCATTCTTTACATTTTTCTGCTTAATTGATGTATTTGTTTAATTGGATGGAACATAATTTTCTCCCTTTTCATACCTGCCAATATTTAAGCTTTGCTTGTAAAATGTTACATTTTTCTGCCTATTCATTATGCTTTTACACCAAAATAGTTCATTTTTACATTATAAAGGAATTTGTAAAGAGGCAAATGATCTTATTGTTGGCTACAAGGCTAATTAAATAGTACAGCACTTAAAAAATAGAATTTTTTTTTATAGTATTAATTTTTATACTATTTCATGTGATTATGTTATGAAAATAATCCCAATTAATAGAGAAATTTTAAGAAATGCTGAGGTAGCAGACTAAGAAAAATTGATTCTGCCTGATCTAACAGCTTTCAACATTTCCTTACTTGCTTAAAGTAATAAATGAAAAGGAAGTGTCTAATGATAATTTGAAACATTGGAGCCATTCAGGAATTTTTTTTTTTTTTTTTTTTTTTGTTGCTATTTCTATCTTTTTAATTTAAGTTCTGTGTGTGTAATAATTTTTTACAAATATAGTCTAAAAGTGAGTGAATAATTTCACCATATTTATAATTGCATCTTTATGGCGCTATTTTCTAGTATGTTACGATGCATACCCATAAATTTATCTCATTCTTTGAGTTTTATAAATCAAGTTAATGTAAAAGTTTTCTCTGTGTAATTTTATCAAAATATCTCTGAAAATTTCTTCACATTATTTTTAAAGTATTAGCACATCATGTGTTATTTTATATAACATTAAAAATATTAATGTATTTAAAAAATTTGCTTGCAATATCATTCATATTTTATTTTAGACTTTGTCATTTTTAAAAGTGTACAAGTGTGCCCTTTATTCTAAGAGGTTATCAGAATTTGGAATAAAAACTGGTTTGTGTGATTTAAGGAATTTTTTTAACTGTTTATTCTTAAAAAAGAAAACAAAAGTTTTTTGTGAAATTTTGATAGTTGGATTATTAAGTTTGAACTTGGGGATAGAGAGAGAGAGAGAGAGAAAGGAGAGATCTTTCTTGAAATTACTTTAGTTGAAAATTTTTTTATAATTCATTTTATTGCTTAGATTTTAACAAAGATGTCAGATAATATAAAAATTTTGAATTATTGTTGTAATAAATTTAGTTTTTCATATTTCTATTGAAAAACATGTACTTAAAGGAATCTGAATTATTTCATTTGTGTGTTTTTAAATTTTTTAACTTAGTAAAAAAAATGAGTGTTTTTTTGACATATTATACTAGAGAAAGGAAACATTATTTATTAATCTAATTAAGAATATTTTTCTTAGAAACTGATATTTTCTTGGTGTGTGAAAATTTTTTGAATCCATAATCGATTATTAAAGATTTTATTCTTGATTTGTTATCTGAATAATGTTGTAATTTATATTTTAGGTTGAAGGGATGGGCAGCATAAGGATTATATATGATGATTCTGTTTATGGATACCATATTACAATGGTAAATGATAACGGTAGAGTGATGTGTGATCATATTATAGCAGTTCAGACATGTTTAAGAGAGGAGGGCAAAAAGGCTGTTTGGGCTGCAATTGACCTTAGTGTTGAACCTGTTGTGCGGAGGCAATTTCGTGTTACTTTTAGTTCACATGAAGCTGTTAAAGAATTTAGGGAATGTTTTGAAGAAGTAAGTAGAACACTTTATGCTTATTTTTATTAAAGAATATTTAATTTAATATGTTCATTATTATCATCTACTTTTTTAATTGGTGTAATAAAATAATGTTCATAACTTTTTAATTAATTTGCATTTTTTTGAATTCTTATTTTAAAAATAATTTATCTTTTACAAATAACCAGGTATTTTTTTTTTACTGGAAAAATAACTTTAATGAATTTTGGATGCGTATTTTTAAAGTAACCTCTATTGTAGTAAATTCTGTGAACTGTTTTATTATTAAATTATGTATTTTACATGAATTTATATAAGCTGCTTAATGTTTTAAAGGTATTATGCATGAGCTAGTAATTTTAGGTACAAAATTAGTTTTGTTAACTCTTTCTTACATTACATGGTTTATACATTTATTTGCATGTAGAATTATATTACTAATAATCCCTTGAAAATGTCATGCATTTTATATGCCATTGTAGACTTTGGCGTCTTCCACACTGAGAATTGCACATCAATTCTATTTTGTTTTGAATATACAGTTATTTCCCCTTTTAGCGATACTGGAAATCCACATCTCCAAGGAAAGTGTGCATTAAATTCCATTGGATTTGTTTGTTGGATTAATATAATTTTGTGTTGTAAGAAATTATTGTTTAGTTCTTAGAAATGTTTGCTGTATATGTATAGTTTATGTTAATTTAATAAATTAACATCTTTGTTTTAATAATATTTTTAACTGCTTGTTTTCTGTTTTATGCATTTTAAATGTATCGATTTTATGTCCCTTATTTCTTTCCTTGTCAGATATTAATGTGTTTCTTTTTTTAAAAACAGGGAAAAGAAATCGCAATAAAATCGGAAATTGTAGAAAAGGCTGATTAACGTTTCTATAAATGGTATGCTATGATGTGGATTTTGTTGATATTTATAAATTTCATATTCTATAAATTTTTAGATTATGTTCATCATTCCAAAGTATTATCATTTTAAAAAGAAATATTCTAAATTTTTTTGAATATATATATAGTAAACATCGTACTCTCTGAATAAGCACAAAAACTAATTTTACTGGCTAATATGCCAACCCATCTCATTAAGAATACACGAAAAAGCTACGAAAACAGAACTATTCTCATTTTTAAGTGAATTCAGAATTCTGGAGAAAAAGTTCTCCAAGATGGCAGTATGGAAAAATTATGCTTCACAGATGCAGTTCTCCAAATGCACTATGATGCAAAAAAAAAAAATATTACGTAAAAAAGACTATCCCTTTTTTCTCTCTCGTGGATTACAGCCGTAGACATGGTTTACAAGGATGAAGTCAGCGTGAATAGTTGAAACAAGGAAGCACAATGAGCTGATATATATATATATATATCAGTTTTCTCTCAGGGGTACTTGAAGATAAATGCCAACAGTGTGTTGAAGATATGCCTTTTATTCTTCATGGCATCATGTAAGGAGAAAAATGCTATTTTAAAGTATCTTGTTTTTTTTATCCGAGCTTCACATTTGACAGATGGCAGGAATTGTTCCATTTATGTGTATTGTTAAAAAGAGTCTAGGATTTTCTTAAGTTCCAAAGAGACATTACTGTGGTGTTAGTGCAGTTAAGAGTGCTTTGGGTTTCTTGTCTGATTTTTGCCTTGTTACTGTATTACTATATCTTGGGTTACTCTAGATAAACTCTACTGGCTTTATTTACCGTTAATAGGACCAGACTATGAAACCTGAAGTTAAGAAAGAGAGGTTAAGATTAAGAAAACCTCAGATTAAAATTTCATTTCACCACTATTTTATTAACTGCCTTTACTCAGCTGCAAGTTTCTGTTTTTGATTGAATCTCATTGGTCAAAATAAGCCCTGTGGCCTCGCTTACTTTTGAACTTGGTGCTACTACAAATATACCATTTCTTACTTTCTTCTCTTTTCGGGATTCAAATTTTTAAAAAATTTTCTAAATTTTATCCATCATAAAAGCCAAAATATGCTCAAGTACAAAACTGTTTGTAAACATACAAAAAAATTTTTTCCTGCCTAAGAGCAGTTAAATCCAATTCAGCTTTGATCCTATTCAAAATTTCCATGCGTGAACCAAAGTTAAAGAAGGAGGAGGAAATGAACTTAGGTGAAACCCCAGTTTTCTTCCTTTGAGACTGCTGGTCCAGTTAATGGTGAATATGGACGCAAGCATGGCAATTATAAGTTAACTGCCTGATTATCCTCATAATGGAAGGTAGATGAATACTCAACTCTCTTGTGTATCTACCTCTTTTTTTTTATTTGCTTGGTTAAGAGGTTTTTTCAAAGTTGATAAAAATTACTTTTCATGTATGATTTTTAATGAACATTGAACTATTTTGAAAATCTTCTTTTGCTATCCACAAAGCTTTTTAAAGAATATGTGGTAACCAAAGTTCATTAACTAGCTCTAATCTGGTTATAAAATTTTCATCTTTCTCTAATTCTTGCCATAATTCTAAAGCTAATCTGCTATGCATTTTTAAAGTAGAAATCATTAAAAATTTAGAGGAAGAATATGATTATGAGTAGAATCAATCCTTTTAAAAGTGTTGCCAGATATGAAACACTCACCTATCAGCACTCAAGATTTTCCATGGAGAAGGGCTAACTCATAAAATGTGTCGAGGCTACAGTGCTTTTGGTGTTGAAGTTTAAGAGATTGGGTGCCAGATTTTGTCTGTTACTTGATTACAGTTTAAAGCAGTGATACTCAACCTGCAGCCCATTGAGCCTTTTTAGGTGGCCCAGTCATGACCTATTGCTCTGAGGAATTCAGTTATTTCAGAATAATGTATTAAAAATTTGATGGGAAATTCTTTGACAAGATATCAAATGTATCAATTTTTTTTGCTGTCAATGTCGTCCAGGGGAATTAATTTTACTGGGGGGGATGTAAATTTACAGGGAGAATTAATTTGTAACAATCTTTCATACCTTGCAAGCGAAAAATATTCAAATGATTTCGAGGTTGTCCGTTTTGTAGTGAAAAACAAACATGAATCACAGTACTTGTATGATTTGTCACGAAAGTGCTGTATTTAAAAATACCAGTAAACAGGAATCATTCAATGACACTTTTCCACCAAGATCTCTTTCAAGAGATGTAATTAGGCTTTTTAGAATATTCTTTGCAACAGCAATAAAGTGTTTTGTCAGTGGTAATGTCACAGCAGTAACAAAGACATCCTATGAAGTTTGTTGTGTTATT